>PVJO010001102.1:0-126187 GCA_004026905.1 Hystrix cristata
TACATTGAGGTAGCTAAGGCAGGGATTTTAATAATTACTTGTGCAACACAGTGTTGGTGGAAGTAATTATTTCCATATATATATTCCTTCATAATAAATTCTTTTGTGCAGGATCTCAGAGGTTAAATGACATACTGAGGACATACCGCTCTTCAGTGACAGGTCCGGATTTCAATCCAGAGCCTCTTGGTGTCCATCCCATCAGGATGACTCTTGAATGGACAGAACAATCTACAGTAAATACATAACATGCTTTATGCCTAAGTGCTAGGAAAATACAGGCATTGATAATGTTGGGACAATGCTCTTGGTGCTGTATTGATACATGTATAGCTGGCTTCCTGGTAGTGGAAGTAAGTGTGAATAGCGACAAAACAACAATGAAATTTGGGAGTATATTTGGAGATAGACATGAAGGAAATCTAAGATCTGATACTTGTCTTAGCTGTTTTGAGTCTCACCTGCTGCCTGGAACACAGTATCATTCATTTACAAAACTGGAGGCTATTAAAGCTGGTCTAATTTACAGGTCTGTGGTAAATTTGTGTTTCTTATAACCAAGTTGTAGCTGCTTTGAAATTATAAACGTGGATTTTATGGTAATAAAAGTTTTAAATGTCCCACATGTAGCAGTATGAGTAGAAGGAGCCCGAAAGGGAGTAGTGTCAAATATCTATTTTGAGGTCTAAATGAATAATGAGCAGTTTTTGAAGAATACTGTTTCCCAGTCCAGAGCAAATGTAATTATGCCATAATATGTAAATCTGGTGGTTAGTGTATGTCATATGGATGTAAGGAATAGTAAACTGAGAGGCTCAAATTTTAAGCAGGAAAGTTCACTTTTGAGTTGACTTTTCTTCCTTCCTTCCTTCCTTCCTTGTTCCCTTCTTTCCTTTCTTCCATCCAAGATAGTCCAAACCAGATAAACCATAGATTTTTTTTTTCTTGGACTGGATACCAGTTAGTCTTGGAGCCCTTATATTTGTATTGTTTACATGTTTCTCCAATGAGGTAAATTTTCTCATAATTTAAAATGACCCATGAGAGGGCTAGAGGTGTAGCTCAGGCATGGAGCACTTACCTTGCATGTGCAAGACCTGCGTTTGATCCCTGGCACTGCAAAAGCAAATAAACAATCAAAAGATCTGGTCACAATTATCTTCTCTGAGATAAGAGAGACCTAAAATAAAAATATATGATGTGAAACAGCAGTCATATCACAGCATTCATTGTCCTTTTTAAATGCTAGGAACTTTTTGCACTTATGAATCATTACATAGTGGGCTATATTTTATAAAAGTACTTGCCCATTTTCAAGAAGTTTAATTCAGTATCTCAGGGAATGCTTTTGGGGGGGGGGGATGGGCAATGCTGGGGATCAAACCCAGAACCTTGTGAACACTAGGTAAGCACTCTGCCACTGAGCTACATCCCTTCCCCAGAAATATTTTGTGAAGTTGATGGTATTCATTTTAGCAGATAAGTCTCAGAGGAATTATGATACTGATGAGTACCATGTATTGTGTGCTGATTAGATGCCTGCCTGGCTGGGGATTTAGCTCAGTGATTAGAGTGCTTGCCTTGCAAGGACAAGGGCCTGAGTTCGATCCCCAGCACCACAAAAAAAAAAAAAAAAAAAAAGAGTAGATGCCTGCCTGGCACCATAGGAAACTCTTTTAACTTGCATCATTTTATGTAATCCTCAGACCCACACTATGAGGCAAGTACTACTTCCAACCCTATTTTCCAGATGAGAAAACTAAGAGTGGTTATGTAACTTGCCCTAGGTTAGAAAGCTAGTAGTAAGTAGTGGAGTAAACAGGCAGAGTCATTACTAGCTGTGAGAGGCTTCTGTTTGAATTAGAGAAAGGTACCCACTGTGGCAAGCCGGTTAGGCAGCCAGACCTGTTCTGGCCTGGCCTAACAGCTAGCCAGTGACTATTGCCTCAGCTGTGGGATGGATGTTCTCGTGAGCTCCTCATGGGCTAGATCTTTGCTTCCTTAGCACTTTTGTACTGTGCACAAACCAAACCTTCCTACCCAGTGGATTTGAGTCTCGGTCTCACCTCAGAGTTATACTCCACTTAATAGTCTACTACCAATTAACAGTAAAGTTAAGATTTCAACCCAAGTTTTTCTGATCATAAACATTTTTTTAGTACTATTGTTGTTGATTGAATTACAAATGACATTGAAGTCCCACAGCTCGTGTCTGGGTCTATAGACATTTTTTGTGGGTGATGCTGAGGATTTCTTAGAATTTAAAAGACTAGAGCTACAGGGTTATAAACTCACATCTTATTACTAACTGGGTTCTTGATTAAATGTTGCTCAACACTTGTATATACTAGTATTGGGTTTTTGGCTTTGCCTTCTGGTTAGCTGCATGACCTTGACCAAGTTAGGGGTGTAGTATAGAGGTTCAGAGAGTCTATTCTAGACTCAGGAATACTTGGGGCCAAATTTTACCTGTTACTAGTTATGTGAGCTGGGGAAGTTTACTTAATGTCTTTAAACCTACTGCGTAATGTTGAGGGACAGACCATAGTTCCTATCCCAATGAGTTGTGGATATTGTATGAATTAAATCTACCAAGCACTTAGACTAGTGCCTGGCACATAAATATAGTTCTATGTAAGTTCTATGTAAGTGGTAGCCTTTGTTGTTTTTATTACCATTACATCATTATAAATTTGTGCCTAAAACGTTTAATTTAAAGCAAGTTAAATTGCCAAAACACAAAAGATCATCTAAATCTAAATATGATAGCTCTTGGGACGTGTGTATGCTCTTGGGAATGAACCAGATAGGAATTTTTAGGTAATGTCAAAGTCCTTAGTTTACAGATAGTCGCTCAATTGAAACCAACCCCCAACCCCTTCCAAGGCTGGAGGTTAAACCCAGAGCTTCACTCCTGCTACCCAAGTGCTGTTATCACTGAACTGCACCCTTAGCCCCTGAAACGAAGTCTTTTTTGGGGGTGCTGGAGATCGAACTCAGGGCCTTGCACTTGCTGGGCAAGTGCCCTACCACTGAGCTAAATCCCCAGCCCCCGAAACAAAGTCTTAGAGCAGGTGTCCACAGCCATGTGGTGTTCTGCATTCATTTGTTTTTAAACAGTAATATTTGTACTGTATGGTGATATCAACTTGTGTTAGGATTGTTAGTATTTAAGAACTGCATTTTCCGTGGATTGCTTTGTTATAGGCAGTAACAATTATTTATACATAAAATTTTTCTTTTAGGTTGCTAGTCCATTTTGGGAGCCTCTTAGGAGGAACTGCATAATAACACTGAATAAATGTGAGTTTCTTGGTTCATGGAGGTTGTGATAAAACTATCATTGCTTCTGTGTCCATCCAGTACACCTCTGAGCTGTGTGGAGTAGCACTTGAACTTTCCTTGGTACAGCTCGCATATTAGATAACTTTCGCTGTCTATTTTGTATCCTGGCCTTCCCTGTCTGCTCTTTCTCCCCACCCCATCCTACCCTTGTCTTCCTTTTAGCATGTGTCCTGAGAAATCAGAGTCTTGATCTCAGTCCATGACCTCAAATTTTGCTTTTACTTATAAAAGAACCACACGAAAGCAGATAAGTATATGAAAAAGTGAATTTACATTTTAGAAAACAGTAAACGGTACACTGTCAAGTAAGTGGTTTTCATCAATCAAGACCTCACCAGGAAAACAGAATCCACTTCAGGTATTTAAAACAGAGGGAATCTGCTGCAGGAGAACTAACACGCATAGTGAAGGAACTGATGACTAAATATGAGAAGGTGTAGTAATTTGGAGATTAGCAACAGGAAGCCACCACCATCACCTCTTCCAGCTGAAGAAACACAGGAAGGTACAACTTTATTGCACAGGGAGTACAAATGTTGTTTTGGGAAACATAATAAAAATGTCATTCGATTGGATAAAGACAAGTACAATGTACTCCACCTCCCTCTTCCCTGTTTCCCCTACCCCAAAACACAGAAAGCTCTATATAAAAATGGCTATTTTTGAATGTAAGGTTTTCACTTTCTCACTGAGGTGCCAGCCTGTGCGTCAGTGCTAAAAAATAAAAGTAGTTTTTTTTAAAAAGCCAACAAAAAAACTAGAATAACATCCTGTAGTTTTTACATTTTTAAAATTTGTGGCTAGCTAGTAAAGGTGGTCTGAAGAGGTCATCTGAAAGAAGTATTTGGTAATACCCACAAAACAAAGGGCTGTGGTCACACTCACTGAAGCTCTGTGCCCCTCTTCCCCATGAGGCTATTCTGTGAAGCAGCCGTCTGTGCCATATTGGGCCCACAGATAACGGTTGTACCCTGGTACACACAGAGATGACATGTGCAGTCTCTGTCACCCAGAGAAAATGAAATGTAACTAAAGCAATTTAGTCTTCTCCTTTGAAACCCTGAATAGACAACTTTTAGTTACTGGAAATAATTATTTTACTTCACTTTGCCTGTGGATGGGTGGATCAAGCTCATTGATGAGTGTTGGTCAAGAAATAGGCCAATGATTTTGCTGAATATGCCAGTTTTTTTGGCTTTCTTTGCAGCAGATATCATAAAATCACAAGGCTAATTAAATTCTATTTTTTAAGACTGTTTTCTTGGCTTGGAGAATGTGTGTGTATGTGTGTGTGTGTACATATAATTTAAAAAAATTTTCCCTTTTCCATAATAGTGCTTATATTTTCTACTGAAAACAAAGTTTTAAGATGGACTTAAGGAATACTGTGAGAGAGGACAGTGATAGTACATTTGGAAAAAGTTTAAAAAGTGAGTATTTAATGGAATGCACTTCCAAATTAAACAGTTCAAATTCTGTTTGTACCTCTGTGTTGTGTGTCTTTAAGGTTATGTTAATGTTTATTCCTCAAATCTCCATGCAGGATGATAGTCCTTCTACTCATCTTATACACTTAGATGAGGTTTAAATAAAATTTGCTTTCAGCAGGAAGAGAGGTCTTTTGCAAATGGGAGGGTGACCAAAAGATGGAGGGGGGAGGGATAGAGGGGAGGGCAAGGGGATGAAAAAGTTCCCCATGAAGAATGTAATCATCATGTACTACAAACATATACTAATAAAAATAAAGATTGAAAAAAATTGCTTTCAAATAAAAAATAAGGTGACACTGTGAGATCTCAGGGGAGAGTCTGGTGATTTACATCAAGGCTAAGGGCTGCATAGAAGACCTTAGAAGTTTCATGGAAGACAAGAAGGTGCCTGTGCATAAGGAAGATGTGTGTTCTTTCCTCATTTGGTACATGGAACCAGTAAATCCTGGAAGAATTTCCTAGACAAGGAGCATTACCAGAAACTGTGGCGATGAGGAGGTGAGATCTATTTCAAATCTGAGAACAGGTGAGGTTCATGGACATATCCTCAATGGGAAGAAGCGCAGACTCGCGGGAGGCGTTGTCTGGGACCAGAAACCCTTCCCTGGAGAGTGTAGTCCTTAGGCAGACGTCCATTTGTGTTTAAACATCATACTAAAATGTTATAATACAGGAATAAAGCATATGAAACTCTGCGTCACAAGCTGAGGTGCTGCAGGACTTGCTAACAGATGTTCCAGAAAAACAAATCTTGGATTCTTACAAGTTTACGGAACTCACAGCTACGCCATACCAAGTTAGGTGTGTTCCTCCATGGGCAGCTGGTGGGACCTTCGTGTCGCTCACATACATTGGGACAGTCTAGGGACGAGAAGGAACCCGATTGCAGACCTCTTTAATTTCTGGGATTCTCAATCACTCTTCCCAGAATAGTGCGACATAGAATTCAATTTGAGAAACACTGCATTAGAAACTTAGACCAGAAGCTGGGCATGGTGGCATGCGCCTGTAATCCCAGCACTTGGGAGGCTGAGGCAGGAGGATCACCGCAAGTTCGAGGCCAGCCTGGGCTATAGTGAGCTCAAGGCCAGCCCGCACTACACAGAGACCCTGTCTCAAAAAAAGAAAAGAAAAAGAAGAAAAAGAAAATTAGACCGGAGATGGATTATGTGAGCAAACATGTGCCAGCCTGTTGAGCCCTTGCCCATTTCCTCAGTCATAACTAATCTTGTCACCCTGGCCTTGGCCTGTTGAACCACTCCCCAAAGTGACATTCTTCAGCCTTCTTTGTCTTGGATGTGACCAAATTCTGGATATCCCATGTGACAAGGAACTGATGGGTTCAACTTCTAGTGTACATCTTCAACTAGAAAGCTGATTTCTTAGTTCCTTTTTCTCCTTGTTATGGGCTGGAAGGCAGATGTGGTGGGGAGCCAGCGTGGACCACTAGATGGAAGGGATTCCCATGCCTGATGGTGTCAAGGTTGCCCCCAACTGCCTATCTACTAGAAAGACAAGCATTTCTTTTGCCTGAGTCCCATCATATTTTTTGGTGTGTGCACCATATCAGGTTTGCTGTGCTTTATCTAGTCCAGTGGCCATTGGGGTCAACCAAAAGTCTCTGGTGGAGAGACTGAGATACCATGAGTGGATTCTGTCGATTATCAGGGTGAAATCTGAAAGAGAGCAATGGAACAACCATTGCATGGATGCAGTAGATTTGATAAGGAGTGACAGTTTGACCCATGGTCACTGAGCTTGCCACTCATTCTATTTCTGGTTAAAAATCTGGCTTCGACATCACCATTTCCATAAATAAAAGCCCTTCCTGGTTGCCTGAGGAAAAAAAATTAAAACAAATAAATAAAAAATAAGGTGATAATGTTTCTTTTTGGAGCGAGTGGAGATTGAACTCAGGGCCTTGTGCTTGCTAGGCCAGCGCTCTACCACTTGAGCTAAATCCCCAACCCCAGTGATAATATTTCTTATGGGCTCAATGTTTATGTCTCTCCCCAAATCCATATGGTGAAGCACTGAAGCCTCCCCATCCCTATGACTGTTTAGAGCCTGGGCCTCTGGGAAAGTGAGAAAGATTGAAGGAGATCACAGGTATTTAGAGTAAGACACACCAGAGCTCTTTCTGCTGCTATAGGAGGACACAGAAGCACCCTCAGCAGAAGTGATCCCTGCCGTATCTTCATCTGAGACTTCTGTTCCCCATAATTATGAGAAAAATTAATTTCTTTTGTTTAAGCCACTCACAGCAGCCTGAGCATACTAAATTGTTCTTGATACTCCTTTAAGTTTATGTCCTTTTTTTGTGAGTGTGTGCAGGTCGGGGGTATCTCACTATGTTGTCCAGGATGGTCTCGAATTGCTGGACTCCAGCAATTCTCCTGCCTCAGCCTTCCAAGTGGCTGGGACTATGGGCATGTGCCACTGCACCTGGCTTTGTACTTCATTAAGTAGATCCTGTTGAAGTTCAAATGGGTAGATCCTGTTGAGGTTTGAATCTTAGTTCAAGAAATGGCTTCCTGAAAAAAAAGTCATAATGCCTAAAAGTCACAGTATAAGAGAAAAGAATATTAGTGAGCACCTGTTTTAGATGCATTTTTGTTTTATTTATTTAGTGGTGCTGGAGATCAAACTCAGGGTCTCACACATGTCAACATATGCTGTATCACAGGCCTACACTTGCAGTCCCAGATAGATTTTTTAAAAATCTTTTTATAATACAGACCCCACAAAACTCCTGGATAGTAGATATATTTGTCCCTATTTTGTGGACATCAACTAAGGCTTGCCCAAGGTTCTTACCATTAGTAAGTAATGGACTGAGATTTTCACATAATTCGTCAGAAACTTTTTAATTATGCCTTGATTCCTTCTATATTTCTACTAGTTGTATAAGGCTCAGTAAAATGCCAGGCAGGATACAAAGGTTAATACTGTCTGAGGGTGTTAGGAAAAGGTTTTAGACTTCATCTACTCCAACTCTCTCATTTTATGGATGAGAAAGCCAAGAACCAGAGGGTTAATGAATTGACTTTACATTACAGATCTAATTAGTAAAGTGTGAAGATCAATACTACTAATGTTTTGCAGTCCATTTTAAAGCCTGTTTAAATGCTAACCATTAATAATGAGACGCTTCAGACAAGAGATTTGAATCATAGGAGTGAAGAAAATTTCCCCTCCATCCTCTGAAGGTTGGCTGAGATGAACTGACAATAGAGAGATTAGCAGGAGAAAAAGCATACAAATGTATTAAAGTGCACGGGGGCATTGCAGGAAGGTAACCAGCCAATAACCCAATGAGGTTTAGAAAGTTATACAGACTTTTCATAGGGAGAAGGAGATGGGTAAATGGAGGCAATGCTGAGGGATAATAAATGATTTGCAGGGGATTCGAATGGGCTGAAGGAACAGGTTATAGTTAGTAAATGATCCTCTTTGTAAATTGGAGGGATCCAGAAACGGGCAGTAGCCTGCAACACAGTGGGTCAGGTGCGGTGACCTTGGGAAAGGGAATCTCAAGGAGGGGGCTGAAGGCAGTTGTGCTCCTTTATTGATTGTTCCAGTCTTCAGTGAGATATAGGAATTTCAGAGAAAAGCCTCATCTCCACCTGCTAATCTCCAGGTGCTTTTAATTTAAAATAATCAGCCCACCAGGCATTGTACTGTGGGGTGATGTTCCCTGGATTCTTTCAGGTTGAACATGGGACCAATATTAAACCCACAGAATGAGGCTAAAGTTAGAGTCTTTCTACTTTGGGTCTCCCCAGAATAGAAGTAATAGCTGATTAGAAAGACACACAGAAAAAAAGACACGCAGAACTGGTGTATGACTTACCGGCCTAGGTTCATCTTGGAAAATAAATTCTAAGGTACAAAGAAAATGAAGTTGTCTTATGGCCAGACTACCTTTTCTCACTTAGTCACAGGATGGTACTTCTCAGTATTTTGTGATAACCACTGTCATGCCTTCATCTGATACCTGAAAGTTCTTTATTAACTGTGAAGACTGGAGTTGGGGATTTAGCTCAGTGGTACGGTGCTTGCCTAGCAAGCTCAAGGCCCTGAAGTTTGATCCCCAGCACCCAAAGGAAAACAAAATACTGAAGACCAATTTTTCCCAAATTCCATTTGGATTAGTAGAATAAGCTTTATAAATGTTGATCTGAGAAATTTACTTCTTTTTACTCTTTAATTGACTCTGGGTTTCAATTCCCAACTCCATTACTTTTCAGCTGTATAAATTAATCTTGGATAAGGTACTTAATGCCCCAGAACATCCCTCTCCCTAGTGGAGATATTATTTAGAATAACTTCATAGAGTTGTTATAAAGATTAAGATGCGTATCAGGCATTTAACTGACACAAAGATAAGCACCTATTATGCCCCCTAAAACTCTTAGTTGGTATTATTATGAACTATCACATTGACTGTACCTCTGAAGAGGGGACAATAATGTCAATTTTAGAGAGTTATGAAATGGCACTGTGGTATCTCAAAAGTATTTCTAAACCCTTGACTCAAGGGGTGAACTTTCAGTACTACTTTATTTTGTCAGATTACTCCGGAGACCTAAGTTAAAAGTGCTATGAATAAATAAAATAGATCTTAAATGAATCTTGGAACTGAAAGAACTAAAAATATGTTCCTAATGACAATATATGTTACAATATAAAAATATATATGGTATCCAATACGAAATAGGGCCATCAATTTAAAAAACTATATGCATGCAAGTTCCATGAAAAGACTAGGTCACAGTGTCTACTTGTCCTGATAATAAAAGGAGACAAGTCAGATGTAAACTAGTATTAATAAAATGAAGAATCAAAGAAATGCATATTGCCAATTAAGATTCTGGATTGAATAAAAATATTTTAGCAGTAATAATAGGATCTTTGGTATTAAATGATGAACTTGTATCAGTTGTAAAATACTATTTAGCTTCTCTGTAGACAGGAACTCTGCTAACTGTAGGTACTGAGAACATAATTTTGGGTTTTGATTTTGTTTTCTTTTTTTAACTCTGGATTAAACCCAGGGAGTGCTGAGTTACATCTCCCATCTTTTCTTTCTTTCTTATTTATTATTTATTTTGATATTGTAGTTTATTTTATTTTATTTTATTTTTGGGTGCCGGGGATCGAACTCAGGGCCTTGCACTTGCTAGGCAAGCACTCTACCACTGAGCTAAATCCCCAGCCCCATTTATTATTTATTTTGAGACAGGATCTCACTAAGTTGCCTAAGCTAACCTTCAGCTTGTGGTCCTCTTGCCTCAGGAGGTGAGTACCACCACTCCCAGCAGAGAAAGTTTTAACTAAAGTAAAGTTGCTGTCCCTAACAATACTATGTTTTAGTTAGAGAGTTGACACAGGTGTATGTCACAGAACTATTCCAAAGTGTGTTAGTTTTTTATTGCAGCTGTAATAAATGATCACAGGCTTACTGGCTTAAAATAAGAGAACGTATTGCCTTGCAGATCTGTAGGTCAGAAGTCCAATGGAGGTCTCACTGGGGTGAAATGAAGGCATCTGTAGGCTGTATTCCCTCTGGACCCTTTAGGAGAGAATGTTACCTTACCTTTTCTGGTTTCTAGAGGCCATCTGGATTCTTTGTTCCATGAACCTTTCCCCGTATTCAAAGCTACAATATGGGGTCTGGTTTTCAGACTTCTGTTTTTTTGGCAGTCTGCAACTGGGAAGTTTTCTAATTTTAGATGGTAAAATCAGATTGGGTCCACTCAGTCTTGGCTGGGGATATTAAACCCTTATTTCAAAGTCCTCAACCTTGACCATGTTTGTAAAATCTGTTTTCCTATTTAAGGTAACATATTCATAAAATTCGAGGATTTGGGCATGGAGGTATTTTTTGTTGTTGTTGCGGGGGGGGGTGTCCTGTGGATCGAACTCAGGGTCTTGTGTTTGCTAGGCAAGTGCTCTACCACTTGAGCTAAATCCGCAGCCCCTGGGCATGAAAGTTTCAGGACCTTTATTTTGTCAACCACACCAAAAAAAATATGGATAATTCTGGTACCTAACCTATTGTAGAGGTCCAAAACCTCCATGAGGAGATCAGTTGTGTCCTGAATTAGGTGAAGGAGTATGGAGTAGTAGCTGCTTGGGGCTGTGAAGAAGATTGTGGGAAAAACGTCTGAGTTAAGGGAAATTATGAGTGTCTATGGAGGTATGAAATAGAATGACTTAAATTTTTTTTTTTTAAGGAACTATACCTTCATTCAAAATGTAGTGTGGGATGTTGGGATGGGGAGAGAGAGATGGAGAGAAAGGTTTGATTATGGCAGGACCTGGCATACTATGTTTCATTTTATTCCATACACAGTGGCATGACATTGAAGGATTTGGAAATGGAGGATAAGATGATCAGATTTCACTTTAGATTGGTCATTTTTACCTGTCTGATGGGGGAGTAGGCTGGAAATAAAGAGCAAAAGGCTGTTATTATATTCAGGTAACTTTATATATAATTCATTTGATTAAGTTTTGGTGTAGGTAACTGGGTCATACCATCTGAGATAGGAAAGACCTAAGAGACTTATAGGAAATTAACTCTTAATTCTCTCATACAGTGGGCATTTACCATCAGTAAGCTAGTAAGCAAAACAGTTTAGTTTGGTTCTTCCTCATTTTTATTTTTTATTTATATTTATTTATTTATTTTACCAAGAACATGTATTGGTACATTGTATCCATAATGTTCACATTCATCGTCGTTATTTTCTACCTGTACATGATGTATCTTGGTTCTCCCCCTTTTCCCCACCCCTCCCTTCTATTCCCCCTTCCCTATTTACAGCAGGTTTATTTATATTTTCCCATTTTTTCCCTTTCCTCCTCCTTTCCTTTTCCCCTTCTTTCTTTTCCCCTTCCCCCTCTCTAGTTCTCTTCTCTTTTCAATAGTATCTTCATTTTATGTAATATCTATTACACCTCTCTGACCTTATTTACTCTTTTTGCTCATATCAGAGAAACAATTCGATGTGTACTCATGAGTGTCTGATTTATTTTGCTTAAGGGTATGTTCTCAAGGTACATCCATTTACGTACAAATGTCTCCAGCTTATCATTTTTTATGGCAAAGTAGTACTCCATTGTATAGAAAAACGACATCTTCTTTAGCCATTCCTTAGTTGTTGGGCATTAGGGTTGTTTCCAAGACTTAGCTATTACAAACTGTGTTCCTATAAACATGGTTGTGCATATATTGCTATGGTATGATGATTTTAATTCTTCTGAGAAGATGCCCAGTAGAGGAATAGCTGGATCAAATGGAACCTGTAGTTGTAGTTTTTTGAGGAATCTACATACTGATTTCCACAGTGGCTGGACCTGTCTACATTCCCACCAACAGCGGAGGAGGGTTCCTTTTCCCCACACCGCCGCCAGCACTTATTATTTGTTGACCTTTTCATAATCGCTGTTCTTTCTGGAGTGAGATGGAATCTTAATGTTGTTTTGATTTGTATCTCTCGAATGACTAGTGATGTTGAACACTTTTTCGTGTATTTATTTGCCATTTTTATTTCTTCATCTGAGAAATGTTTATTCATTTCAGATGCCCATTTTTGGATTGGGTCTTTGAATTTCAGAGGTTTGATGTTTTTAAGTTCTTTGTATAGTCTAGATGTCAGACCTTCATCTGAGGGACAGTTCGCAAAAATTTTTCCCAGTCTGTAGGTTTTCGCCCTGCTCTATAGGTGATTTCTTTTGCTGTGCAAAAGCTTTTTAATAGGATGTAGTCCCAAGCACTGATTCTTTATATTATTTCCCATGCAGTCTGGGTTTTGTTCATAAATTTTTTTCCTATCCCTATGTCTTTGAGAGTGCTTCCTATTTTATTCTCCAGTGTATCTAGTGGAGAATAGTGCATGTGGCAAGCCATTTTTTCCAACACCTTTTGTTAAAGAGGCTATCTTTCTTCCAATGAGGGTATTTGGCTCCTTTGTCAAAGATGAGCTATTTGAGTGTGTTTGGAGTTGTTTCTGTGTCTTCTAATCTGTTCCATTGATCCTCGGGTCTGTCTTTTTGCCAGTACCATGCAGTTTTTATCACTGTAGTTTTATAGTATACTTTCAGGTCGGGGATTTTGATGCCCGGTACCTTGCTCCTGTTGCCCAGGATTATTTTTGCTATCCTTGGTCTCTTCTGGTTCCAGATAAATTTCATGATTGTCCTTTCTAATTTTGTGAAGTATGTTAGTGGTATTTTGATTGGAATTCCATTAAATCTGTATAGTAATTTAGGAAGTATGGCCATTTTCACTATGTTGGTTCTTCCTACCCAGAACATGGTATAACTTTCCATTTTCTGATATCTCTTTCAATTTCCTTTTTTAGAGAATTACAGTTTTCGATGTAAAGATCTTTTACTTCCTTTGTTAGATAAATTCCTAAGTATTTCATTTTTTTATGTGATTGTGTAAGGTGTATCTTCTGTTATTTCTTTCTCTGCGAGTTTGTTATTTGTATATAGGAATGCTATTGATTTTTGGGTGTTGACTTTGTATCCAGCTGTGCAACTGAATTTAGTTATTCAATCTAGAAGTTTTTGGTGGAATTTTTGGCGTCTTCTATGTAGAGTATCATGTCCGCAAATAAAAACAGTTTAGTTTGAACTGTTAAATTTTCTATCAAGAAAAGCAAGCGTTTTGCCCTTAGGGCATTCGCTCCACATTTACATAATGTTGACAGGCCACACTTCTGCCTTTCTCTGCACTGTGGCTTTCATTCCACTCAGTGCTTTAAGGAATCAGGGTATTATAGAAGTCTATTTCAGTTTACTTTCCTCTTCCTTTCTTGTGCTTTGATGATTGAGCCAGTTTCTGGCTTGCCAGATAGTCCATTATTCAGTTTAATGGACAATATAATCTTGGCTATGGAAGGAACTTGTTACTTGGAGGTATTAAAAAAAGAAAATTCAAGGGAGATGGTTGCTGATTGGGAGTAGAATTTACATATAGTTATGGTATAAATAGTGATTATAATTTTTTGTTTGGAAGACTACACAGTAGGGAGTAGTTAGCACTTGAATTTGAAGAGTTATATTCCCTTAAACAATTTGGAGTTACATTTTTATTATTTCTAATTGACATATGGGCCGCAGTCTATTCAATTATAATGAAATATAATTGCCATGAAGATTTAAGTAGATATATATGATTTTTTAACCATATGAAGAGAATTAAATTTATCAGGAGGGTGGTTTGAATTTCTGTAGCACAGACTTTCTGTTCATAATTTGAAAGACTTATGTAGATTTATTAATGACCACAGTTTGTAGAGTGGGAAAAATGCGATATAATTTATGATTTTTACTTTTAGAAAGAAGTAGCTTTTAGGGCTATCCAAACAAGGGTCTTCATGAAAACGTGTTTTGCCCAGTACCCTCAGTCTGTAAGAATTCAGTTGTTGACAGCATACTATAATTTACAACTGGTTTGTTTAAAATGAATGGATTAAAATAATTTTGTTCATAAAATTTTGCAAAATCTGCTAATCTGTTTCATAGGAGGACCAAAGAAAATGAGAGATGATGGAGGAGGATAATGAGTCATAGGGAAATGCTTATTAGTTTCTGTTCTGCTTTATGCCCTCTCCTCCTATAAAGCTTTTATTTCCTGGGACATGTCTTATATTTCAAAGATTATTATTTTAATAACTGTCAGGGCTTTCTATTGCAGATATTATTAAAGCCAATACTTCCACCAAGAATAAGGAACCCTGTTCTCATCAGTAAGTTACAGAGGTGCTAAAACTTTCCAGAATAAAAACACTTGAGTCTAGTATTCTCCATTTCTTTTTTTTGAGGGGCGGGGAGGGGTGCTATGATCAAACTCAGGGCCTTGGGCTTGCTAGGCAAGCACTCTACCACTGACCTAAATCCCCAACTCCTATTCTTCATTTCTTTTTTTTTTGGTTCTTCATTTCTTGAAGTTTACATGCAATGTAATAAAATTGGGGGCAGGTTGGAAATTTGAAGTACCTTTTGTGTAACCCTTTTCTTTTTATATTCAATAGGAAAAATATGACAAGACTAGATTTTCTTGAATCTCAGATAGATTAAATTCACCTGCAGCCTCTTAATGTGCATTACTAATTTATGGTGAAATCAAGTTTTGCCACAGTCTCTGCACATTTTCAAATATGTGCCTTCTTGATGGCCTCTTATATTGCTAAGTACAAAATGTGCAAAACCTATGTTTATTCATTGTACTTCCATCATTGAAGTCATAAATTAGCAATCTGTAACATCTGGCTGCTAGGACTCCTAAAACCCTTGGAGTTTGCATACTTTTCAATTTTACCTTTAAGTAATTTACAACATAATTCTTTTTTTCTCACATATACTTTTAGGAGATTGAAGAATCTTGTGATGAGGAGTATTATAACTTAATGTTCACTATCAGTCTATTTCCTGATACTTTTGTTTCTCTGCAAATTTGGTCCTTCATAACTTTCTGGTCCTATTTTTTGATACTTATTGATCAACTATGATTGAAAGCCAGGTTTCTTAATATTTTATGGTTCTTCACATAAATTTATATGTATTTTTAAAAAATCTTTATTTCCTCTGATTTAAATAAAATTCATTCAGCAGTATCGTAGAGACCAGTAAGTATGAAAGTGATAATCAGAAGAGATTGTCCTGTAGGGGACTCCTACAGGATCTGGCCTTTATTTTGTATGTTTTGTTCCTTCTTTTTTTTTTTTTTTGGTGCTGGGGATCAAACTCAGGGCCTTGCACTTGCTAGACAAGCCCTCTACCTGAGGTAAATCCCCATCTCCTCTTTTACAACTTTTAAAGTCAACTTTGTGTAATGAACTACACCTGTTTCATGTGTATGAGTAATATCTTTGGCATGTATATATATATCCATGTAACCACACTACAGTCAAACAGATGAGCCATTTTGGGGGTGAGCCATTTTCATCCCACTCTGGGGATTGAACTGAGGGCCTTGCACTTGTTAGGCAAGCGCTCTACCACTTGAGCTAAATCCCCAACCTCAAGATGAGCCATTTCTATCGCTTCAGAAGTTCCCTGCAGTTATTTGCAGCAAAAGCTACCATTGACCTCCATTCTATCATTGCAGATTAGTTTTAGATTCTGTATCCAAAAAGTATTACCTATTTCAAGCTAGGATTATTTTAAATCTTTTAAATTATTTTAATGGATTACTCTGGTTTAGGACTCTAAGGGTTTGCAAATTAAAATAATTTCCCATCTGCTGTCTGTAATGATTTTCTCATTCCTGAGTTTGCCTGGGAAAGGCAACCACAATTGACAGTTAAGGAAACTGAGACAGATATTACACAGGCACAGAGAGATTATACAGGAGCGTGAGAATTCTTGCTTTGGAAAAGAAGCTCAGGAAGTCTTATTAGGGGAAGCAAAATATTTTGATTTGACTGTTATCTGCAGGTTTTACTGTCAAATTTGTTCAGTCCACTCTTGTGTCTCTGGTATATAAAGGATGGGAATTAAGGGTTTAAGGTTTGTGCTTGAGTGGTTTTTTTTCTTTTTGAGTAACTTTGGTCAAAAGGTTTAGTCATTTAAATTTTAGAAATAAGAATTCAGAGTTATAAGAATTAAAAGAGAATGTATGCATAGACAGAAGTTCATTTAATTTTGGGAGAAATTGTACTGGTTGTTTTATCATCATCTTCTTAGGCTTTCAACTTTTAATTTAGGCAGATGTTGCATGATCAGATCAACTTGAGAAAATAATCTCTAAAAGAACATAGAAAATGTCAAGATTCTTAAAATGACTTGTTCCATTTCTTGGAGTGAAAAATTTCCAAGAAGAAAAAATGGGATTGGGAAAGAGAGAGTAGTTGACCTTGAACTGGAAAAGAAAAACAAAAAAATAAAATAAAAATGACTTAATTCATATTTTAAATTGCAATTTTTCTCCACAAAATTACCATAGGTTTTTCTTAAATTCTGCCTGTGGAATCCCTAGAATCCTATTAGGTGAAATTTGACTGATTCCTTTTGGTATTTTAATAATTAACTCTTCTTTTCCAGGTTTTTAGATGTCTTCTTTAAAAATCTGCCTTATGGTCAATAATAATAAGACTCCATAGAACTTCCATTAGACTTTCGGTACTTCATTTCTTGTTTCAAAAACCTTTATTTAGGACTCAATATTCATGTTAGAATTGAGCAAATCAGTCCTGAACTCTAGGCATACACTAAGTGGTGAAGGTATCAAACTTTGGTAATATCTACACACTGAGCAGCAAGATGACAATCTCAGCCTCTTAAATTGTGAGCTTAGCCCACTCACAGCGATTGTTATTACTAATGTACTATTTTTCATCACCTTTAAGGTGCCATCAATTGTAAGACACATCATTAATTTATGTTGCAGTAAGAAAAATTATGATTAAGATGAAATGCTTATCTTGCAAAAATTTTACTGTATACTTATTGAAAAACTTCAGATTTTTAAATAGTTTCTATATCACTCAGACATGTTAAAATGTAACATATATAAGTGAAATTGCTTAAGATAACCCTAATACTCCTTCAAATACAAAGCCCTAGTCTTATAAATCTCTCTTTCTCCCTTTTAATATGTAATTGAAGCTATCTGTATTTTTCTGTACATTGTGATCCTGTGTTTTTAGGAAATATACTGCTGTTATTGTCTCTGGAGTTTTCTTCTAAGGTGGTAACACCTGTTCTGTGTCTGCCTGCCTGCCCACCCAGCCTGCAGAGGCTGACCTTGAACTTTTGATTCTCCTGCCTCAGCCTCCTGAGTAGCTAGGATTACAGGCTTGGACCACTGTACCCAACTGATCTGTACTTTTTGATACTGTTACTTTCTTCATCTCAGTGTCAGTGCAAAGTTCACATAACAAACAGGACTTGCAAAATGAATCTTAAGTGATTTTGTGAAGAAAGTGAAATGTTGCAGTTGACCAGTGATGTCATGAAGAACAAAAGCAAGATCCTGCTTGTATAGATGGCCCTAGCTGTCACAACTGCTGCTTTCCTGTCAGATTCCATTGAAGATAGATCATCTTGATATTTACCTATTTGTTTGTTTGACACTAGGGCTTGGACCCAGGGACCTTGGGTTGAGCTACATCCCTAGCCTTTTCTCATTGTTTTTGTTGTTGTTGTTATTTGTTTGTTTTTAAATTTTGAGACAAGGTCTCACTAAAGCACTTAGTTGCCCAGGCTGGGCTCAGGCTTACCATCCTGCCCCAGCCTCCCACAGTGCTGGGATTATAAGCATGCGCCACCTTGTCCAGCTCTGCATCTTAATTTTAATGATGGTAAAATGGGCAAGGAGAAGGCCCTAGCAATTTTTACTTATTTTTAGTAGTGTGTCGATTTTAACAGCTTTATTGAAATATAATTATAAGCCACTCAATTCACACATTTAAAATGTACAATTCAGTGGTTTTTAGTATATTCACGGCATTGTACAGCCATCACCACAATCTGTTTTAGAATATTTTCATCATCCCGTAAAGAAACCCTATCCCTATTAGTACAGTCGCTTCCCATTTCCCCTGATCCTCCCACCCCTAGACAGCCATGAATCTAATTCCTGTCTCTATGGATTTACCTACTGTGAACATTTCAACAGTACAGTAGAGTCATGCACTGTTTGGTCTTCAGGTGGAAGTTTAGATTATTGATTTGAGATCCTTTTTCATATAGGCATTTACCACTATAAATTTCAGTGTTGGCACCACTTACCAAAGTACGTGGTTGTGTCTTTATTTAATTCATCTCAAAATATTTTCAGATTTCCCTTTTGTATCTTCTTTGTTCCATTGGTTATTAGGACTGTGTTGTTTAACTTCCATATATTTGTGAATTCCTCAAATTTCCTTCTTTCTGAATTCTAATTTTATTCCTTCTTGGTAAGGGAGCATACTTTCTATGATTACAACCCTTTTAAATGTACTGAGGCTACATTTATTGTTTTGTGTGTTTGTGCCTCAGTTTTCCTTTCCTCCTTTCCTTTTTTTTTCTTTTGGTGCTGGGGATCGAACTCAAGGCCTTGTGCTTACAAGGCAAGCACTCTAACCACTGAGCTAAATCCCCGCACCTCCTCCTTTCTTTTGAATGTTTTCTAGTATAATATTGTAAATTTCTGTAATGATGTTTTTACTAATTTTTTGAATTATTTTCTTATTGGATGTTCTAGGGCTTTTCATACATCTTACCTCACTAAAATCTACTTTAGATTTATACTAACTTAATTCAACTCTTATCAAAATGTTATTCCTATTTAGCTCTGTTTTCTCTTCCCCTTTTGTCATATTATTTTGTGCTATTATTATTATACATATTATAGCTACATACATTACAGACCTAACTATGTTATAGTTATTATTTTTATACCTTTTAAAGAAGTTGAGAGAAGACTGGAGCGGAAGTATATTTTTATAGTTTGTTATATTAACCTTCTTATTTCCCATTTCTGGTTGTCTCTGTTTTTCCTGTGAATTCGAGTTACCTTTTGGTGTCATTTCCTTATTTCAATACAACTTTGCTTCTTCTCACTCTCTTTATGTTGATACAGTCAAATATATTACATTCCTAAATATGGTACCCAATAATACAGTTATACATATTGTTTTATACAGTAGCTCTGAAAACAGTTAAAAGAGTTGAAAACAATGCATTTATACTTTCTTTTATAACTGTATAATTAATTATGTTTGCTGGAGCTCTCTGATGTTTTCCTTTAATTCTAATTATGTTTGCTGGAGCTCTCTGATGTTTTCTAGAGTGATATGCTTTCAGCCTGTATAGCTTCCTTTACTATTTCTTTGTAAAGCAGGTCTTCTATGACCTGCTTCTGTGAATTAGTTTTTCAGTTTCTGCTTATCTTGGAATATCTTTATCTGTCTTCATTTTGAAAGATAACTCAAGACAAGTTGAGTATCCCTTGTCTGAAATGCTTGGGAGCAGTAGTTTGGATTTTGGCATATTTGCAAATACATAATGAATTTTGAGGAAGGACCTGAGTCTTAACACAAAATTTATTATTTTTCATATGTACCTTATACATATAGGCTCAAGGTAATTATGCAGTATTTCTAGTACACCTGTGTTTCGACAGTGACCTATTGTGTGAAGTCAGGTGTGGATTTATTACTTGTGGCATAATGTTGATACTCAAAAAACTTTGTATTTTAGAATATCTAAAATTTTGGATTTTTGGATTAGGGATGTCCAATCTGTATAAGTTCTTGGTTGACAGACTTTGTTTCAGTGCTTAGAATATCATACTGTTGCCTTCTAGTGTTCATTTCTGATGTTTACTGCTAATATTTTAAAAAATTCTCTTAAGTAGTGGGTTACTTTTCTTTTGCTGCTTTTAAGATTTTGTCTTTGGCCTTAGCTTTCAACATTTTAGTATGATGTATCTTAGTGTAGATCTCCTTGTGTTTATCCTACTTGGAGTTAATTGAGCTTCTTGGATGTGTAGATTATTTTAATTTATTTGGGGGAGTTCTTAGTCATTTTTTTTGCATCTTTCTACTTTTGTGGAAAAATATTTTCACATTTGCTTCTACTGTACACATATTGTTGTGCTTAATGGCTTTCCGTTTTCTTCTGAGATTTAGTATTTTTCATTCTTTTTCTGTATATTCTTCAGGTTGCAGACTCTATTGATCCATCTTCCATTTGCTTATTCTGTCTTCTGATTTTTTTCTATTGTTATTCCCTTCTAAAGAAGTTTTAATTTTGGTTATGAAATTTCTCGGTGCCAGAATTTTCATTTTTAAAAATGATTTCTGTATTTTATTGATACTCTGTCATAAGACATTGCCATCATAACTTCATTTATTTTTATTGTTTTAGTGGTGGTGGTCATTGAACCCGGTGTATGCTAAGCAGAATGACCTCTGTTTGGTCCTCTGGACCTCTTCCATTGCGGGAGATTCACCTTATGAATGAGCTGGGCCAAGGACAGTTGGGGTCCCAAGCATACACTCTACCACTTTACCGCTGAGTAAGCCCCAGCTCCTTACTTTTTAAAGCGGTATTTCCTTTAATTCTTTGAAAATATTTGTAATAGTTGTCTTGAAGTCTTTGCCTGTTAAGTCTGACTTCAGGGCATTCTCAAAGGCAGTTTCTGTTGTCTGCTTTTCTCCCCTATATGTAGATCATACTTTCCTGTTTTTTTTTAAGTATCTTACAATGTTTTGAAAACTGGACATTTTCAGTAACACATTGTAGCAACTGAGGATGTTGACTGCACCCCCAGTTTCTGCAGCCAGCTGGACGTTGTTGTTTACTTGCTTAAATGTTCGGTGACTTGGCTTGACCATTTTAGTGCAGTCTGTCTCTCGTGCAGTGTGCAGCCTCTGGGGTCAGTCCTCAGAGGTCGAAGATTTTGCCATGTGCACAGTCACCCTGGGACGATGATGGTGGTTTTAGCAGGGCTGTCTTTCTTTCTCTTCAGCTGTTTGCCTTTAGGATCACACTAATCTTTTAACCTCCACTAATTGCCTGCTGATTGCTCTGTTCTTACCAGTAATGCCAATGGCTAGATTTTTCCACAGTCTGATGCTATTAAATTTGGACCTCACTGCAGGAGTAGTTTTGAGACTAGCATATAAGGTTTGTTCTGAACTCAGGAATATTTTTCTTACAATTTTCTGGTTTCTCTCTGGTAGAAACTACTTACTATTATATGGTTGTTACTCTCATAGCCCTGTCAGTGTCTTCTGCTAACCACCAAAGAAAGTCCCCGTTGTTTTGTACAGTGCCTTTAGATTTGAACTTCTCCACATTGTGTTCTACTGGGAGGAGATTCAGAGCTCTCTCTGGCAGCTGCGTCTATCCCTGTTCCAAATCTCTGCTACTGCACTGAAGCTCCAGATGAGGATAATGGCCTGCTTCTTTCAGAGTGACCTCTGGTCCTCCGGACCTCTTCCGTTGTGGGACATTCACCCTATGAGTGAGCTGGGACAAGGGCAGTTGAGGTCCTAGTGTTTTGGCCTGCCTGTCGGGGTAGAACTGCCATTCTCTGAGTAGGGGCTGGGTAGAAAGCCTGTTATAGAGCTTCTACAACACAGAGATGGGAGTATGCCAAATGGGTGGCCCGCCCATCCTGGAATGATACTGGAGTCCTCAGCTGGGATTTGGGTGTTATGAGGGAAGAGGCCTTTAATTCTTGTTTGCACTCACCGAGGGTGGAATTTATGGTCTGCTGAACTTGGGGATAGGGCCAAGAAAGAGAGCAAACTCTGGTTTAGGTGCTGTAAGTTTTTGCTGTTCTTAGAGATTTAGTAGATTTTCTTATAGAGATTTAGTAAATTTAGTAGATTTGAATAAATGCTTCTTCATTGGTTGTATGTATCTAGGACAATTTCCATAATTTAAATGGTTGTACTTTTTAAGTTATAGTAAATTGTCATACAGTACTCTAGTGACTTTCTCTTACCCTTTAGTAATAGGTTAGTTCCACATAGAATTTTGGGTTGACAGTTGCTTTATCTTAGCCCTTCACATTGCCCTTCCTCCTAGCTCCTGCTAACTGATATTCTCCTTCTGTCTCTTAAGACTCTGACTACTGTAACTATTTCCTAAAAGTGGGATTATGTACAGTAGTATTTATCTTTATGTGTGTGGCTTATTTCTATTTTATTTTATTTTATTTTAAACCAAGAACATGTATCGGTACATTTTACATATAAGGGTGTTACGTTCATCACATTTATTTTGTACCTGTACATGATGCATCTTGGTTCTCCCCCGCTCTTCCCCACCCCTCCCCTCTGTTCCCTCCCTCCCTCCCTATTTACAGCAGGTTTATTTATAATTTTCCATATTTTCCCTTTCCCTTTTCTTTCTTTTGTTGCCTTTCTGCTTTTCCCCTTCTTTCTTTCTAGTACTCCTCTCCTTTGTATATTATCATCCTTTTATATAATATCTATTACACCTCTTTGTCCTTTTTTACAGTTATGATTTCTCATATCAGAGAGACAATTCGATGTGTACTAATAAGTGTCTGATTTATTTCACTTAAAAGTATGTTCTCAAGGAACATCCATTTACATACAAATGACTCTAGTTTATCCTTTTTATGGCTGTGTAGTACTCCATTGTGCAGAAAAACCACATTTTCTTTAGCCATTCATTGGTTGTTGGGCATTTAGGTTGTTTCCAAGACTTAGCTATTACAAATTGTGTTGCTGTGAACATGGTTGTGCATACGTCCCTGTAGTATGACGATTTTAATTCTTTTGGGAAGAGCCCCAGTAGGGGAATAGCTGGGTCAAATGGAACCTCCAGTTGTAGTTTTTTGAGGAATCTCCATATTGATTTCCACAATGGCTGGACCAGTCTGCATTCCCACCAAGAGTGGAGGAGAGTTTGTGGCTTATTTCACTTATGTTTTCATGGTTCATCTATGTTGCGGCATGTCAAATTTTCTTTTCTTTTAAGGCTGTATAATTGAAAGTGTATACCATGTTTTGTTTAACCACTTATCCATAAATGGATATTTGGATTTTTTCCACATTTTGGCTGTTGTGAATCATGCTGCTGTGAGTATCAGTGTACAAATATCTGTTTGAGTCCTTGTTTTAAAATGTAAGTATAGTTGGGGATTTAGCTCAGTGGTTAGAGTGCTTGCTTTCCAAGCACAAGGTCCTGAGTTTGATCCCCAGCACCCCAAAAAAAAAAAAAAGGTAAGCGTGTAGGTTACCCAGACCTACACACTTCTAAGGCCTCCAGTTTTCAGTTAGTTTAGTCTTTGGCCCATGGGGATCTATCTGATTTTTTTAATGTGCTTGTCTATGCATTTTAAAGGGTGTTTATTACACTTTTACTTAGCACTTTTCCATGTTTTGTGGTGAAAGGTTTTGATTCTGTTTTAAAATATTGATAAAAACAAAAGTACTTCCAGATCTAACTTAGGATATATGTGAACTAGTGCTACTTTGTACCAAGGATTAAGGAAATTTTCTTCAATTCAAAATATTCCCTTCTTTGGATATCAGATAGTTGTCACAGGGAAAGAAAGAGGGTTTGAATTCATTTTTAAGTCATCTTGTCAGCTCTGCTATACTGTTGCAGTACAATACTTGACCTGAGAGAAAGTGGATTAAGATTGATAGTATCCAAAGTTTCTTACAACTTATTTAGGTAACACAATCCATTTATAAGCTGTATAATGATGCTGTATTGTTTTCTTTACCTTCCCCCAAAGTGTAGTAATATCAGGATAGTGTTAGATAAGACGAGAATAGTCTCAATGATTCATTTAAGAGTTTTGTTGTTTATACATGCTGTAAGCTAGTGAAGAATATACAGCAAATGTTTATTAGAGAGTATATTGCTCACTGTTTCCCAATACTTGTTTATAGCTGAAAATACTGAAAATATTTAACCATTTGTCCTTGGGCCTTATTGGATGCAGAAGTCAGTGAAGTATTTTTTGGATTCAGAGTATCCATAATTAGCTCTTAACAGTGTTAGCCCATGAGGTTCCCTTTTACTGCTGTTACTTTTTATCAAACAGAACAAGCCTCTGGGCATGACTGTGCAGAAGGTGAACTATTTAGCTTCATTACTTCCAGAGACCTGATGGTAATGCATTTGTACCTCACTGCTGAATCACAAATCTTTGTGACTCTTGAACTCTTTAGTAGTTGTTTTTCCAGAGGCACAGACCAACGAAATGTAGGAAGTAGTAGTGCTTTGCAAATAGATGATTTTTTTCCTTTGGATATTCTTATTGTTACTACTGGAAATGGATGAGAAGATTTGAATATCTAAATTTTTTGAGTAATGATTACTGAAGCTAACCCAGATTGTCAACTGTGGCAAGCTGAATAATAGCCCCTAAAGATGTTCATGTCCTAATCCTTGGAACCTGTGAATGTTACTTTGTACAGGACAGGCCCCTTGTCTTTCTAGTGACCAGCCTGCATCCTAAAGCTTCTGAGAGGCTGCTAGGTACCAGTCAGTCATCTCATCAGCGTACAAAAGATACTCATCACTCTGGGAATTCCAAGGGTTTTAGGAGCTGTGTGCCAGGAACCAGAGCCAGAGACCAAACATATATATTTCTTTTTATATTACAATATCACATTGGGAGAAGCAATACAGTGGCAGGTGGTGTGTGAGAAAAATATTCTTCTATGTGATTTCCCAATTTGGTGAGGGCATAAGGGAAGAATGTGCTCTTTACTCTCAATATGATTCTGTAGTGAAAGAAGAATTGTTTTATTTTGAGGAGTACAATAATTTCATTCATTACTTTTAACCTGCTTTACAAGAAGAAAATCAGCTGGGCCTACTTGTATTTCCATTTTATGGCATGCAAGTTTTGTGTAGCCATTATGTAGACCAGGATTTGTTACCTGACACATTCCTAAGGTGGTAGACAAGATGTTTTGAGAGATATAGCAATCAAAGTCCTCCGATCCTTCACCCTTTCTCTACCTGGTTGTTTAATACCTTAGCACCTGTGAAATATTTGATTACTTTGGTGTTAAAGGCTCAAGATCAAGGGAAAACAACTCTTTATTTTTCTTGTTTTGTATACCTCTGAGTTTACTTTCTTAGAAAGAATATTGTTTCACCATGTATTTATCCATGCATAGTGGAAGGTTAATTTAGAATAGGTACTAAGAAACTTTGAACAGTGACTGTATTAAGGTCTCATTTATTTACTAGTTAAATTAGATTGTCTTTCCCTCCCTCCTTCCTTTTTTCTTTCCCTGCTTTTCTCTGTCTTTCCTTCTTTTGTCTTTCTTTGTAGTGCTGAGATTGGAACCCAGGGTCTCAAGCATGCTAGGCAAGCACTCTACCATCAAGCTACATTCACAGTTCCTAGATTTTCTTTAAGTAAGTTAAAGAAAATAAGAAAATGATACCTAGAGGAAAACATTTAGAAAAATAAGTTCTGAATAGAAGTAGTTTGCCTTTTCTTGGGTCTGTTTCTGTGTGTCCCCACCGTCGTGACTCTTACCATTTTTAAAACCAACAATAAAATATCACAAAACCCAGCCCCTAATGAATCTTAGAATTCTATACTTTTTTCCTTAATTATCTGCAGAAACAAAAAGAGAAATTAATAGATCTGAAAACTAGTATAGGGCACACTAAAAAAGGATCATTCAGAAAACCAGAGAGAGCCAGGTGTGATGCTGCCTGCCTATAGTCCCAGTGTAGGATAATAAGTTCAAGGCCAGCCTTGAATGTATAGTGAATTCAAGGCCAGCCTAGGTTACATAGTGAGACCCTTCTCAAGATGCGCGTGCATGCGCGCGCGCACACACACACACACACCCACACCCACAGAAAACCAGAGAGATTTTGGAAATTAAATATGATAATAAAGTACTCTGTAAGCCAGGTGTGGTGGTGCATGCCTGTAATCTCAGCACTTGGGAGGTCGAAGCAGGAAGATCACCATGAATTTGAGGCCAGCTTGGGCTACATAGTAAGTTCAAGGCCAGCCTGAACTACATAGTGAGACCCTGTCTCAAACAAACAAACAAAAAACTAAACCAAACAAAAAAAATAAAGTGCTGTGTAGAAATTTTGAAGAGACCAATAACATAAAAGTAAGAGACAAAACTTTTTTGGGAGAGGGGTCGGGAGTGGTGGCGGTGCTAAGGATTGAACCCAGCACCTCACACAGGCAAGGCAAGTACTGTGCCACCCACTGCATTTTTCATCTCAAGATAACACTTAGAAGAGAAAAACAGAAAAATTAGAAGAAGATAAGTTCAAGAGGCTCAGTAACCAAAAAAGGTTCAAGTAATAGGAATTCCAGAAAGAAGAAAACAGAAAAATATCAAAGAAACAATTCCAAAAAACTTTCCATTAATGAAACACATTTTAAAAATTGAAGTGGTCCACCAGTTGCCAAGCACAATGAGACCCAGATTAAGGACATCTTTGTGAAATTTTATAATAATAAAGACAAAAAAACATACGTAACTCAAGAAAAAAATTACTTTCATACAAAGTATCGGAAATCAGAGCATTAAGCTCCTCAAACTGTAGGAAATGTAGAAATGGCCTCTAAATTTTGGCGCAAAACTGTTTCTAATCTAAAACTTTATGCCTAGCCAATTTTTGTGGTAAGGGTGAGGGAGACTGAAGATGTCTTCAAACACGTCACGTTTCTAGTTTTTCCTCTTAAGCATTTTTTTCCAAGAAGCTATTGAAACATGGGCTGTACTAAATTGAGAAAGTACACCTAGAAGGAGATGATATTCAGGAAGCAGGACCTTAGATGTGAAATAAAACTTAAAAACGATACCAGACGTATGTTAGAAAAAAAGAGGAAAAGAAACAAAGGTACAAGCTCAACAGGACAGGTTTATTTCAGAACAAACGTGAGAGGAACCACTGTGGCACTAGAGACCAGGCTAGCAGCTCTTGTACAGGCTATAGGGTCTTTTGTAGGGTCATGGGGAGGGGGGAGTTCAGTGAAAGGCGGTTGTGGCTGCCTGCCAAGAACAAGGCTCGAGAGAGTACAAACGGTTAATAGTTGCCCAAAAGTGAGACTTGGGAGAGTGCAGGAAGTAGTGGCTATGATCAGTAGTAGGGCTAATAATGTTGTGAGTCACCAGAAGCAGCTGTGTTGGGAGGGGGCGGTTTAGAGGGCTTTCTGATCGGGATGGCAGTGGTTGGATTTCTTCAAAGCACATCTTGACGTGACAGCCATTCATCATGCTTGAAAAGTGACCAGTCTAGGTTGAAGTGGTTCACAAAGCTGGAAAGATTTAAGAAGGATTGGTAGAATATATGATGGTTTAAATACACAGAAAAAAAGTCATGCAAGAAAGAAAAACTAATAGTGTACTATATGGCTGAGCTGTAATAGCATTTATACTCATCATGATGAAAACAAAATCATGACATAACTATTTGGAGAGGTGAAGTTGACTAGAGTCAGTGGGGATGTAGAAATGTGAAAAAGAGCTAGGCTTTATTTCTCATAGTAGAAAGTTAGTAGATGATACATGAACGAAAATGTCAAGAAGAGGTACCTAAGTATGTTATTTTGAGATATGAAAGAAAATAACAAAAGCATCAATTCAGAGTGATTACCTGTGGATGTTAGAAAGAGGTGAGGTGGAAATTAGAGGTGGAGGTAGTGGGGTCATGCATTACTATGGTATTTTTCAGGTTTACATATTACATAGACGTTCAAATTGTGTGAACATATAATTGGGGAAGAAGAAAAATTAAAGAAATTTATATATAAAGACGCAAACACTGGGTTGGGGGCATAGCTCAGTGGTAGGTAGAGCACTTGCCTAGCATGTATAAGGTCTTAGGTTCAATGTTCAGCAGCACTACATAGATAGGCAGATAGATAGATAGATAGACAGATGGATGGATAGATAGGTAGAAAAAAACAAAAACACACCCATGTCAAAACAGTGAGGACCTTTAACATATTTAGTAATAAATGAACATCAGTTGTATCTCCGTGGTCAAAATAACTAATAAGTTAATAAAAGTGTAAGATTTGTTCCCTGAAGACCATAAAACATTGAAAGAAAGAAAACCTAAAGATTTTAAGGCTATCCTATATTCATAGCTCAGAAAACACTATTGTTGAGATGGCAATATTCTCAAATTGCTGTACAGATTCAGCATGATTGCTATCAAAATTCTTGCTCCTTTTTGAATAAACTGATACACTGATATTAAAATTTATATGATAATTCAAGGAACCCAGATGGGGCTGGGGATTTAGCTCAGTGGTTAGAGTGCTTGCCTAGCAAGTGCAAGGCCCTGAATTCGATCCCCAGCACCAAAAAAAAAAAAAAAAAAAAGAAACCGAGAATAACTGAAAGATTATTGAAAAAAAGCAAACAAAGTTGGAAAATTCACACTTCCCAGTTTCAAAATCTACTGCAAAGCAAGAATAGTGGAAACAATATGGAACTAAGCATAAGAATAGACAATTGAATAGAATTGAAAATCCAGAAGTAAATCCTTGCATTTATGGTTAATTGATTTTTTTTTTTTTGGGGGTGCTGGGGATTGAACATACTTAGCACACACTGTACCACTGAGCCACACCCCCAGCCCATGGTAAATTAACATTTAACAATTAATATTTAACAAAGGTGTCAAGACAGTTCAGTGGTGGAAAGAATAATCTTTTAAACAGATGATATTAGGATAAGTAGATGTATACTATAAAAGATTGAAGTTGGATCTCATCGTCCTATTGTAAATCAAAACTTAACTCAAAATCAAAGACCCAAACATAAGAGCTAAGGTAATAATACTCTTAGAAAAAACAAGTATAAATCTTTAAGATCTTGGATCAGCCAAATGATCTTTTAGATATAGCATCAGAAGCACAAGTAACAAGAGAAAATAAGTAATTGAACTTCATCAAAATGTAAAACTTCTCTTCTGCAAAATGATACTATTAAGGAAATTTTTAAAAAACCCACAGAATGGAAAGAAATATTTGTAAATCTTTATTTGATAAAGGACCTATATCTACAGTATTAGAAAAACTCTTATAACTCAATAATAAGAAGTGAAAAGCTTCATTAAAAGTAGGAGAGGATTTGAAATAATATTTCTCCAAAGGAGATGTACAAAGACCCAATAAGCACATGAAAAGATGCTGAACATCATTAGTCATTTGAACAATGCAAGTCAAAATCACAAAAAGGTATTACCACCTTATACTCACTAAGATAGCTGTAATAATTATAACAGATGGAATATAACAAGTACTAGTGAGAATACATTGCTGTTGGGATTATAAAATGGTACAGCTGGTTTGGAGAACAGTTTGCCAGTTCCTCCAAATGTTCAGTGTACATTTCTTATATGACCTAGCAATTTCATTTCTAGACATGTAGCCAAAAGAAATAAATGCATATGTTCACGCAAAAACATGTACACATACTCATAACAGCACTGTTTATAACAGCCAAAAGGTAAAAAGAACTGAAATGTCTATCAACTGGATAAACAAAATATAGTATATCCCAACACCAGAATATTATTCAGCCACAGAAAGGAATAAAATACAGACACATGCTATAACATAGATGAACCTTGAAAATATGCTAAGTGAAAGAAGACAGTCATAAAAAACCACATATTATCTGATTTCACATGCCTGAAATATCCAGAATAGGTAAATTTATAGAGACAGAAAGTAGATTCATGGTTGCCAGAGGCTGGAGAGAATGGAATAGGCAAGTGACTACTAATGAATGAGGGGTTTCTTTTTGCTGTGATGAAAATGTTCTGAAATTAGATAGTGGTAATGTTTGTGTCACTTTATGAATATAATAAAAATCACTGAATTGTACACTTTTAAAAGTAAGTTTAAAAAATAAATAAAAGCAAGTTTTATGTTACGTTAATTATATCAAATGGATGTCTAAAAAATAGCTGTGGAAAAAGGAAAACTTAAAGTGCCAGTTCTTTTAAAGTAATATTCTAAAATATTATTTAGCTAATTGTATGTTTGTATGTGTGCATTTAGATTATTAGGTTGTGTCTTAGTTACTTTTCTTGTTACTGAGACAAAATACTCGACACCCAAAGTTAAAAGAGGAAAGGTTTATTTAGCTCACAGTTTGTAAAGGTTTGTCAGTCCATAATTGGCTGGTTCCAAGTCAGAGTAGCATGGCATAAACAGTTCATGACGGGCAGAAGGAAGCAAAGCAAACAAGCAAGGGGCTTTAGCAGCTTTTTCCTGCCCCTTTTACATTCTGTCTAGGCTACCAGGATTAGGGGAGTGCCAAACCAATCAGTGGACTGATCTAGTAATCACACACTCTTAATCCTAGCACTCTTAATCCTAGCATTGCACCATGACTCAATCACATACTCTATTCAGCCGTCTTTGACCACATGAGGCTTTGGGGAGACATCTAAACACAAGTCATATTAGGTAGAAAGATGGAAAGACACTTTTTTTTTTTAACTTTTTTTTTTTTAGTGCCGGGGATCAAACTCAGGACCTTGTGCTTGTGAGGCAAGCACTGTAACCACTGACCTAAATCCCCAGCCCCGGAAAGACACTTTTAAAATCACTTGTTAAAACAAATTTACCATAATCTTATTTTTTGGGGGGGTGTGCTAGGGATCCACCTCAGGGCCTTATGCTTGTAGGCAAGTACTCTACCACTTGAGCTAAACCCTCAACCCTCCCCCCCCATAATCTCCTAATGGTAACAGAAACATCAGAGCTACTTGATTTCAGTGAAACCCACAAAGAGCTTCTCTCCTGCCCGGCCTCCACATCTTCTACACATCTGGAAAGGTCTAGGAAAGACTTGGATTAGCAGTGTTTGATTTTGCTCTGTCAACTGCATCTTCAATGTTAACATCTTTCTCATACTCACAGGCTTATTTTGAGAGTCAAATGAATTTTAGATGGGAAAGGGCGGTTAAAGAATTAAAAGCAGTCTACAAATGTAACAACACAAATATAGTGAAACACAGAATGGTGTTTTGATTTGGTGATACTGATGTCTACCTAATTGATCTAATTCAGTAATTCAATTATTATTATTTTATTAATACTTACTAATTGGGGTATTTGTGCCATCTTAATGCAATTTTAAGAATTGGAACACTGAAGTAGGGAAAATGGGGGGCAGTAGAGGAAATTTAGATAGGGATATTTTCTGATATAGAATTTTGTGTTTTGTTATTGGTAATCAGAAGTTTGGGTGAATTTGTCAGGCAAGGATTTTAGAGATAAGACATTTTTGAGGCTGAGGCTACTTGGAGCAAGTAGGGACCTTTTTGTTTGGGTGTATAAATTAGTTATATTCTTAGTCCAGGCTGCAAGCTTTCAGAATTTTCCCCATGGCTTACTTTGCCTCTGATGTTTTGCTTTCTAATATAGTTTGCTTGGTTTCTTAGATTTATTAATTTTAAATGAATAGTTGAGGAGTTAGTCAATTTAAGGTTAGTTGAGTTATGGGTGGTGGAGATTCCCCCCCCAAAAAAATGCCAAGTATACAGTATTCGGACCATCTCCATTTATTCCATTTTTGGTTAAAACAAGCCTTGGGAGTTTCTGGTTTTCAGAAACAGATGGTCTTGTGGTTGTACACCGGCAGATCAGCTGAGATTTAAACAGGAGAGCTCAACCTGAACGAATTCCTAGGTGAGAAAAGAGGATGACAAGTTGCCTAATTACCGAATATTCTTGAAAAATAGGAACCTACTTTCACATCCATTCTTCTTTATCCTCTTCCCTTGGTTGTTGTGTTACTTTTAAGTTCTTTGCAGTTTGGACAAAGGGACGGTGATCCTGGAATACATATTAGTGACAGTGTCTCTGTAGAAGATCCAAATATGTAGTCAATTTTAACAGAACAAGGATGCAGTGGTTTTTGTCTATGGCTGCAAAAGGTGGAAACTCCTTTTCATCCTCATCAGGTATTTGGGATCTCATGCATGACAAAAATCATGAATCCTGCCAGGACTCTGCAGATTCCTTTCTACAGTCCCTGGATCATGATTCCCTGCAGGCTATTGCAGAATCCTCCTTCACCACTGCAGATTCCTCAAAAAATATCCTGACCACATATTCAAGTGGGAGAAACAGAGAATTGGCAACATTAAAAAAAAAAAAAAACCCAAAGAAAAAGCCATACCCCTTGTCAGTCCACCAGAACATTCCTTTGTGGAGTGCTTGTAGAGCTTTGGTACTACTTAATTCATCCATTTCTACTTGTAGAGTGCGTACTATATTCTTAGTGTGTATATTCCTTCAGTCTCTTCTAGTTACTCTGATACTTTTCCATTTAAAAATCCTACCTATTTTAAAAAGTCAAACTGAGTTTCTACTCTTGTGGAACTCATTTTAACTTTTGCCTTCTTACTTAACTTTACAAGAATGTGTGTTTACTTTCCCTTACCAGTTCTTTGCACATAGGCCCCATGTACATATTGTATCTTGGCTAACAGGTAGCAAGGCCAAGGAACATAGAGGTTATGGTAACTAGTGCAGCTGTATAGCTGTATAGCCAACATTTTGCACAACTATGCAGGGAATTTAGAAGTATTTGTGATTGTTGGCAACTTTCATTGAACCTATGGCGAAACTTAAGCAGTTTGCACCCTGCATTTCTATAGGAAAGTGTGAAGGGAGTTCCCATTGCATGAAAAAGGAAACAGTAACTTTTGAAATTTTTGCAGAATGCACTTTAAGCATAATCAATATCCATCCTAAGTACTTCATTAATTAGTTTGATTGAAACCACTGCATTGCATGTGTTCCATGTTGGCCAAAGAAATGTCAGTGTGTGGACTGTTGTCAAGTCACATTTTATTACCTGGTGTAGGTGTATCATCTGCTTAGTGGGACCATGTTGTGATTTCTATCTCAGGTTCTTCTGAGGGAAAACCATGCCAAGAATAAACCTTGCAGGATAAAGAGAGATTTGGTGGGAAGGAGCTGTTGTATTGAAAGTTAATAAAGAGCAGATACAGTTTATTTTCTCAAAGGAAGGAAGAGGACAGAAATCATGCCAAGAATGTACATAGGGTGGAACGGAGTGGGGAAGAAAATGTGGGCAGTCCCTAAAATCAGATACATGTGGGAAAGATCTTCCCCATGATTAGCTTCAATTGTTGGGGGAGGCAGTATATGCAGTGTTGCTCTTTATGTTTTAAAAATTTCTTTTACTTTGTCCTCGACTGTAGTTTCAAAAGTGGGGGTTAGGGGGAGGAGGAGGAAAAGCTTATTACAAAGTCTAGAGCCATAGGCATTATAGAAATTACCAGCCCCAAAAGTCAATATCTAATTACCTCACCTTTTGGCCGTTCCACGTAATTAACTCTGGTGCTTGGTTCAAGGGAAGCTGTGAAGAGGTCCAGGTACTGAAGGGTGGTGTGACACCTCGCTTAACCCTTCGTGTTGCGCTACAAGGCAGAGGCGCTCATTTACCTGCATCTGTGGAAAGGATGGTGTTTGCTGAAAGAGTTCCTCTATCCCTCTTGTGAACAAAAATGAAGAGTATGGCTCAGGGGCGGGGCGGGGGGATTTGAATTTGACCGAAAGAGAAGTACAAGGAATTTTATTTTGCTTTTGTTTTTCAGATCCTATCAAATTAATACTGTCACAGTTGGAAAATGTTGCTCCAGTTTTCTTCACAGATCTCAAAGAAGCATTTCATTTATGCAGATAGTAATTGTAGCTTTTAAGGTTAATATAAATTTATGTACTTAAAATCAAGCCACTTTGTAGCTAGTCATAATTTTCCTGAGCATTTTGTTGAAGGCAAATGCAATTTTTAATTGGCTGCATTTAGTTGTAGAAGAAGTTAAAAAAATTAAAGTAGCTTTCTTGCTGGAAAGTCCCAGAAGCAGTTGCTGGCCAGGATTAAGTCTCTGGATGTCCTTGTCTGTCTGGAAAAGCCCTCTGTGTTCCCAGGAGCTACTGTAAAATGTTAATGTGGAGCTGTGCAGAGGCGAGGGAGCGATCTCCTCATTTCAGCGTGCACCGGCAGGCGATGCTGGGAAAGCCTGCCCCCAGGCGCGCGTGGGCGTGTGTGGGCCGCCTGTGCACTCTGAGCTCTGCGCTCTGGCTCAGGTGTGTTACGGAGCAGATTGGCCTTTTCCCCGAGATCCCTCCAACCCGGAGCGATTTGGGTAATTCCTAAATGCAGATGTGTTTTCAGCTCGAAAATGATAATGCCTCTGTTGGAATTTAGGATCAAAAAGCACGTAGAGAATGATTTTAAAACGCGAATGAGCCAATTCCCGGTGGTGTCTCTTGCTTGATAGAGTTGTTCCAGCAGAATCTGCTGTTGTCAAGGAAGTGGGGATTCCTCATCCTACCGGGTCGCTTTTCTTTTCTTTCACCCAGGGCTTCTCCTGCCTCCAGATACTTAGAGTGCAGATACAGTTTCATGATCAGCAGGAGAACCCCCCCATTTCCACATATCACATAGTCAGCAAAGCAAACGGCAGAGGTGGCTGCTCCAGACAAACCTGGTGGTGCTACTGCCAGCAGTTTTCTAATAACCTTGGTGCCTCTGCAGCAAGGTTAGTGGTTGTGTTTACTGACGCTACAACTCCTCTCTTTTCTGCCTCCATCCATCTCCCCACCTTCTCTCCTGCTGCCCTCTACCATCTAGTTTAGTAAACCTGCGTGTGGTGTGCAGAGACTGGACATAAAATTTTAAAAACATATTTCAGAGTTTTAAAAAATGTGCATAATAGCAGTGTGGCCCAATGTCCAAAAACATTCTGTGATTGCCACAGTTAGTGGCAGATTAAGGAAACAATATGAAATTCCAAATGTATTCTAGGAAGTCATGCTTGTTGAGTAGGCATTTATCTGACAGATTGCAATGAGCTTCTTTTGTTATGTTGGCATATACTCCAGAATTGCAATTTTATTCACTTATAGTGTTTACACGTAAAATTCTTCTGCTGGCTCATATCATGGAAACAAAGGCTCACATTATCTCTGACCCATGTCAGTTGTAAGATTCCCTACCAGGGCAGCAACTTTTACCATGATTTAATATGTAAGTAAAACATTATAATGTATGTATAGCCACTTATTCTAATTTAGTGTTAGTTGTCAGTATAATAATAGAAATGAGTGAAGAGAATCCTTTTGGTAAGGAGTTTTTTTTTTTAATAAAAATCAAGGGAATGTTGCTTAGCAACTCTTAATTAATAGATGTTTACTGAATATATTCTATGGGAATGTATTAAACACTTTAGAAATGCTAAAGAAAAATAATATCTTTGCCTACAAACTGTTTCTTACCAGTTTGAGATGAAAGTTATCCATGGAACAGTCAGTAAACTAGACTGTATTAGATAAGGTAGTATGCTATGCAATACAAGTTCAAGAATATGAAGCACAATGGATTGATTTACCAAAAAGACCATTTAATTAGATGTGAGATTAGTGTTCAGAGATATCATACATTTTAGTTAATAGTTCTGCTAGCTGTTTGTGGAATTCTGGCTAGTTTATTTTTAGTTGTTAAATGTCTGTCCTAGCTAGTTTTGTATTTGAACACATCAGTGTAGAGTGAGAAGCCACTATTTTTGCTACCAAAAAATGAGTCACACAGTAGAAAGAAATGTGTTTAGAATCAGATATATCTGATTTTAACTCTTAGCTGTGCTGATTCTTAGCTGTATGATCTCTTTTAGCTTCAGTTTTCTTACTGGAAGGATTGAAGTGATATTTACTAATTCATAGGTTTGTTGGGATTAAATTATTTTGAAGCATAAAAACACTGTTTCCCAGTTTTTTCACTAAATTTTTATGGAAACATGCCATCACTGGTAGACTATGTAGGTTTCAAGTTTTAGATGTTTCCCACAGCATTTACTCTCCTGCAAATCACCAAATTTGTGTTTTCCTGCTCTCATCTTTACATCCTGAACTTCAAATATCTAAAAGCAAGGGAAATTTATTTATATGGAGGGAAGAATTTCTCAAGGACATAGTTTAGCCTCAAGCTTAAAAGTATACACTCTATATCAGCTTAAAAATATAAAATTATATTAAATTGAACAAAACTTGATTTGAAAGACAAGCTTGCTGACCTTCTACCTTATAAAATAGTAATTCCTTTCAGATCTGACTGAGGTCCTATCCTCTAAGAAGGCTTTTCTGGCCACTCCAACCCACAATAATCTTGACTCAATGAAAATTTAGTTTCTCTCGGTTATAGAAATTTAATTGAATCGACCTCTCATTTGGCACTTTAGCATTGTTATAAACCAGTATACGTCTGTTTTTATGGTTATATAATGTCTTGCTAATTAGATTGTGACCTCTTAGCAGTTTCAGACCTTGTCTTATAATTCTTTATTTTCTTCTAGCATTTCACTGGTGGCACAGTAGGCATTGAGTTGATACTTTGTACTTGAGGACAGTGATAACAATTGTCATGAAAAAAGAGCAGATTTTATTCTGTATCCCAGTTGTGGGAGAAGTTCTGGCTTATTCATTCAATAGGTATCCAGCCCTTGCTTAAACAAAGAGTGAGTGTAGTGTTAAACAGTTCAATGACTACTTTCCATTGCAGCACTGAAATGCTGGTAGAGAAAACAGAAGTAGTAGCATAAGTAGTTGCACATACAAACTACTGATAAATAAACTTCACCTACTACATCCTGTTTGGAAATTTTACACCACACCCATGTTGCTAAGAGATGAGTATAGAATAGCGTCTCTAAAAAATCATTTTGAGTTGGGCACAGTGACACATGACTGTAATCGGAAGGTGGAGGCAGGAGGATCCCAACTTTGAGATCAGCCTGGACAACTTAGCAAGACCCTGACTCAAAAAATAAAAAGAGGTTGGGAATATAGCTCAGTGGTAGAGCGCCCCTGGGTTTGATCCCCAGCACTGAAAAAAAATTTCATTGTGAAGGCTGGGTAGTAGAGTACTTGTCTACCATACACAAGGCCCTGTGTTCTATCTCTAGGACCACTGGGAAAAAATCATCGTGTATTTTGTGTTGTCACCTAATAAATAGTACACCATGAGTAGTCAGCTTATGACAGAGTGCTTACTTCTAGTCTGTAACATTTCCTTTAAAATACACTGCAGTAGAGGAGGTGGTTTGTAGAATAAGCCTCACATTTGCCAAGTAAGGACTAAAAAGAGTAATGGATGAGAATGCCTGATTCCTTTCCTCTGAAAACAGTCTACAATAGGGTGTTATGTTTTGGAGCCAGTTTTGCTATTCCCATGAATGTCATATGTCTTACTGTTTTCTTCAAGTGAAAAAAATAAGACTATACTTGGCACCGAGCCAGGGCCTTTTGCATGCTAGGCAAGCACTCAGCCGCTGAACTACATCCCCAGTCCTTCTCTCTCCTTTTCTTTGGCCAGACCTAAAAAGAGGATTGGAGTGGCTGGAGGCTTTGGAAACAGTTAAGATACTTAAGACTATGATCTTAACACAATAAGTAGTCATATATTTTAGATCTAAATAATAGTACATGATTCAGATTTTCTTGATAGTAAATGTAACAGTTAATATCTAATAGAGACAAATAAATTTGGATGTCTTTACCTATTAGGTATAACACAGCATTTGAAAAGTGTTTATTGTTCCTGTGATATTTTTAGAGTTATGTTAGCTTTAGCTTCATAGACACAAGAATTTATAATGCTAGCTTTATATCATTGTAGTCTAATCGTCTTGTTTTGAGCTCTGATTTTGTCTTATGCTCCATTTTCATGCTCTATCCAGACCAAATATGACTAAACACATTTGACACACATTATTAGCTCTTATTCTCTTCCCTTTTCTCAAGTGATTGGTGAAGTTTATCTCCAGGATTCCTAACTTGCTCTTTGTATTTCCGTTAAACCCTTTTAAGACCTGTTACCTCTTTATTGTCCATCAAATTTGCACCCAAGGGAAAGTCTGTCACTATGTTTGTCTTTGAAACGTTTCTTGTCTTCTGAAATTAGATGCATATTTCTAATCGTGGCATGGAAATTGTTAACCTTTTTTTTTTTTTTTTTTTGGGTGGAGGGATGTTAGGGATCAAACTCAGGGCCTTGTGCTTGCTAAGCAAGCACTCTACCACTTGAGCTAAATCCCCAACCCTTGTTAACCTTTTTTAAAGTTATTTTTGATGATCAAGCTGCTTAAATCAAACCATATAATATGGAGCTCTGGAAAACAAATTTGAACACCACCTAGCATAATCAGAGATCTTTAAAAGGATATCAGTTTCTCCTCTCAGGACATAGCCCATCAGCTATTTCTGGTTATGCATTTCTGATATGTTTGCTGATTTTGGTTCTGATTTGAACAGTGGCTGGATTCAGCAGACTTTATGGGAAATTTCTGTGCCATGCATATTGCAGACCACTTAAACTGAACTGTAGTTCCTAATTCTAAACCTTGTGGATTCCTCTTAACCCTACAGCAATGAAATTGTGACACCCGCATTGTGATCTAAGTCTAATGTCTTTCATTTTGAAAAATTCAGCACCGGAGATGGGGAGAAAGATATTCCCTGATCTGTATCCAGTGAATGTTGGCCTTTTTGGCAGAGAGAAGAGAAATAATTTTTAGGTAATTTTAGGACCTTCTATCCTCTTTCCACCTCCAGTCAAGGGTTCGGAGAGAAGCTGCATAGGAAGTTGTATGTACTGTATTCCTCCCAGAAGCCTAATCAAATATGAAAAGATTGTTAATTAGTGAGACCTAAGATAAATCATAGGCCCTTTTCTTAGAAACTGGTATTAAGGAAACTCTACAAGATAATTCTGATGCATTTTATTTTTGAATTTTGCAGATGAATGGAGATGAAGGTACAGCAAGTATAGAGTTGAAATATACATCACCTCTTAAATTGAATCTCTGTTTGCTTGATGAAACAACTCTGGGTGTTCCTGGGATTCCCTGGTGTTTATTTATTTATAGGCCTGTATCTAGGGAAGGCTGCAACTGCATCAGAAAAGCTGTGAGGCATGCTGTGTGCCACTAGGCTGGGAAAGCTTTGATTGCAAAAGTGCTTTTGTGAATAAAAACACTACAGTTGTAATGTAGTCTCTTAGGATCTCAAAGCCAGTGTATATTTTAAATCATAATGGTGCTTTTCATTTTGATTATAGAGAAATAAGAAACAAAGAAATATGTAGTGGTTTCACAAAGATAGATCAGATATTTTGGAGGCTTTTCAAAATCTTGAAAGCCTTGTTCTGTCGTTAGATACAGGGTGATTGATTATCCTCAGCAGGAATATTGTTCATATGACACATTCTTGATAGCCTTGTAGGTGAGGGGGAAAAGGTGGCAAGAGTATGTTAAAAGTTAAAGTGAGGTGAACTCTGCGTTGTTGAGAATTCAGAAGCAGTGGAACATTTTGTCTTTGTTGCTGTGCCTTTTCTCCAGTTGTATCAAACGAATGCTGGGTCTTATGTCATTTTAGGTCCTTTAAATTATGAAATGACTGCAGTGTCTTAATATCAAAATGTAAGTCTACAAATCTCAGTTGCTAGCTATCTCTTACCGCAGTTTACAAAAGTCGTGCAAAGTGGACAAAAATCACATTTTAATTTAATGTGGTGTGTAGGCTATAAACCACAATCCTTAGTATTTATTATTTCACTTCTTTCTGAGTTTTTACTCTCTTAACAGCATCGTCCCTATGTGTGCCCCCTGACTAGGGGAATGGTATAAGTTTTTTATGCTAGCCTTTGGATAAAATCTCTTTAGGTAATGGTTTTCTCTTTACAAATAATGCTGAAAGGGCTATACTTTTTTATCTTTGAAATTTCTTCTTAATTATATTGCCTATTTAGATGTAAGAAAATTTTGTATTTTATTTTTTATCAAGAACACTGGAGTTTCAGCCCAGTTCTTCCTCCTGGGGGTTTAAATGGCATGAATCACCAGGGTGCAACTAATCTGAATAATTACTATTTGAATGCAAGTATATTGGTTGCATAAAGTTTTCTCTGTACCTTTATGTAAGAATATGAAATTACATAAACTTATTTTTAGTTATTCCCCTTCTGAATGTTTTCTTTTATGCAGGAAAGTCTTTTTAAATGTGAAAAAACTAATAAAGATTTTTAAAAGACTAGAATAGAGTACTACCTCAGTTTCCTTTATCAGAAGGAGCCATATGCATGGTAATTATAGAATAGAGCCTTCGAAGTCAAGTTGGAATCTGGCTCTACTACTTCCCAGCTATGTGATGTTGGATAAAGTTGGTATTTTTGTGACTGTAAGACTCACGATGATACCCTCTCAGGAGTTCGTTCTGTAGATTAAGTTACGCATATTAGGTATAGTGCATTACCTGGCTGGTCCCCAGCAGATGTTGATGGCGGTGATGGTTATGGGTGCTTTCATGGCTGGTGGCAGTGATGATTATGCTGTCAGCTAAATACCTAAAAATAAGCATTGTCGCAGAGGTTGGGCAGAGTCTGCCCCAAACCCTCACTTGGGCAAAATAAAGCGACAGATGGGGAGACAGATGTGGAACCATAGAAAGAGAGCAGCCAACAGAATACAGAGATGGAGGAACGATTGAAACATTGTTGTAGAAGCTCAGTAGCCTGGGTCCACTCAATACTATACTGTATATTACTGCTGCAGCTATGAGGGTTTACTTTGTTTTTTTAAAAAAATTTTATTTTATGGCATATAGATCCATGTTCATTGAGATTATTAGGGCCTTGTAGCTGGCATATCTTCACTCCACCCATTTCCCCATCCCCTCCCCTTCGCCTTTGGTCCCCTGGACCCTTCCTGGGTTTACTTTAAAACAGGGATGTGCTGGCATCTGCTTACATGTTGCTTTGTAACCAAAATCGGTGATTAACAACAACAATAATTTTATTATTACCAGCTACTTCAGGATCATCATTATGAATACAAATTTATTTTAATCATCTGGAATTACAGTATAGAAGCTATAGGATCAGAAATTCTTGTTAGAATTTTGAGATCATGGTCTTAAAGATCATGTAATCCAGTCTTTGTATCACAGAAGGAGAAACCAAGGTTCAGAGAGAGGAGAGGAACCCACGGGAGTTTGTGGCCTTTGCCAGTACTAGAGCTGACATTAAACTCTGGCCTTCTGACTCAAATTCCATGTTCTTCCCACCTCTTACTTCCTCTTGAGAGCTTTGGTCTGACTCTGACCCACAGACTTCTTAGATAGGCTTTGATAATTCATTGCCATTGTGGTTTGTTTTTTTTTTTAATTCGCTAATTTATTCTAAAAGCAGAAAATAGGAAACAATCTGTTTTCTGGGAGTTTTAGGCAGTTACTTCTAGCTCTCCTTTCATACAACACTCTAGGTTATACTTAATTAAGCTTATTTTCCACCTTCCTCTAAGATTTCCTTTCAGGATACTCCGTGGCCTTTGAGGAATTGCAATATCAAATGTTCAACTCAAAATGGAAACTTCCACAGCTGAGAGATTGGTCTGTTCTGCTCAGAAGGCCTCCTGCATTTCCTGATGGCTTCCAGCTCTAGCTTGTACCCTTTTGGGAGGTAAATGGCTAGAGACAGGCTTATAGTATATCACCTCTTTGCGGGTACTGGGGATTGAACAAAGGATCGTCCACTTGCTAAGCACTCACTCCAAGCTACGACCCCAGTCCACCCAGCCTGTCTACTTTGAGGTAACTATCTACATTGCTTCAGTAACATCAGCATTTTTAGAATAGGTAGGGACAGAAAAATAAGTTAGACAATTTGCCAGTCTCACTGTTAAGTCACTAAAATAATTTTGCACTTAATTGAAATATAAATCAACCTCATTTTAGTTTCTTTAAAGAAAAAAATAGAAGAAGAAGAAAAAGGAGGTCTACAAGTGATTCAAAGCCAACAGCTCTGGCCAAAGTTTTTAATGACGCCTTAAGTTTTTCAGTGAACCTGGCAAGAACCTGAAGGAGGCCTGAATTTGTAATTAAATCAGAAACTGAATATAAAGAGAGTTATTGTAAAGATAAATAAAATACTTTATTCCCTTCAGCTGTTGGATAGCCCCAGCTTTCAGAGCCTACCCTACTGTAGTATGTTTAAAATGCGGGCAGAATATCGTTTCTTTTGCATAGTTTTTGTTTCTTTTGCATAGTTTTTAAAGTTTCACTTTCTGTTTTGTGTTTTAGTTCTTCATTTTAACATTAAAATAATACTTGTTTATCTATTTCCCCTTATTCTATAAGTGCCTATGCAAAGTGATCTGGTAAATCTGTTAAATCTTCTACAAAAACGTCACCCTTCAGACTTAGTTTGAAATATTTATGATTCCTGAGTAATCGTATTGAGCTGCTTTTCAGGGTAGTGTAACCAACAGTGGTTTCATTCCCTGTACAACCTTCAGGTCATGTACCAAGAGAATTGCATCGTATTTCATTTGTGTTATTCAGGACTCATTGTTTCTGTATTTCTCTTATAATAGAATAATGCTCATTTTCCCCTTCTCCTTTGTGAGTCTTATTGTAAGAGCAGATAGGCTTCAACAGTAACTTTCAGGAGCAAAAGTAGGTGCATTTTTCCATCTGGGTAGTCCATCTTGGCTTATATTACTGTAGCTCATAGAGTAGATTGTTTGTTGTGCTTGTTTGGTTTTTTTTTTTTTTCCTGCTCATGTGTTTGTTTTAGAAACCATTTCTTCACAAAATTATTAGCATTTTTTTATATTTCTTCATCCTGTTGATTCTCATTTCCTCCCACCTTCTGCTTGCCTATTGCATTAAATACTCAGTGAGCCTAAGGAAGCTGTAGAACTTTCATTTAATAATGCAGAAGTGGAAAGAACTGACAATACTTGCCACAAGGAAAAAAATCCAAACTCATAAATCTGGTCTGTTTAATTTGTTCATCATAACATCTTCTGCTATTAATTTATTTATGCAAGGTGAAAAGTCTGAAAAAACACCTTGTGTTTCAAGGCCTTTTAATTTCTATCCCCTAGGCTCTTTTTTGGGGGGGAGGAATAAATAAACTTATGTTTTATATTCTTCCTAATAGTTCATTATGAAAATTGAAAACTGTTGTAATGGTTGGAGGAATATTTTAATGACTCCCATGTACCTCACTTCATCAGTTATCAACACACGGCTAATCTTATTTCACTTTTTCACCCTCACCTCCATCTTTGCCCCCCCACATTGGATTGTTTTTATGCAAATCACTTTTCATGTCATTTTCCATAAATGTTTCAATATATTTTTCTAACTTAAAAGAATAGCCACAGAGTTGGGAATTTAGCTCAGTGGTACAGCACTTGCCTAGCAAGTGCAAGGCCCTGAGTTTGATCCCCAGCATCCCGCTGCTGCAAAAAAAGGATAGCCACAATACCACCATCAAATATAAAAAATATTAATACTGTCACTGTAACAGCCTCAAATAAATACAAATGGTTTAAATTTTCCTGACTGTCTCATAATGTTTTCAGTTAGTTCATTTGAAATAGAACCTAAACAAAGACCATGAAGGGCTATATAGGAATGCACAGGGAGTCCTTTGACTCATTAACTTATTCAAATATGCAGTCATTATTTGAATGAACATGTTTTTTATGTGCCAGTCACTGCCTTTGGTGGTGGAATGCAGAGTAGAACCAGTGATGAGGGCTTTCATTCTAGTGGTATTGTGGACAGGAAGGCAGACAGCGAAAGCCATAAACAGCTCAGTAAGAAAGTATCACATGCTGAGAAGTGCCAAGAATAGAATAAAGCTCAGTTTTGTGTTCAGAGTGATTGTTGAACTGCTTTTAGATTGAACAGAAGGAGAGGATCCTTCTGAGGAGAGAATATTTAGTAAAACTTGAATGATGAGAAGAAGCTTATTGTGTGAAAAATATATGGAAGGACCATTCCAGGCAGAGAAAAAGAAACTCTTCAGGGCTATAGGGCCAGAATAATGTTGACCAGTTCAAGGGACTATGAGAAGGTACTGTAGGGGTTGGGGATTTAGCTCAGTGGTAGAGCACTTGCCTAGTAAGCACAAGCCCTGAGTGCGATCCCCAGTAACGTCCCCCTGCTGCCCCACCAAAAAAAAGAAGGCACTGGACTGAGAAGTAGTGAGGTACATAATTAGGTCATAGAAGTATATAGCTTTTACATAGCTATAAGACCATTTAACAAAATTAGTAAAATTCAAATGGCCTTAATTTTATTTGAAAATGTTTTGCTGGAATTATGTGGCCAATTTGAAATACAAACATGTGCTGATTACCACTGCTTAGATTCTTTTCAGTTCAGCATATACATGCATTACTATGATGGGATGATTCAATCCTTCTAATATTTTTCCCTCTTTGTGAAATTATACAAAAGCTTTGTATAATCTATTGTGTCACTTGGCTACATAATAACTTTTTGTCACAAGCACAGCATAAAACATAAATGTAAGGATTTTTTTTTGCAGCGTTACTCCACTTTAGGTTGTGATTTTTTTTTCAGTGGGGGGGTGGTGCTGGAGATCAAACTCAGGGCCTTGTGCTTGCTAGGCCAGCATTATGTACCACTTGAACTAAACCCCTAACCCCTAGATTGTGATTTTTAAAGTCTGGGTAGTACTACTCTAAAGAGTAACATTTGCTTGGTAGTTAATGTGGTTTCTGAAGTCATTGAAAAGCAATTATTTTATTGCTTTTCATATACAAGTGGCATTTTTATTTACTATTCGGAAGTCTAAGTGAGTATAAAAACCTGACTCTGGCAGTTTACAAGCCCTTGTGTAAAACAAAGTATCTACAAGGTAAAGGGACAAGGAAGACACTTTAACAGTAATTTATATTAATTTGGTACAGGTTGACCATCCTGAATTTGAAAATCCAAAATCCTGAATGCTCCCAAAATCAAAACTTAAGTGCTAACATGACACAACAATCAGAAAATTCCACAACTGGTGTATGACCATACCACCTTGAATAAGCTCAGTCTCATCCAGTCTCAGGAGCTGATGGTCAGCCTGCTTAGTACTTGGACTGGGAGAAAACTGCACACCTGATTCATGTGACGGGTCACAGCAAAAACACAGGGGCAATCAAAATGTGTGAAATATCTCCAGGCCATGTGTATAAATTGTATATGAAACTTAAATTTTGTGTTTAGACTTGGTCTCATCCCCAAGATATTTCTTTATGTGTATGCAAATATTTAAAAGCCAGAAATCTAAATCTGAAACATTTTATCTCTAGCATTTCAGGTAAGGGATACTCAGAGTTAAACTAAAACTTAAATAAGAATGGAATATATTACCTAAGGTTAATAATAATAATGTTTTAATGCCTTCCATTGTGCTAAATGCACTTGTTCTGAAATCTTTAAAAAAAAAAAAGTCCCTAAAATGTATCTCTTTGGACCTGGTGATTTTTAATGTGTTCTTTGCCAAGAGAACTAATGACATTTGCTTAAGTTCAGTGAGTTCTTTTTTATTTGTCCTTTTTATTAAATAAGGTTACTCATCACGATATAACCAAAGCCCAAATTTTAGCTCCTGAGTGACTCAGTTCTGAATTGTTCACTGGAACAGTGAATCTAAGACTTTGTTCTGCTTCTTTTTAGTCCAGCTAGACAGACAGATAGATAGATAAATAATTCTCTACCCTCTCCTTCCCTCCCACACAATTTAAGCATTGTTTAGCAAATAGACCTGATGGATTTTTTACATAAGATTGGGTTTTTTGTTTTGTTTTGTCTTGTTTTTTAAAGACAGGGTCTCTCACTGTAGTTCAGGCTAGCCTTGAACTCACTGTGTAGCCCAGGCTGGCCTTGAACTCATAGCAATCCTCCTGTCTCAGCCTCCCAAGTGCTGGGATTAAAGGTATGTGCCACCATGCCCAGCTTTTATGTAAATTTTGTTTGGATGTCCTTCTGGGTGGCCAGCAGAAGATAGATACTGTGAACCTTTCACCTTTTCTCGCTCAGGAATATATATTGTTCAGGAAATGACACATTTTATTAGCATGTATTTGCAAATTATTAGCAGGATAAACAAACAGCAAAAAAAAGTATGTAAGGAGACTCGATCTCTGTTCAAAATCTGTTCACTTAATTCAACGTTTAATTACTTTTCCAAATAGATTTAAACATATTCTAGTCAATAAGCAACGTTAAACAGGAAACTTTGTAACAATCTATTAATAACTTATTTTACTTGATGCTAGATCAATGATTTCTTTATGGAACACTTACAAGAATAACCTGAATTTAAAGAATAGTGATGCTTTTACAGTGCCATATTATCACCACAGTGGATGTTAGGGTTTTTGTTTTTATCAGATATTTAAGGCATTTGGCTTACCTTTTCTTCCATTTGCTATCCTTGACATTCTGCCAGGTTCCCTTGTCTTTGGCTTCTCATACAGAGCTCATTATCACCCAAATGAGAAAGGATTCGAGTAAATGTTTGTCCTGAAATTAGGTGAGTCTTGTGTAAAAATTTGTTTGTGAAGCAAGAGCAGTCATGGTCATCTGAAACACTCACTTCAAGGGTCTGCAGAATCCTAAGACATTTTACAATTTTGACTCAAGAATGAAGTTCCTATAAAACTTTATTAAATTTCCAGGTGAATTCTTCATATTCACAACAACTTAGATGATTCTCTAAGATCAGACTCTACTCACATTTTTGCTCTTTTTTTTTTTTTTAATACATGTTTGCAATTCACAGTTTAGAGTCAATTTGGGGAGTAGTTACAAGTACAAATTACAGCTTTTTTTTTCCCTACTCACATTTTAAAGGTCAGTTTTAGAAAGAAGTGTCCGTTGAGTACCTTAAAAAAGATCTGAGATTGGTGTAATTTTTAGACAGCCTTCAAAATCATAAGATGTTTTGGCTTTATCCTTTAAGCTGTAAGGGACCAGTGAAGGGATTTTGAAGAGAGGATAGCATCATCCAATCTTTATGGAGTGCAACTGACGCCCCTGATGGGTAGATGTATCAGAAGGACAAAAAGACCAGCAATAGCAGCAGACCAGTAAAAGCAGCAATAGCAGTGTTTTTGATTTTTTCAGTGCCAAGCATTCTCCTTGGTGCCTTGTATACATTAGTCTTTTGACATCTGTCACATCTGGATTTGCAGATGCACAAACTAAGGTTTAAAGCAATTATAGAACCTGCTCAGAAATCACAAAGCTAATAAATGAGGGAGCACGAATTCAAATCCATTTGTGATTTCAGGACTTGTGCCCCCCTCCCATATATACATATAGCTAATAGCTTTTTTCAATAACAGTGAGTGATACTCTTCTCTGATACTACACAAAAACTTGATGCACCTATTCTTGGGTTGGGGAGGGGGCATTTAAACAACAGGCAATAGTTTTCTCACCTTTCTGGAAGCTGGAAGTCCAAGATCAATGTGCCAGCATTGCTGTTTTTGGGCAAAATCTCTCTGGTTCAAGAGTGGTGCCTTCTCACTGTGCCCTCACATGACGTTTTCTCTGCTCAAATCAGAGAGCAAAAGATAGACAAGTGATATAATCTGAAAGGTTAGCTGTGATGTTGAATCTGAAATCAAATCACTAAACTTTCCATACCTGTTACTGTGTGTGTTAGCTTTCTGTCACTGTGATAAAATGTCTAAGGCAAACAATTTAAAAAGGAAAAAGGTCAGGGATAAGGATATAGCTCAGTGGTCAAGCACTTGCCTAGCATATATGACGTCCCAGTTTGGGTCCCAGCTTTGGGGGTGGGGAAGGGGCTTTATTTGAACTCATGAGTTTGAAGGTTTCAGTTCATGGTCATTCGGCTCCATTGCTTTTTGGCCTATGCATCATGTCAGGAGCATGCAGTGAAGAAAGTTGCTCACCTCCTGGTGTCTGGAAAGCAAAGGCGTCTTATGGTCTTAACTATTGAATCATTCCATTGTTGATGGTGGGGGGATTCAAAGAAGTTAGAAGAGTGACACTGGACTGGATAAAATATAGAGTTGGCTAACAGTAGGAAGTGAGGATTCTAAATGGCTATGAGGATTAAGCCTGCGACTGCCCAAAGGTTGGAGTTATAATTAATAATAATAGGAAATACAGAATGGAGCCAGTTTGGGTGCATATTTTAGCTTAAGGAACTGGAAGAATATTAGCAATAACTGATAAATAGTTGAAAATTTGGATCTGAAAGTCAATACAGAAAAGACTTAAAAAATAATTTTCATAAAGCTGCCAGACATCTTCTGCTGAGGCCCATTGGAAAAAACCCACCTGCTAAAGATTCTTATCTGCTGTGACCCAACTACGACCCCATTCAGATCAAAAACGCCAGATCCGTCTTTGCCCAGTTCCCCAACAGAAGTTGGATGTTTTTCTCAGAGGGGGATTGTAGGGACAGGGGTCCCCATAAGTAGGGAAAAGATAGGGTAAAGGCCTCATCAGACATTAAACATAAAAGCAGCTACATAAAAGATAAAGGCAAAGAGACCTAATTCGGGGAAGGCCCCAGGTAATCTGATTAACATACTGAAAACAAACTCTCCCTTTTGACTCTTACATCTGCATTAACTCGCCCTAAGGCACCTGCCCATAAACTTGCCCTCTGATGAAAGACAAAGGTCACAGGGCTGAGCGAAATCAAGACAGAGGTGACAGACAAGCCCAAGAGCCAATCAGATTCCAAGAGCCGACCCAAGGGAAAAACCTCAATAAAAAGGGGCTAGAACGAAGGGCCCACAGAGTATTTCATTTTCAAATGCTCGCTACTCGTGGAGTAGCTGTCATCTCCTTTTCCCCCCTTTTCGCCCCTTTTAAATAAATGGTCCTCTAAATAAATTGTCTTCTCTTAATTTAAAAAAAAAAAGATACAATTTTCATTGTGATAATAACTTGATGTTCCCAAAAAGGTTATGTTCTCCAAACAGAATGAAGTATGAAAAGAGAAGGGCAAAGAATAAGGCTTGACAGTATTTTGGGGACAACTGGAAGAGTAAGAGTCAATAAAGGATACACAGATATTGTGAAAGAAGTAAATTCAGGAATTCCTGGAGTGTCATAGAATTGAAAGAAGAATATTTTAAGATGGAGGAGGTAATCAGCCATTTGGAATCAGATGTTTCCAAAAAGTATAGTAATATGAGAAATGCTAAGGCAATGGAAAGTGAAAATTAGATTGGAAAGTAGGGTCAGGGAAGGGGGTGGGTATGTGAGTATTGTTTGGGGGTGGTGAGCATAAGACAGAGCTAGATTTGTCTAAGATTGAAGAAAAGAATCATTGAGGTTGGAGATACAAGATGTAAAAGAGAAGGCGAAATGAAGAGGTAAAATGATCCACCTTGCAAAAGGGTAGGGCTATTTCCTCCCCCAGGATAGAATAAAAGAAGAGAGAAAAAAAGCATTGAAAGAAATTTTGTGATGGAGAAGAGTTTGTGGGGATGATTTCAGAAGGATTTTCTGGATTTACTAGTCTCAGGAAAGTAGGAGGTAAGGTCTTCTACAAAGAGGCATGAAGCAATTCTGATCAGGGCTTCTGTGGGGAAGAAGTCTCAGAGTACACTAGAAATGTGTAAAAACATTTAGTAAATAAGCCTCATTGTCTAGCTAAGCTTAGATGACATGATTTTGTAGTGGCATCAGCTATGACAAATGTCCTTTTTCATAGTCTTGCTTCATCCCACAGATAGAACTGACGAAGCAGAGGTTTACCAGAGAGGCAGAATTGGCAAAGTAGGTCTAGGAGGTCAAGGAAGCTAAGATGCTAGACAACATAATGAAAATAAGGCTTATACTAAATAGGGAACGTTGCAGAGTAAGAAGGATAGGCCTGGTCATGTTGAAAGAGAACACTGAAAAGACTCAGTAACTTATTTTGATTATACCCAGCAAGAAACCTCAGAGCTGTTCAGCACATGCTTTTAGAAACAAGTATTCAGTTGTCTTAGTTAGCTTTTCTAGAGTCCATTGTTTGTAAGAGAGCAGATTTAATACAGGACGTTTATAAGTTACAACATTCACCCACAAGCCAAATACAGGAAGAATGCTGAATGTCCATCTAGGCACATCTAGGAGACCCAGAAGATCTAATCAAAGGCTAGGAGCCCACAGCACTGTGGCAGGTACGTCTGTGTCTGCAGATGATGGCTGAAGAAATCTTTACTGGAACCAGGACATGATGGTTGTAGCAGAGATGAAGACCAGAGCTCCCCCGAAGCAATAGCAGCCATCCTCCACGACAGCAAGGCCCCAAGCTCCTTCCTTGACGAGAACAGCTGAGTTCCCTTCAGGCGAACCAGCCACAGCAGAGCTTCTCCTGGGACACAACCCACCAACTAGCTTCTGCTCCCACTCTGCTTCATGTTGCATCAGCAACAATCCTCAGGTGGATCCTGTATGCCCAGAATCATACCGACTCAGTCCAGCTGGGCGTTCTAGCTCAAGTTGACCACATTAAGTCCACCATATTAATGTATACTTTGTTTACCCCTTAAGGCAGTCACATTTTTATCCAAGATACTTTAAACTCAGATTGTTTACTGCTAGTTTCTTAAAATGGACATGCATGATTTATAATTTAGAAGACTATCAAATTATTAAGGTTTAAGTCCAGATTGTCTTTTCAGTTTCACTGTATGGTTATTGTTTTGAGAAAAAAGTTATTGAAATTCACATTCTAGATTCAGTGAGCCAAACTAAAAATTTTTGAGATCCTGTTGATGTGTTCATTGGCATTTTTATTAGATAAGCATTATCTTGTGCCTATTGTGGCTATTAAGGTAGAAGAGATTCAACGTATCCCATCCACTCGGTACTCTAACAATCTGGTCAACAGATTTTTAAGGTCAGTGGGGCTCCTTCACATTATTCTTAAAATAGGAGTTTATTTTTTTTCTTGACAGCACAGTCACCCAGTTCCCCTTTGCTTTCTTTCAACTAGGACATTAGAATTCCAGAGCAGGAAGAGTCTTTCAGTGTAGTTTGTTGGAAAAGGCCCACTGTTAATTAGAAGTTGTATTTGAGCTTATTGTTAAATGATTTCCATCTCTGTATTTAGATATGAAGTAATGATAATTTTTTAAATTTTTGAAAAATAAATGTTATATTAACCAATTTATCTGTGAAGGCAAGTGATAATCTTACAAAATAACAAAAATTTTTATAAAGAATTTACAGACCAATTTTTTAAAAAATCTTATCCTGGTACATATAGTTTTTTGTTTTATTCATGGTACTGGAGTGTGAACCCACTGAGCAACATCCCCACCCTAGTACCTGAGAATTTTAAGCAATGTCTTTTTCTTCATCTACAGTCTACAACATTCCCTTATATGTTCCTTCCTTTCCAGGAGAAAAATAAATTTCACTCAGCCCAGCCTGTGTTCTTGTCATTTCTGTGCTAGATACACTTCAAAGGAATTTCCTGTATGGAACATATTTTAGGAAACAGTTTATTTCGCTATTCACTGTGGATGTTCACAGTGCCTTTTGTAAAAAAAAAATAATAATAATAATAAGGAAAATATAGTGCTTGTAATTTATAATTTCAAAGTTTCTTTTTGTTTTGTTTTCTTCCCACACTCCCTGGGCGTTGGAGATTGAACCCAGGGCCTTTCGCCTGCTCAGCAAGTGCTTTATCACTAAGCTATACCTATAAGAGTTCATGTACTTCATTATTAATATGACATGGGGAGAGTAGGCAGAACAAGAGACAGAATAAAAGTAAGAAAGTGGATCTCTGATCCAGTGGCCAGAAAGAACAGAATTCTGTACAGATGTTTAGAGATTTCTTTGTTTGGTGGGGGTGGGCATTGAACCCAGGGCTTTGTGCATGCTACATCCCCGGGCCAGATTCAGAGGTTTGAATACGTGATGTGAAGGGGCATCTTCAGGGCTGATCTCTAGTGAGTAATCTGTAATATTCACTATTGGGATATGCTTTAAAATAGCCTTGGAGGGGGGGATAGTCTTGGGAATAAGGGGCTTTTTCCTAACTATAACTTTCTATTGTTACAATTAGAGACAAATTATTCCAAAAAATATTATAAGGAAGTAAACTCTTGTCTCATTACTGTTCTATGTAATGCTTTATCAAACACTCAAATTTTAAGTTGTCTGTTTGTTAGTGTCCCGTAGGAAGTTGGTAGAGAGGGCATCCAACCCTTGAGTAAACTCCAAATCTGCCCATTGACATGTAGTTTATCTCTGTGGCTGTTACCGTCACATCTGATTTCTGGATCACTTCCATCACTGTCATTTCTGAGTTGTGCTGAACATTAAATAGCACAAGGGCTCACTGCTGCCAGCCTTTGGAACACCATCTTGTTCTGAGTCCAGCGTCCTCACCCAACATTCTGGATTTTTTATATGTTGAGGATGACTCATGGCAGGATTCCAAATAGATTCCACATACGATGCTGAAATGAGAGCTTTTGGCAAGTACAACCCATGAGAGCCCAGCTTCAAACACAATAGGCAGCTGTGGGCTGCTTGTGAGGGGCAGCTGACCAGCCAAACCAGCCTACTTGGAAATCAACATTTAGAGACAGCGTCTTTTTAGGAGCAAAAGTATCAGCCAGCAATGTGATGTAAGGTCTAGAGCTGAAGACTACAGAAACCCAAACCTTTAATGAGAGAAGGTAATGAAAACTGGAACAAAATTTGGGAAAGAATCATCAGAGGATCTGTTCATTTGAGTACTATCTCTATTGACATCTACACTATGAACAACTTATTTTTGTGATTTTTTTCTGATTATGAAATAATATACTTACTGTAAATAGTTTGGAAACTGTATGGAAATAATTATGGATCAATCTTTCTTGTCTGTACATGAATATTTTAAAAACATAATTCAAACCAGGCATGGTGTCACATGCCTATAATCCTAGTACTCAGGGAGGCTGAGACAGGATGATCATATGTCTGATCCCAGCCTGAGCAATTTAGCAAATTTGGGAGACCCTCCCTTAAAAACAAAAGACAAGGGCTAGAGATGTAGCTCAGCGCGAAGGCCCTGGATTCAATCCAGTACCATAAAAACAAAATAAAACAAAAACATAATTCAACTTTATACTACACAAGGTGTCTTATAACTAACTGTATATTTCATACCTACACTCAAAGATTTTAAACCTTAAAAATCACCTAATTATATTTCCTGAAATGAGAGGAAATACTTGAACCTGAACGGGGGAGGATAGAAAAGTAAAGGCAATTATGCATGTACTATCTCAATAAATGAGGGCCAAGTATGCAAGAGTACAGGGACTTAGTGAGGGTCAGGTGAAACCGGTAATCCTAATCCTGGAAAAGTAATAAAAACCTACTTGCTAGACTCCAGGGAAGTCGTTTATATTATGGTACAGTGTTCTGCAACTACTTTGAATCCAAGTGATAAAACTAATCTGGCATTGCTGCTTGAACAGATCTCCAAACAAATGTTCCTGGCACTGCCTTCCTCTAAGCAATTCTTTCACACTGCTGATGTTGGTTTTTTATCTTTCATTCCCTGATGCATTAAAACCTACCAACCTTATAATTTATTCCTTTAAAGATTAGCTCATCTCAAAATGTAATGTGTGAGGAAGAGGCTTCAGTTCAAGGTGGTAGAGTGAAGGAATTTTTACTCTTCCCCTTTCCTCTGATACTCAATAAAAACAAGATGATAGGAAAATACAAATGAAGCCCATCATTAGCACAAGGCTAAGCCCTAAAATACAAACAGTGAAGCATGACTTGCTAAATACTGGGAACTCTGTATCACATCCAGGAAGAAACCCCTTAGGGAATCTCAAGCAATGTGCTGATTTCTGTAAAAGTTTTTACTTTAAAGGTCTAACCATTGAGCTGTATTGGAACTCTGGTATTTAGATTGTTGAACACTAGAGGGATCTTTACGCCCGAGTGTGTCATGATTCAATACTCAGTCTTCCAAAGTACATCAGATTTTTTTTCTTTAGATAATTCAATGAATACTTTAAAGACAACATGTAGGAATAGGCAAAAAATAAAGAGATTTAGTCAGTTGTACGATAGAACCTTGAGTAATCATGGCTTCCTACACTCTGGTAACTGAAAGAAATTTCCTGGCTTCCTCCACTCCGGTAACTGAAAGCTATTCCCTTCCAGCTAGTTGGTGTATTTTAAGTAACTAAGGCAGAATGATTAGAATAAAGACATAATCTGGTGAGGTTACTGAACTTCATTACAAAGAACCTTCTGGGCTGCTAGGCACAAAGGAAATTTCTGTAAACATGATGAAGAGTGGAAATGTAATGCCAGTATTTGAATAGTTGCATTTGACAAGTTAATTGACTAATAAAAAGCATTACACAGCCAACCTACTGCTAATATGTTTTTCTGTTTCTGTTCATTACTAGTGAATTTATGGCTACTTATTGGGTGTCAGTTTCTGCATATTCCTCTCCTGATACTTCCTAAAAAACTGTGTGATCCATGAAGACCCAAGAGATTGTTTTTTTCTTGACACTGGGGATCGAATGCAGGGCCTTTGCACAGAGCTACAGCCCCAGTCCTTTTGTTTTGTACTTTTTGTTTTCAGACAAGATTTCACTAAGTTGCCATGGCTAGGCTCAAATTTATGATCCTCCTGACTCGGCCTCCCATAGTACTGAGATTACAGTCAGGCACCACCATGCCTGGCTAGTAGTATAGTCTTCGGTTTTCCATCCACCTTCAGCTTCTGTTACTAATTCTAGAATTGCTGTAGCATCAAACATAAGGACTGTCCATTTCAAAGGAAATACCTTATGTATTTACATCACAGGCAAAGTATGTATAGCAAACTTTAGTGGGTAGACTTTATTCAGATATGTTGTTTCTTATCCTTGTACCTGACACCACTGACACAATAGGTTCCATTAGTCCTACATACTCATCCGTCATAGCATGTCTTCCCTGAAGAATGACAATTTGGTTTTATTGGCATTTTTACCTTCTTCTTTGTGCCTGAGGTATGTTATTAGAGCCTGAGGCATAGCCTTGCTATACTATATAAGAAGAACTCTGTGTGTGTGTGTGTGTGTGTGTGTGTGTGTATACTATAGTATATATACTAATATATATGAACATATATAATATATATACTATATAAGGAAAACTAAGGTTACTATACTTATGAATCTGTTCTTTAGACGATGCTTTCAGTAACTGCTGTCCTTGTGTATTAGAATTATATTTTTCTTTAACATGACAATTATTAAATGGTTAATAAATGATCATTAAAAGAAGTATTAGAATGCTGTTCCCATGTTCAAGGGACTGACAGTCTCGCTTAGCAAGTATTTTGAGTGTCAATAAAAGCCAGAGCTATCTTATTTTGTATTAGTAGAGTGATAAGGAGACTATAGTAGGCACTAATGGACTTCAGTGACCCAGAGAGCTTTGAGATTTTGTCCCAAAGGAAATTAACATTTATTGTGTAGCCTTGCATGTATTAAGTACTTTAACAAAATCCAATCAAGTACTAGCTCTCACCTTTAAATGTAGTTAATATTTTGATTTGTGTTCTTCTTTTAGAATTTGTAAAATGCAAAATAACTGGTTGAATATAGGCAAAATCAACACTGTTCACTTTCCCTCTAAGAAAGGAATTAGATGGTAGGAAAATAATAGAGAACACAATAGGCTTAAACAATTTATAATTAGGTAACTGTTCTGACATTATCAGATTTTTAAAATGTGATTCAGAACAAAAAGTTGTTAGGTAATCTACTTCTTTATCCTCTCTGGCAAGTTTTCCAATTGTAAAGTGCTTTAAAGGTAGGATTAATGGAAAGGGATAGGCTTAGTGTAAGCAAACTGTGATTGCTCTGTTGTGGAAATAATGATATTCACAGTACTTTGCTAACTCACTCTATGAAAATAAAGCAGAGAGTACTATTCTGAGAAGCCACAAAAGTTCTTTGGCCTTCTAGACTTCTGTGATTCCATTTTACAACCTTGAATTCCTTTAGCACACTCTGATTGTAGAATTGGCCAACTTTTATTTATTGTAGTTATTACTGAAAATAAGTTACTGAATTATTTAATAGTGTTCAAACTAAAGAGGGAGAAGGTGATGTTCTGGCCATCTTTAAAGACCTTGTATTATCAAGACATATAAAAATAGTACTTACTGAAATAAAAGTTACTTCTAACTCTTAATGCTGTTATTCGTCCTTTTAAGAAACATTAATTCACTGTGTAAACAGATGCCAGTTTTGACTTGGTTGTCCCCGTGTAATTCTTTCGTCTGCTGGCCAAGGCAGAAAAAGATTTGAAATTTTAGATGTTGGATGACATTTGAAAATTTCAAGGGAGAAGCCCATGAAAAAGGGTGTCTTGATTGACTAGCATCTCTGAAAGTCAACGGCAGAGACTGATTTAGGTCAGTTTTTATTTGATAAATTGGGGTTGAGCCGTGAACAGCCTTCTGACTTACAAGTCTTGTGTAGTTAAGCTGAAGAGCTCCTTTGAGGAAGTAGCTTTGTGGTTAAGTTGCACATTTTGGTGAGAAGGGAGAGTAGCAATAGACAAAGAAAGGAGACAAGAAAATTTTATTGGGCTTACACACAAACTTCTGTCTCATACATTTGAAACTGTGCCATATGGTTGCATATTATTTAACAAAGATGGACCTTCTAGGTTAACACTGTGTTTCGTGTGGAAGCACTAAAGGAAATACTAGTGAGCCTTTTGCTTAGGAGAGTGCAGGGAGGCCTGCATAAACTCCTGAACCAATGCTGTGAGGCCTCCAGTTAAGCATTGCAAAATGTTTTGACCAGCAAAATACGTATTACCTTTCTCACTTCCATTTAGGGCATTGTTGTGGGCACTGAGGTTCTTAGCATGTCTCCAAACTAAGGACCCTTTTTTAGGTAGAGATTTTAGCTAAGAATTAAGACACCACAGATGCATGGATACACACATAAGACAAAACTTGTCAGTTCCATGTATTGTGGCTACTCCTATTTTCCACCATTCCCTCCATCCCAGTATTTTAAATACTCATCAGTAATTTAGATGCAAGTATAATCTGACTATAAAATGGGAGTCAGAGGTGACTTTACCAAGAGCTTACAGTATTCTAAAGTACTTAGCACTAGTAATTCTGTAGTCGGTAGTGACTCATTTACCTTCGCATTTTTGAATTTTTAATAAATACTTTCCTTTTTAACTTTTTATTGTGAAAATGTTCAGATCTACCAAACAGTAGTACAGTGGACATCCAAATTCCTTTTACCTATGTGCACTGCTGTAGTTGTTAACATTTTGCCAGTGTGTCTACTTTGATTTTTGCCCTGAGCCTTTTGAGACCTTACTGACATGTCATCCATAAAAAGTTCAGTGTGTAACTCCTAAGAACAAGGATATTCTTCTACATAAGATTGATGTAATTATTATACACAGGATATTTTAACATTGATATTATATTATTAACTAATACACAGTCTCCTGAAAAATATAGTGAGATAATATTGTTGATCTGCATAAGAATGTTTTTTCCTGCTCACCTAAAAATATGACATTTTCCCTCCTGAAGACAAGTCTAGGGGGAAAATGTATACCATTTATTCTGTGAAAATGAGTAGTAATGTATCTACTACAGGAGAGGAAGTAATACCTGTGCTTAACTAGGGCATCTTTCATCAGTGGAAATGTGTCAAGAATATATGATCCATTTACTTTAAATTTGTGCTTCAGCAAGTTTCACCGTGTTATACATGCCTACAGCTTATTTACATGCCTTGCATTTTTGTTGCTATTGCTTGTTAACATTCCTAGAGAATCTTGTGAGTAAAGAATGAAATAGTATGTGTCATGTACCTTACGAGCTATTAGATTTGATTCTTAGTCATTTTTATCATTCTCCTATTAGATAAGCCATACTTACAAACTGCCTCGCTTAATTGGGGGAAAGAAATAAAAACTGGCTATTTCTCACTTTCACTTTTGACCTTATGCTTACAGTAGCTGTAGAGGCCAAGTGATTGGGTGAATATTTGTCATAGTAGTTCCACCTTTGCTTTGAAAGAGCAGCATAACAAGGAATTGCTATTTTGCTGGCAAGTGGGCAAATAGATATCCTTTTGGACATCTTCGTCCAGTGATTAGGATTTCTTTATGGGACAACAACATGAAGTGAGCAGTGTTTTGGTCAATAATTATTCTCTACCATCATCCTTCTGGGATTGCCCCCTCTCCAATGATGACAAACTAGACTCTACACAGTAACCTGTTGTTTCAGTAACAGTATTGAAACCCGAACTTGAACTTTGTACATCAAATTCTGTTCCTAGATTCTCATTCTCCAAATGAAATTGATTTTTGCTATGTCTCATTTTTGTTAACTTCCTAACTTCCTCATGATCATTACTCTTACAGTGACAAGTGATGGGCTTCTGTACTGTTGGAAGAAGACTAGAAAAGCAGCAAAGATCTATGATGACAATTGAAGAAATTTATAGGGTTTAAAGTTTGTTTACACTAAAACTTTTGGTTCCCAAAGCCTGCATAGAATACAAAGATTGACACCTTCCTAATGAAGTACTCCCTGTATGTAAAATGTAGTGAAGTAGACAGCTAATTTTAAATTTCATCTGATGCTTAAATATTATGAATTACATGAGAAACTTTTTGAAGAGTATATATTCATTCTAAAAACTGGTTTAAAAATGAATTGGGTTATATAACTCCAGAGATTGAAACAACCTAATCTAATCTTTTCTTCTAGTCTTAATAAGATTAATATGCATTTTAAATAAAATTGGTCTTCTCATCAGAAGAAACAAACAAACATGCTTTTCTGCTTGACTTACTCTACAGTGTTCAGTGTGGCAGCATATTATACTTGGAGTATTCTTCACAACATTTTGTTGACTAGCATCTTGATTTTGCAGGGGTAAAATAAGCTTTTCAGTCAATTAGGAAGCAAAGTTAAGCCCTTTAATTGTCACACACAACAAGTATCAACTTTATCTCAGGTGATATTAAAAGCCTGGGTAATACAACCCCCCAAAACTGTGGAACACTTGTTCTTCTCAAGCACACATGGAACATTTTCCAAAATTGACTATAACCTAGGCCATAAAGCAAACATAATAAATTTCAAAGGATTGAAATTATACAGTATTTTCTGTACCCAGGATGGAATTAAACTAGAAATTGATACTAGCTGGGATAATTAATCATTTTCACTAAGAAATCTTCTAATATTGAACTGTATATCTAAGAAGAATAGCCAAAATTAACAGATTGAGAAAAAGACGGTTTACTGAGGTCAGGAACAAAAAGGAGTATCACTACAAATCTTACAGCCATCAAAAAGTTAAAGTGTTTGGAACAATTTTATGCCAGTTGTTGATAAAGATAACAGTGAACACTAAACTTTAGAAAGACAGCCCAATTAAAACATGAGTGAAGGCTCTGAATAGACATTTCTCCAAAAGATAGCAAGATGGCCAGTAAGTGCTTGAAAAGATGCGAAGCATTGTTAGCCATCAGGAAATGGGCAATCAAAGCCATAAGATTCCACCTCAAACCAAGGTAGCTATAATCAGAACGACAAACGGTAACGTGTTGGTGAGAATGTAGGGAATAGGGAATGCTCGTATTTCTGGTGGGAATATAAATGGTGCAGCACAAAACTTGTACGTGAATTGTTCATGGCAGAATTATTCCCTGATAATAGCCAGAAAGTGGAAACAACTCAAATGTTTATTGGCTGGTGAATGGATTTGAAAAAAAGTTACATATGCGTACAGTGGAATATTATTTGGCAATAAAAAGAACTAAATGTTGATATGTGCTGCCACATAGACGAGTCTTGAAAGCATGGTGAGGGAAAAAAGCTGACCACATGTTACATGATTCCATTATATGAAATATCCAGAATAGGCAAATCCGTGGAATCGGAGTGTAGACTAACGGTTTTCAGGGGTTAGGAGCAGGCGAAATGGAAAATGACTGCTAATGGACGAGGTTTCTTTTGGGGGTGATGAAAATGTTCCAGTATTGATTGTGGTGGTGTTTGCACAACACTGTGCATACTAAAAACCATTATAATGTACTCTTTAAATGGTATATTATTTGGTCTGTAAATTGTATCTCAATAATAGAATATCCCTAGAAAAACTAGTGCTAGGAGGAGAGATAGAAAATCTGATTAATCTCACATCTACAAAGGAAATGTAATCTATTATTACAGATTTCCCACATAGAGAACTTCAGGCTCAAATATGGCTTTACTTGTAAATTCTTTGAAACATTGAAAGAATGTTTTAATAGTAATTGTTATCTTTAACTATCTTTAAAGAAGTAATAGTTATCTTTAAAAAATCATTTCCAGAGAGTATGGGAAGCATGAACACTTTATATCTTGTTTTATAGTTAAGAAAGACATAAAGGGAAAGTATAGATCATCTATATGAAGACAGATACAAACATCCTCTTAAAATCAGCAATCACTAACGCCCTCAGCAAAATAGGAATAGATAAGAACTTCCTTAATCTGATAAAGAGTCACCTAAAAAAAGATTACAATAGGTGTTATAATTAATGATGAAGTACCAAAAGACTTCTCTTGAGATCAGGATCAGGACTGAGATAAGGATGTGGCTACCACCACCATTATTCACTGTTGGACTCTAAGTCCCAGCCAGTGCAATAAGAAAAAGACATGAAAATCTTGGTTTTGGAAAGGAATAAATAAAACTTTATTTGAAGATGATGTGATGTGATTACTTATGTATTGCAACTTACATAGCCTACAGTTTACTTTTTGTGCTACATTGTTTTTGAGTTATCTATGTATAAATCTGTTAAGTTTTAATTCTAAATGAACTTTATTTATCACTTTTTTTTTCTTTTTTTGGTGGTGCCGGGGATCGAACTCAGGCCCTTGTGCTTACAAGGCAAGCACTCTAATCGCTGAGCTAAATCCCCAGCCCCGAGTTATCACATTTAGTTGTCCATAACTTTCATAGTATTCTAAATTTCAATATTTTAAAATCTACTAATCCTTCCCCCTAAAAATATTCTTGGTTTATATTATTTTACCCCCTCAAAGACTGACTTTATTTAATTGTATTTTAAGAAGTTTTTGGGCTGGAGAGTGCTTGCCCAGCATGTGCAAGGCCCTGGGTGAGCCCATCCTTACCACCAAAAAAAAAAAAAAAAAAAAAAAAAAGAGAAGAAGAAAAAAAGGAAGTTTTTATACTTTATCCAAGGATAATATAAGAAACAACCCTATAAATCTCTTAATTAATATTTAGAATATTACTGTGAACCCTATATCTAATGTTGCTCAGCAATTTCTATGTAAAATACTACATCAGCAATTTCTTTTAGAACTTTTTACTACACAATATTTCACCTTTCCTGACATTGCCATGTTTCCTGCCTTCTGTTGATGAGAATTATTATTGATTGTGTTGTCTTTTTGCCTTAGGGGCTGCAAAGCAGTAATAGTTTTCTATTGGTATTGTAACCAATTACCTCAAATTTAGTGGCTTAAAACTTCTCTCTCTCTCTCTCTCTATCTCTCCCCTCCTCCCCCCCTTTGTCTTTGCTGAGGGTCAAACCCAGGGCCTCCTACATGCCAAGTGCATATTCTACCGAAAATATCTTACCATTTGTTAGGCTTCAAGTCTAGTACAGATCTCACCAGACTAAAATGAAGATGTCAGGAAGGCACGTTTCTTTTTGTAGACTAGAGGACAGTCTTTTTCCATGCCTTTTCCAGCATCCAGGGGCCGCCCCTCCTTGGCTCATGGTCCCCTTGCTCCAGTGATGTTGGGGAATGTCCTCTAGTCTCACAGTGGTCACTCTCTGTCTCTCCATAATCACATTTTGCTCTAACTTTTTTAAGATCTCCATGATAACAGTGATAATATCCCAGTTAATCCAGAATAATCTCCCTATTTTAAACTGAATTTGGTGTAGCTTTAATTCCATCTGGAATTCTAATTTGCCTTTGTCCATAACCTAACCTATCTACAGATTCCAGAAATTAGGACATGGACATTTTAGGGAGGCATTGTTTTGCCTGCCATAAATGCTTACAGCCACATATGGACCTTAATACAGCAGTGTTGAAGGCTGATGGTCCACATAGTCTTTTCCCCCAAACTTTGTTGTCTAGTTGCGTTGGGTGGGGCAGGGGAAGTGTCTTAGTTTTGTTTTCTCTTTCAAATTTAAAAACATTCACTTCCATTTTATGGTATGCATTTTTGTGTTTTTGTTGTAGAGGTTCAAACTTTTTGTAGAACAGGCTACAGTTAAATAATTGAGACATTGGACCCTGTGCATGTTTAAAAAATAAAGAGGATGGTGGTGATGCCAGTAATGCTAATCTCTCTTTGTAAATAAGGATCTGCCATTCCCTAAGACTGTGTAAAATAGTAACTAGAATTACTAGCTAAGAGCCTGGTCCCATGTACAACAGAGGAGATGAGTGTTTTCAGTTTTGAATTATATATCAAATCTTCTTAAATGTCTTATTGATATTCCCCTTTGTGCTGCACTTTAATGACTTTTAAGACTTCTAATGACTTATTCTTTTGTAATTTTTTTTTTTTTTTTTTTTTTTTTTTTTTTTTGGTGGTGCCAGGGATCGAACTCAGGCCCTTGTGCTTACAAGGTAAGCACTCTAATCACTGAGCTAAATCCCCAGCCCCTCTTTTGTAATTATTTTAAGTAATATGTTCATTAGCTGAAGTTACACCTTAGAATTGCTTTAACAATATTTTTTAAATCAACAAATTAAAATAAATCCTCTTAGCAAAAGGTACAGAAAAGGAATTTATTGAAATTGTGCATTTTTATGAAACCAGAGTGTTTCATAAAACTGGTGAGTGTTTTAAAATCTCCAATTAATTGAAAATGGATTTGTTGTTCTTAAGGTGCTCCTACTGGGTAAAGTCTGGAGAGTCCAAGGGAACATTATTAGTCAGCTGGTATGTGATTCTATTGCAGTATTCTGGTTTGAGATTTCCAATGAAGTATGACAATTATGCTGTCAATGCAGGCAGCATGTTTATTTTGTTTTTAATTAGGTGATGAGAACTATTAAGGGAAAGTTTCTGAAACAAAAGCAGCTGCTTTGCTCTTTTTGTGTTTTAGTAAGTCCATCACACGCACGCAGCACGTGCAAGGGTAGAGAGTGATTTCTGTAGCAGCCATTGTGTCCCTCTTTTTGCAAGGGAATAAGAAAGATCTATAGTTATTTATATTTCTGAGTGGTAACTGCATTCTTTTCAATAGTAGCTAAAAAAAAAGAATAGTAGCTAAAACTGGAGCAAAAATGAAAATCATTCACGGTTGGAAATTGTTTCCTGGTTGGAAATTACTTACTTCATTAATGTATGAAAGATGTGAGGCAACCTCTCACTACCATTTCTCTTCCCCCTTTTAGCCTTACCTAGGACAAAACTTAAGTCTATAAGGGTCAAAATGAGTAACGTAGGAATGTAAGTTACTGGAATCTCCAATTCAATGATTTTCCTTTCATTTCTAGCTTTTCTGATGCCTTTTAAAAGTTGTGAAAAAATAAATAAACCTTATCTATTCCACTTTAAAAATGAGAATACAAGCTGGTTGCTGGGGCACATAATCCCAGCACTCTGGGAGGCTAAGCCAAGAGATTCACAAATTTGAGCCCATCCTGGGCAACTTAGCAAGACCCTGTCTCAAAATAAGAAAAGAGCTGTAGCTCAGTGGGAATTCAGTCTGAGTACAGTACCAGGAAAAGAGGGCTAGAACGAGAATACAGAAAGGCATATTGGGGTCTGTAGATATTTATGTCAGTTTTTTTCTCCCTCAATTTTTTATTCTGAAAATTCTCAAATTTACAGAAAAATTGCAAAAAGAAAACAATGTACAGCCTTATACACTTTACATAGATTCATCAGCTATTGATATTTTGCTGCATGTGCTTTATTTTTCTATATACATACAGATGTATGTACAGGTGCATATTACTTATAGGAAAGTGTTATATATCATAGTTTTTTACATCTAAATACTTCAGCCATATTTTCCTAAGAACAATAACATTCTCTTGCTCTGTGCAAAATACAAAATCTGTTTTTAATTTTTCCAGAATCCTGTCTATTACCTGTGTTTTTATCAGTATTCAAGAACAAAGGAAGCAGTGAGGGGAATTATTAATAGCAGCCACCCACCTCTTAAGTTATTCACCACCATGTACCTTCCAGAAACCAAGTGTGAAAATGAAAGAGGTTCAATTTTAAACCTGAATAAATATGAAATAATTGATAGACGAGGCGCCATAACATTAAGTAGGCCCAGTTTCTTGAAATATCACGTACAGTTGAAGTTGAACCATTTTCCTAAACTACTTTGTAGTGTGTGACATGTCAGGCAAGAATGTATTTATTTTCATGAAGTTACAGGCTTTCAGAGTTGAAAGGACCTTAGAGTTTATGTTGTATAATCCATTCATTTTTACAGTTGAAAAGAATTAAGGTTCAAGGTCATGAACATAGAGATGAGACTAGAATCCAGCTTTTCAAACTCTCAATGCAGTGTTCTTTCTGTTATGTCACATTGCCTCTCCATGAGCCCTAGTTGCTTGTGCGAGCTTATTAACAAATAAGAAATGTAACTAATATACTTCCGGAGTCTCATTTGAGTTATCTATCCCAGTGCTCCTCAAACTTTAATGTGCATCTGCATTTCCTAGTGATCTTGTTAAAATGCGGGTCCTGATTCAGGAATTCGAGGTGGGACCCAAGAATCTGCGTTTCTAACCTGCTTCCATGACAGTTCTGCAGATTTGCTGGCTACGTTTTGAGTAGCAGTTATCTAGTACACGCACAAAAAGCCTGGCCGTCAGGCATCATCGGAGTGTGAAAAAATAACTAAAAACTGTAAAGTATTTCAGTTTCTTTAAGCATAGAGAATAATATAACTAGCACCTGTTTATTTTGAAATATTTTGAAAAGTTCTTTGTATCTTCCTAACTTTCGTGCCATGGCAAGGACAGAGGTTTTATTTTAGCATGTTAACTTGCTGACGCGCTGCCTCCCCAGTATTGTTACTGCGATTTTACAGACTTAACACTGTAGAAGGAAGCACGAGTTTAGGTGGTGAACCGTTGCCAAATACGTCTGTCAAGAACAGCAACCAAAGGGAGTTCCATTTTTCTCTTAATATAATCATCTCTCAAGCCAACTGCGTTTATTTATGTAACAAATACTGAGAGTTCCTGTTCCCGTGATGTCTTTCCCTTATATCTAAACCTATATGCTGCTTTGAATTGTACAGACTGTTATTGAAAGGCACGAGTGCTAGGTTGAATGTGACAGAGAACCCTTTAAGTTTTTTATATTTTGATTTTTTGTTGTTTAAAATAATAATCAGCAGTATTATTTAATAACTTCTAACACAGTATAGAATGCATTTAAGCCTACAGCAACCCGAAACAAAACAGACTTTTAATATATGAATAAAGAAATTTTCAGTCCGAATGTTTCCCAAACGCCTATAGAAATCACAGTTTTTCAGAGTAGTTCAGCAGTAAAAGAAGAAATTAGTATCTGAAGGAAACTGGAACAGAAAGCAAAGTTATAAGACTTGTCAAAGAAATGAAGGTAAACAGGCTGGGGACTTAACTCAGTGGTTAGAGCACTTGCCTGGCAAGCACAAGTCACTGAGTTTGATCCCTGGCACCAAAAAAAAGAGAAATGAAGGTAAACAGAGGAAGACGCAATAACTCAAATAAATATTAAGGGTCTACTTTCTCCTGGTGTACTAGGAGATACAAAATAAGAAGAAACTAATGCAGCCTGCAGGCTGGATAACTCTGAAGGGAAGACAGGCATCTAAACAGATAATTAGGGTATGTGACAAATTAAAAGTTAGAGGTAAAAACTAGAAGCAATACAGGCTATTTGTAAAGAATATGGGGTTGGAGAATGTAATACATTTAACAATAGTAAAAGAAATTATGATAATTAAGGATTTCTGCATATAGAATAGATAGATACATGATAATGTAGAATCACGGTAAAGGGTATAGAGATGTTCACTGTAAAATTCTTTAAACTGTATTGAGTGTTTGAACATTTCATAATGAAAAACTTATAAAAAAATGTAGACACAGGGCACAATGGCACATGCCTGTAAAACACTACCTACTTTAGAAGCTAAGGCAGAAGAATTGCCAGTTTGAGCCAAGCCCAAACAATTGAGCAAGACTGTCTCAGAATAAAAAGGGATGGGGATGTAGTCTGGGACAGAGTGCTTATTTAGCATGCATGAGGCCCTGGGTTGTGGTTTTTGGAATGCATTATGTATCTTAAATTCTTTTCAGCAAGCATCAGTATCTAGCCAGGCAGGAGAATTGCTGGGTCAAGGGTAGCCTGGGCTACATGGTGAGACCATATCTCAAAAAAAAGAAGAAAAAGAAAAAAAAAAGTCAATCCTTTGGGAACATTGAAGGTTTGTTTGGAGTTTATATTTCTATAGAAAGTAAAGTGTTAAACATAAAGTATCATTTAAGTGTTTTCATTTTTATATTGCCACTTATCCTTAAGAGAATTCATCCTTGTGAAATAGTTTTGTTGTGGTTATTGTTAATTCAACAGATGGGGAAACTGAGCCTTAGGGGTTGAAATTCAAGATAGTGAATTGACCACTAGTCTACATCTACTAACTTCAGTGTTTTGCCCTCTCTCAGATCTCTAGGGTTGAAGCCACAGTACTTTAGTATATTGGTGGATGACAAGTAGTTAAAAACAAAAATTGATGCTTCATTGTATCAAGAATATGGAGGAAACCCATTCTGTAGTGTAGAAACTGTTGTAGGTATGTCTTGGTTTAGACCAACTGAAAGAGTTTAACTCTGTTAAACTTGGCATGCTTATAAATTCTGGATTCTGGAGATAGGTTTGGCAAAATTGCTGAAAAAAGAGTAGTCTATGAAAAAAGACCTTTTGGAACATTAAAGAATCCATTTTTATAAGTATTTAAGGGGCACGCAGCAGCAGATATAATTTGCATATGTAAACCATGGTATAGGAGGCTGTATCGCAGCTTTGGACAAAGGTATATAATTATTGCATCTAAAGCTATTTAATATAATTAGGATAATATACTTTGGTATAGTTTGATAGTTATTAGATATTTATTACCTAATGAAATTAGATCCCAGTATTTTCATAACTAAAGAGAACTGAATTAATAAGTAACTCTCTCACCCACTTTTCATCTTATGTCCAATTGGCTATGAATATTTTGAGGATATTGGCAGCTTTTTCAGACTTGACAGTCTTCTCAAATTGCTGGCAGGAGTATGCTGCTGACTTTGCTCTTCTGAACTGTGAAAGGTGAAAGTAGGGAAAGTTGCATAATTGATGATAGTAGTAAAGGATTTGAAAGTAAGGTTTTGTTTGTTTGCATTGCTGGGAATTGAACCCAGGGCCTCACACATGCTAGGCAAGCATTCTACCACTGAATTATATCTCCAACCCTACAAAGTAAGTTTTGGCTTGAATTTAACAGTTTTATTTTAGGACATGAAATGCCCCTTATAATACTAAAGTTTGATTTTTTTATTGGCTTGAATTCTATGACTTAGGAAATATAGCTATATTGTTTTATAGTCTGACTCCAAGTTGATAATGCTGGCATTTTATTTTTCTCCTGTGGTTAAGGTTCAAAGGAAATAGTTGGAAGAAAGGGCAGACATTATACATTCCTTTAACCACAGCTCTTGCTTTTCCTTGAAGTTCTCAAGTTACTTATCAAAGATGGGGACTATCTTGGACCAAAAGTACAAACTTTTATTTTCTTTTTGGTGGTCTTTGGTGGTTCCAAATCACCTTGTTCATTTGGTATTAATGTTGCCTAGATATTTACCCTTTCTCTATCTTTCCCAAGTTCTCAAGGGAAGATTAATTTAGGAATTAGCATGCTAAAGTTCAGGAAACTTAGCTCTCATGAACCTTTCTATAGGAAGAAATTCACCCAACCAAGAAATGAAAGCAGAAATTACAGTTAAAGAACTGGTAGTAAGCATGAAGTCCATTGATCTGTAGAATTAAGACTAAAATAAACGTGGAAATTAGGTTTACAGAGCAGTATGTGCATCTTTAAAACCTGGACAATGTAGTGATATAACTACTAAAAGGAGGCCAAGGGGCAGAAATTATGTAAAGTCATGTTTTATATCCAGCTGTCCAAAGTTGTCATTTAAAACAAATCCAGTAAAACCTTAAGTATTTGGGATAGAAATGGGTAGTGAGGTATGTAGACAGGTGATGCATAGATGAAGTGAAAGGAAAATTCTTAAGAAAAATAATAAACTAAACTGGGTAGAGGAGGAGAAAAAAGAAGCATAACTTCATTATTGTTCATAATAAAGATAATATTTTTATATTTTAGTGGCAGTATATTTTCTACAAAGTAATATGCTAGTTATAAAAATTTACTTATTCAACATGTATTCGATGAGAACTTATTACTTGGCAAACAGTATCATTGACCAAAACAAACAAAAATTCTTGCTTCATGGGACAAGAGAAACAATAAATCTAATAATAACTAAATAATGTGTCACGAGATACTAATCTACAAGGGCTAAAGTACAACCTGCAGGACATCAGGAGTACCAAATGATAGCACAGCCATTTTAACTTGGGTGGCCAGAGAAGTTTTCACTCAGAAAGTGAAATTTGAACTAATGTTTGAAGGAAGTAAAGGAGCCAAATAGTTATCTGGAGAAAAAGTATTCCAAGTACGGATAATACCTATTGCAAAGTTCCTAAAGCAGGAATATAGCTGTTCAAGAAACAGAGATAAGTCTAGAAGGCCTAAAGTACAGTAGTGAAGAGGAAAAGTGATTGAAAGGAAGTCAGAGAGGTAATAGGGTATCAGATAACACTGTGCCTTAAAGGCCACTAAAAGAACTTTGGCTCTGAAATAGCTACAGGAGCAAAAAAGTAACCCTTCCATGTCATCTGAAGGAGTTCATGTATATCTAAAACATAACAAGCATATACCATTTAGTAAACTATTTTTAAGAAGAAAGCAATAAAAACAAAGCATAATGTAAAATTTTATAACTGAGGTGATTAAATATGTATGCAGCTAGATAAACTGACTCAAGTTCATATGAGAAACAAGCATACCTAGCCAGGAAAGTTCTTAAAGAAATCTACAAGAAAACTTACCAGATATTTAAATATGTTACAAAATTAGAATGTTGAAACATATAGTTACTAGGGCGTGAGCAGATAGATTATTGGCCAGAAATAAATTCAGAAATAGATCCAAATTCATAAAGGTATTTAGAAAATTATCAAGATAGCATTTCAAATGAGTAAGAGAAAGAATTATTCACTATGTAAAACAGCTGTATTGTCATTACAGGGAAATTAGTTGAATTTCTACTTTGAAATTTTGACTAAAATTAATTCCTCATGAATCAAAGATTTAAACCTGAAAAACTAACTAGCTATAGACTGAGTCTTGAGTAATTTTAAATGATTTGTTTACATTAAAAAAATAAACATCACTCTCACATTTCTGCATTCTCTCTTCAGTTGGAAGGATGCGGGGATGTAAATCTGCCATGTGCCACAGTGTGTTAAGGTGTGCATTGCCATGGAGACCTAAATGATTTGTTTTGGGATGATGTAGAGAAAGATGACAAGCTCTGAGGCTTATTCATTGCGTTTTAGTTAATGTTTTCCTTTCTTCTTTGATACTTTTTGGAGCTTGGAAAGTAAAAGGTACAAAGGAATAAATTATGTGGTTGGCAAGTCAGAAATGTATTCAGTATTCTTTCTGAAACCTGGTTTAATTATGAGGCCTTAATTCCAAATCCATAACTACAGTGACACTACTCTTTGAGGAAGTAGTAAAAGTGGATGTGGGCGTGTAAATTCCTTCTAACACTCCAAAGAAGGTGATGGTTAAAAACTCAGGGCTAAGGTTGCCTGTCCAGGTTTTTCAAAAAACAGAGTGAGGGCTGGGGATTTAGCTCAGTGGTTAGAGTGCTTGCCTTCCAAGCACAAGACCTGGAGTTCGATCCCCAGCACCAAAAACAAGCAAACAAACAAACAAAAAAAAAAAAAAAACAGAGAGTGAACAGAAAGATCCATACCTACCCAGGTAATGGTAAATTCGTGATACTCCTGCCTAGGAATTGTCCAGTACCTGGTTAAAGTTAGGAAGGAAATACAGGTCTAAATAAGCTAGCAAAAGTAAGAAGAAAGAAAGTTTAGTGTAGGCTTAATAGCATTTAAAACCAATATAAAAAAAATTTGTGAGATATAATTCTAAAGTTGTTTAATGTAGCTTTTGTATTTCTATACATGAATGCAAATGTGTTTGTAAACAATCTTGAAAACACACCACAAAATTCACCATTATCATCTCAGCACATTAGAAGTTTGAAAATCTTTCTTTTACCTGTATTTTTAAACTTTTCTACAAAGAATACATTTTACTCATTACTCAAAAGCTGTTTTTTTTTCTGTACATATTTGTGGGTATAACGTTTGTTGTTCTGTCCTGACAGTGGATGTGTATTTTGTTTTTGTAGGTGCGCCCGAGGCCCTCTTCCTGGCGGAATTTGGGAGTTGTTTATTGCAGTACTGTTGTGCCCTCTGATGGTGAGTTTTGGCAAACCCATTTTTTAAAGATTTTTTTATTTTTCCCCCGTAGATCAGTGTTCTCCGTTTTCTGGTGGATATAAAAATTTATAAACCATACTCTCTCACTTAAGGTGGCTTTGGCGTCAGAGAGAGAAGGGTTAAAGAAGGGAAGTAAAATTTTGACAAGGAGCTAGTGGATTTAGAGGGAAAACCAAGAGAAAAACGAGAGGCCCAAGTCTTCATAGGTCGCAGAATATTCATTTATGTTTTAAAACTGGAGACATAGTTAATGTAAAGATCATAGTAGTACCATCTTCTGCATTTCCTACCATTGGGTTTTCATATGATGACTAATGATCAAACACTGTAGCCCCATGTGGAGGTTGTCAACATTTATGCCTATAGCACTCCCATGTCTCATTACCTTCACCCATTACTAATCAGAGCCTGAACTGGAACAATTCAAAGTCTGAGACCCTCTGCTTTTGCTTGTCTGATTCTTCCCTTAGGCTCAGGGCTGTAATTATCTTTTATGTGGGAAGGAATGAACAGATGCTTGGGGACCACATCCAGTCCTTTGTAACTGTCTTCAGTGTTGCAACTGGTAATAGGATCTAAGCTTTGATTGTGTTTTAGTAGGGGGAGATGTGCTTACAACTTTTACTGCCATTTCTCCTACCCAGTATTGTACATTTACGTTTTACATTGCTTAATTTAGGTTGGCTGCTGAATGTTTCTTCTGTGTAAAGTTTAGTTTCATAGAGCTCAAATCTCAACTTTATAAACATTAATTTATAGACACAGCAGCCTTTGAAAGAGCATTCTGCAACTTCACAAGGACACCTAAAACTGAAGAAGGCCAGAACATGAATCATGAAAATCCTAGAGTCCTCTCTATTCAGTCAGTGCAGATTTTATAGTTATCAGGATTCCTTCTCTAAAGTGCTTTAGTTATCTGATTGTATAAATGGTTCGGTCCTATTTGCTGAATCCTCAAAACGTGAAGGAAGTATCCTTTTGTGGTTATTCATTTGTAGTATGGAAATCTTGAAAGGGAAAACAGGCCAGAATCAAAACGAGGAAAATAGTAGCTGGCTTTCTTTCTCCTATTTCTTAAAGTCATAAACACTGATGTATTACCAGTTAATACATATGTTAAAATGCAGCTATCTAATTTGTTCTAGCCAGAGAGCAGATAGGTGTGTTGGCCCCAGCCAAGACGTAGTATGTACCTGGATACCTGACCATCTCACGTGGGCAAGATGCAGAGAACAATGATCCCGTCCTCCGTAAGGGCCCCCAAAGCAATGGGTGGGTATTTCTGCCCCCCATACTATCTTGGTGCAATACACAGCCACATGGAGCTGTCAACATCTGTGCCTACACCACTCCCATGTCTCATTTCCAATTCAGGGTAACAGCCTTAGATGGTTGGAATAAACAGAATTGCTCTCAGTGTAAAACGTAATTATTCACAGTGCTAAATCCTCAGCATTTGATGAACTAGTAGTATTTCATTCAAAAATTTCTAGCCTTTGTAATAGTTGAAATTATATATTCAGTGTCAGTACATATCAGTAGTGTACATGTTCAGTAGTTACGTATATATGCATCAGCCAAGTCACACTAAAACAGGAGACTCAAGTACCAGTAGTTATCATATTCAGTGGCAATTAAGTTGAACTACTGAGTTCACATTGTTATCTATACTAATTTTGCCATTTAATTACAGTTACTGTGATGCTATATTACCAATCTATATAGAAGTAGTTTAGTAATTTAATAATGGCACAATTGTTATCCCATATAACAATTGTTATAACTGAATGTTATCCCAGCCCATAAATGGTTAACAGGCTGTCCCTACAGTACATGAGGGGTTGAAAACTATATTTTTACAAAAGGTGAAAGGACAAAAACTTTAAAAAGTTTCTCCCTAATTCCCTGCTAATATTTGCCCTTCTTAAGAAAACAACTCGTATTACTCATCCAGAAATAGAAGCACAAAATTACTTTATGTAATGTAGCTTAATATCCTTACTAATTCCAAATTATGTACCTTTCTTAGTTTCCACTTCTGAATTAATTTTACCTAGATCATTGTAGAATAGAAAATGCTGCTGATACACAGTTACTCCGGTAGAATTCAGTTCCTGTTAACAGACATTTCTACCATCATTCAGTGCATTCAGTGTTCTTCGCCATTACTGCTGGGTCATATTCAATGATGACTTGACCCTCATTTTTGAAAAATACAGAGTCTAGGGCTGGGGATTTAGCTCAGTGGTTAGAGTGCTTGCCTAGCAAGCACAAGGCCTTGAGTTCAATCCCCAGTACCAAAAAAAAAAAAAAAAAACCCAGAGTCTAACATGCCACATTATATAATTGTGATCTTCATATACCTAGTATATTTGCTTGTATACACTGCCTTTCAGTAATTGTTTGTTAATTATGTTATTTGACAAATCTTCTAGTTATGACCATAATAGATAATATAAAATATGTAGATTATCTTAAACAATTAACCTCCCTATGAAAGAGATCTAACAGGTTCTTGATTTTTTTATTATTTTTTTATTTAAGGATCCACTGAAAGCTCTGGACTGTTTCTCTAGAAATATTTATATAACCACATAGGAAATTTTACATACAATTTCATAATGAACGAGACTCCCTCGAATCAAACCATGGAATCCCTAGTGCCACGGACCTTACTTGGAAACCAGTTTGCAGTCTTAGAATACAGGTATAATGCAGGTACCCATGCCCATGTCTCCTTTCATGAGGTTACAGGTACAAGCTAAACTTCATCCCAGTTCCACCATGTAACCACTTTATAGTCGCAAGCAATTTCTCAAAATCTGTTTCCTCATCCATAAAATGGAAATAGTGAGGGTTACCATTTCTAAGAGAAAAATGTACTCACCGTGTAGAAATTGTACTTAGTCTATATGCAGTGATTGTGGTGGCATTAAAGACCTCCAATCGAAAACACAGTCCCCAGCTTTTCATTGTAATGTACTCTAGATCCTCAAGTGTAAATGATTAATAGTGAAATCTTTAAGGTTGTTTGTTTTATACCTACTTAAAACCTTTGGAGGTTCCCCTGTATATTAAAATATCCATATTACCAAAAGCAAACTATGAATTTAATGCAATCCATATTAAGACATCAACATTCTTCACAAAAGTAGAAAAAATCCTAAGATTCACCTGCGCTCAGAAAGGACCCAGAATACCCAAAGCAATCCTGAGCAAAAAGAGCAAAGTAGGAGGCATCACAACCCCTGATTTCAAGGTACACTACAAAGCTACAGTAACAAAAACAACATGCTGGTAGCACAAAAACAAAAATGGAGACTGATAGGATAGAGTAAAAAATACAGAAACAACTCCATCCACCTGCAGCCATCTGATTTTGACAAAGGAGCCAAAATTACATGTTGGAGAAAAGACATCCTCTTTAACAAATGGAGCCAGGAAAACTGGGTATCCATGTGCAGAAGATTGAAACTTGGCCCCCATCCCTCACCCTGTACTAAAATCAAATAAGAATGGATCAAAGATCTAGATATAAAAACAGAAACTTTGAAATTGCTGGATTATAACTTAGGGTTATGTCAAATTAAAAAGCTTCTGCTCAGCAAAGGAAATAATCAGTGGAGTGAAAAGAACCTACAGAATGAGAGGAAAGTTTTGCTAGCTGTTCTTCTGATGGAGGACTAAACTCCCTGAAACAAATGACCCAATCAAAAAGTGGGCAAATGAACTGAATTGACACTTCTTATTAAAAGAAATACAAATGACCAATAAGTACATGAAAAAATGTTCAACATCTTTAGCCACCAGGGAACTATAAATCTAAGATTCTATTTTACCCTAGTTGGAATAGTTGTCATCAAATACACACACACACACACACACACACACACACAAAAACAAAAATAAATGCTTGTGAGGGTGTGGATGGGAATGTAAACTAGTACAACTGCTATAGAAATCACAGTGGAGAGTCCTCAAAAAACTAAAAATAGAAATCTCATTCGATCAAGCTACACTTCTCCTGGCTATATTCCCAAAAGACTTAAGGACGTCATACTATTAGTGATACATCCATACCCATGCTTACAGCAATGCACTTTGCAATAGCTAAGCTCTTGCAGCTAAACAGCCTAAATGCCTGACAACAGGTGAATGAATAAAGAAAATGTGGTATATGTATGCAATGGAGTATTATCCAGCCATGACGAAGAATGAAGCTATGTCATTTACAGGAAAATAGATGAAACTTGATACCATCATGCTAAGCAAAATAAGATACAGAAAGCTAAATATCACATGGTATCTCTTATATGAGAAACCTAAAATACAAATAAATAAATGAATAAAATAAAGGAGAGATGATAGGAAACTAGAAAGGAAACTTGGAGATGAGCATGGGGGAGAAGGGAGGGAGATAACAAAGGGGATGGGTAGGTAAAGGGATTGCAAATGTTGAAGATATATGTTATATGTGTGTACCAATTCCTCAAAACAAGTGCCACTGTCCTATATTGCAAACATAATTTTTAAAAAGTCAGAATAACTGACTTGTATAAACTGGGACATATGTTCAAGGGAATATAGAGAAACTTTGAAAAGTGAGCTGGAAAAAGAGCAAGATAATAGCCTTATCGGGCCGGGGATTTAGCTCAGTGATTAGAGTGCTTGCCTTGCAAGCACAAGGCCCTGAGTTCGATCCCCAGCACCACAAAAAAAAAAAAAAAAGTTAAGATAATAGCCTTATCTAGCTGCTTTTGAGTTCTTTATTCAGAAATGTAATCTAGTCCAGTTAGTCCTATATTAAGAATTATGGTAGAGATTTGCATTTACTTTTCACTTAACAAAAAATACTAGGTTGCCTTATGAAAATTGTTTTAGGGTAAATAATTTTAGTAATGAAAGTCACTGGAAATGCCTGTTTAATGATAAATAATCATCTATTAAATCAGCACAAGTATAGATAATTTATAAATTCTTAGCCTGAGGTTTGTGAATGGTTTGAGGAACCAGATATATGCCCCAGCACCCCACACACACACCTCTGAGGGCACAGGCACAGTCCACCAGTGTACATCTTTCATTACAACTTTTTAGAGACTTGGCAAAAAAAAGAGAAACGAAAATAGTGAAGCTACTTGATCACCAGTGGTGACAGGACTCAGAGCCTCAGTATTTTACTATAGCAGAGTTTTTACCAACCTAACTATGAAACTGGGAACCTAACTATGACCCTTTGGACTTCATCTTTTGTAAGTAGAAATTGAAAGCTTACCAAAACATAGAGGAACTTGAAACCTGTTCTTGGGAAGATTCTGTAAGATTGACTGTTCGCAGTGGCAGGAAAAGCAGCCTCCTGAAATTGGAAAGAACTTTAAGCTTCATACGCTGACAGTGTTTGAACTGTCTTAGCTTAGAGTGAGAGAAAATTTACATGAAATTTCAGGTGATGGAATCCATCCCAGGATTACCATCAATTTTTCAGCATTTTGAAGTAAATTTTGAGGGAACTATCTTCATTTCTCTCACTGAAACAACTTGCTGAAACGCCTGATTTTGATCAGTGCAGTTTGCTCCCAGTTTTTGTCTGTTAATATGCATGTTGACACAGTCTCCCTCAAAATCTCTAATTCATCATTCTCTTGGTTAGATTAGAAAGGCTGTTAACGTGAAGAATTATCAGCATCTTTGAAAAAGTGTTAAATTTCTTTGCTAAAATAACCACATCAGGAATTTTTTTTCCTATATAGAAGATCTTGGTACTTTCTGCACAGATGGTGTATTTTCCAAACTTAGCCACATGGATACTTACATTGCCTCAGAAGAGAAAGCCACTCTGCCCGTTGTAATGACCCCTGCTTTTTTCCCGTTGACACATAATGGCATTGCAGGCTCTTCCAGCAGGCTTGGTGAATGAATCTGGCTTGCTAGCACACAAGCTGTCAATTTCATTAGAACAAGGATTTTATCAGCAAAAAGGATCAAAATATAAAGTTCTTCTTTGCTTGATTAAGCCTTTGACAAGGATTTTGCTTTTTAGGAGAAAAGATTAGTACAGGAAGAGTTTATTTGTGGCTTGATTTACTTGAGGACATTTGGGGTTTTGTGAAATGAGAGTAATCTTCTAATTTAAGACCTTACAGTCATTATCATAGATTTGGCAGAAAGATCATAAACCCTTTAGCTAAGCTGTCACTCTGAGTTAGGTAATTAGAAATGGATAACCATGTGAATTTTCCACTTCTGGAAGAAGTATTTCTGTAGGCTACTCATGAATGAACAATTCTGCCAGTTTCTCTGCAGGCATGTGCTTCAGAACTCTTAAAAGATTGCCTTCACTTTGAAAACCTCAACATTGAAACTTAGATTTGTAATCTTTTCACTCATGATATCACATTAAAACAGTGATATAAATTCACTTCTAAGAATCATGGACAATATCAGGTTCCTTGTATAACCCTAGCCTAGAATCTTCTGGCAAAGAGGTTTGGGAGCCCTGATGATGTTTGTTACTGCACACCTTTCTCAGAGTCTTCGTTGCTTCTTTCAATCACAACAGCAAGAAACAGCCTTTTTTAATTACCAAAGATGATATTCACATCACCATGTTCCAAAGCTAGGCCTAAATATGACTTTTATTTCAAGCTGCCCTTGTAATTGAAATGTTCTTTGGTATAGAACTAAAATTCACTTTCTTTTTAATTCCTATACTTTGATTTATTTCTTTTAAAAAACAGGAAATTTCAACTGCTGTTGGTTTAAAAATTAGGAAAAATGCTTCAGTTTTTACATGGTTTTTTTTCCCCCCTGGGGTGCTGGGGATCAAACTCAGGGCCTTGCACTTGCTAAGCAAGTGCTCTACCACTTGAACTAAATCCCCAACCACATACATGTATTTATTTTTAAAATATGGCATTATGAAGAAATCAATTTCTAATGCAGCAAAATAAATTATATCTAAATTTTTATGTATAAATTGTTTGGATTTTTTTCAAAATCAGGTTGCAAGTGGAGTTCATCCATAGTTTCATCAGATTTTCAGAGGTTAATTAACCAAAAATACTGAAAAACAGCAAATTAGCTTGTATAACTTATACTTCTTTAAACAGACTTTCTTTTAAGAAGAGTTTTAGGTTCTAGCATTGTGAGAAAGGTACACAGACAGCTCATACATTGTGTGCCTTGTACATCCTCCCTATCAACACCCCTCCATCAGAATGGTACACTTGTCACAATTGATGAACCTGTATGGACACATCATTATCTTGCATGATCCATAATTTACATCAGGATTCAGCATTGGTGTTTTGCATTCTGTGGATTTGGAAAAACATATAATAACATGTATTCACTATTACAGTATCATTAATTTCACTCTTCTAAAATCCTTTGTGTTCTACCTGTTTATTTTCCCTTCTCCCAAACCCCTGGCCATCACTGATCCTTTTTTACTGTTTCCTTTGTATTACGTTCTTTGGTTTGTGACATGTTGGAATCACACAGTATGTAGCCTTTTCAGATTAACCTGTTTCACTTAGTAATATAGATTTAAGTATTTTCATGTAGCTGTGCTCAGTGGCACATACTGTATTCCCCACTCAAGAGACTGAGGCGGCTGAGAGACAGGGCTGCTTGAGCCTATGAATTTGAAATCAGACTGGGCAGTACAGCAAGACCTGTCTCAAAAAAAAAAGCTTTTTCCTCCATATCTTTTCATGGCTTCATTTTTCATTTCTATTTAGTGCTACATAGTTGGCCATTGTCTGAATGTACCACAGTTTATTCATTCACTCATAGAAAGAGATCTTGGTTGCTTTCAAGTTTTGACAATTATGAGTAAAACTACTATAAATATCCCTGTGCAAGTTTTTGTGTAGACATAAATCTTCACCTCCTTTGAGTAAATACCAAGGAGCATGATTGGTATGCTATGTTTGGTTTTATAAGAAACTACTAAACCGTCTTCCAAAGTGACTGCACCATTTTGTATTCTCACCTTAGCATTTAAGTAAGACTGTTTCTCCTTGCTGTCCTTAGTGAAACAAGTCATATTTGTGTTCTTGACATTTAAAGGGATGATGAGGAATTTTCTCAGGCATATATTACATCATTTTAGACTCTAGATGCCAGGAAAAGCAAGAGGAAAAACTTTTAAACCAGGTGTGTTCACATATTGTCATTGAATCTTCTCGGCAACCCCGTAAGACAAGAACATACCTGCATTGTAGGTGAAGGAACTGAGGTTCAGTTGTGTTCAGTAATGTGGACACAGGTGTCTCCTTCTGGCAGCATTCAGTACTACCAAATCAGACATTCCAAAGCCACTAGTTTTCTATTGTTCTCTACTGTGTGTACTTTAGAATTACATCCAGCTTTTTATTCACCAGAAATTAAAGTAGGCCAAGAATCAAAGTACAATTCAGATTACTTTCACAGTAGCACCATTAGGAACATTATTTTAAAAGAAAAAAATAAGGGTATTGGGATTAAAAGTGAGAGTACTGCCCACCCTAAAGACAGGTAGCCTGGATAAGATATAAGATACAGGAAGAAGCTGGTTAGTATGCTTGCTTGCATCACTTGCTTACTTTGCTGCCTCCTGCCTGTCTGCCATGCCACCTTGCCTTGGACCCAGCTGACTGCAGACTGAAACCTCTACAAACTATGAGCCAAATAAACCTTTCTTCCCCTAAAAATAAACAAAGAAAGAAAGAAAGAAAGAAGGAAAGAAAAAGAAAAAAAAATTTGGAACAATGTATTAGGACAAGATTTCATTTTTATAAAACCAAAATAAAATATTTAATTCTCAGTAGAATACAAGTAGATAAACGGAAAGAATAGTCTTTTACTTAGCGCAAATACTTTGACATTTATGACAAGTTAATTATTTTCATAAGCTCATTTTAAGAGAACTAGAATTACCAAAATTAATAGATAGTACAGTTATTTAACAGGCAACTAATAACACTATATATTAAAAGATGATTTTAACTCTGAGTGCTTTCACAACTTTTATCACTGAAGCCTTACTGTAACTTGATGAAAATAGTTCTTACATAATTCTATGAGATTCGGTTGTATAAATACTAATTAGCATGCGGTACACAATGAAATATATATTTGATTTAATGAAAATCACTTGCTGGGCCCAGTGGCACATGCCTGTGACCCCAGCACTTGAGGTGGAGGCAGGAGGATCACAAGTTCAAGTCCCACCTGAGGAACTCAGTAAGATCTGCCTCAAAATTTAAAAAATTTAAAAAGGACTGGAGATGTAGCTCAGTGACGAGAGTGCCCTAACTTCAGTCCCCAGTAGCACATACAATTGATTTATATTACTGATTAAAAAGACTCAATTGGATTTATCAGACCACTGAAGTTCAGGTTATATAGAAATTGGGTTTGCAAATAGTAATATGGAAGGCTATTTTCCGCCTAGTTATTTACACGTGTTTCCATGGACTGGATGTGTTGTCTCCACCAAAAATCATGCTGAGGCTTAATTCCTCTGTGAAGCCTTGTCTGAAGGTGGTGAGGTCGGAGGGCCCCTCACTTTGTGAATGGATCGTTGTCTCTCTCCAGAAACTGGATTGATTTTCAGGAAACTGAGTCAGGAGCCCCAAGACTGGATCAGGTCTCATAGAAGTGCACTGGGTCTTGGAGGGCTGGATTGACCACTCGAGTGTTGTAAAGCCAGATTACCCCTTGTATTTTGGCCTGTGCCAGACACCCACTTGCCATTTACACATGTGCTTCTGCCATGTGATGCCATCTACCATGTTATGATGCAGTATGAGGCCCTCAGCAGATACACGTGCCCCATATTTAACTTCTCTGCCTCCAGAATTGTGATCTAAATAAACCTATTTTCTTTATAAGCAATCCAACCGTGGGTATTTTGTTATAGCGACAGAAACTGGACAAAGGCAATTACTTACTTTTACTGTAAGTAATTAATTTTTTTACCTAAACACACACCATTTGTTTCTTTTTTGGTGCTGGTGGTTGAACCCAGGGCCTTGCACTTGCTAGGTAAGTGCTCTGCCACTTTGAACTAAATCCCCAATCCCTACACCATATTTTTGTTTTTAATCAGATCTTGTATGTGTTTTTCAAAATAATTAGTCTTCAAATGATAATGTATGACAGACTTAGTGTTTCAATATATCAATATTTATGAATAATTTAAAGAAAAATGTATATATTTAAGTACATTTTTCTGTGGTTATTATGAAGTAGGCTCATTTTGTTTATCATATTATAGATATTCCCAGGATATTTTGGTCTGATTTTTAAGGAAACTTTTTACCTTTACCAAAATACACATTTATCCTGTTAAAATGATAATTTTATAATTTGAGGCAGAATCGCAGCTTCAGGGTCAGCCTAGGTAACTTACTTGATGGGACCTGTCTCAGATAAAAATAAAAAGGGCTTCGCATGTAGCTCAGAGCCAAGCAGTTGCCTAGCATGCACCAGGCCCAGTACTGTCATTATTACTTTTTTTTTTTGTCTAACATAATTTAACAAAAACATGGAATTTTGGAAGTATGCTTATGAATATAGAAATGATCCTAAAATTATTTAATTTTATAGGTATGAAACTAGTAAAAAAAAAAACAGTTATTGAGAAGAATAAACTTTATTGAAAGACATAAAAGGAATAAATCTGAAGTTGCATCATGTTAATGGACATAAAAACAACATTGTAAAAACTGTTCATTGTTCCCAAATAAATTCATAAAGTCTGTGCAGTGCCAATCAAAAGCCCAAAAGGAACTGTCAAACTTATTCAAAATTCATAGGAAAAAGTTGTTTAGTACAAACAACTAAGATAAATCTGGGACAGAAAAGCAAGAGAGCATGGATTATCTAAAGCACATATTAATGCATGTTTTTAAACTTTGATAATAAAAACAGTGACATATTGGTACAGGAAGGGTTATTGGATTAGAGAAACCTTGTGTATGTGACTTGTGATAGAATTAGCTTTAAAAGTAAGAGGAGAAAAAGCAAACACTTCAGTAAATGGTGATGTTACAACTGACTCACTGTATCACAAAAGTAAATTCCAGATGGCTCAAGGAGTAGAATGTGAGATACATAGCTTGAAAAGGAAAAATAAATTACACCAAAAACTAGAAGCATTAAATAGTGCTACTAAGCCTTGTCTTTTTTTTTTTAATAATGGAAAAAATCTGGGTTTTCAATGGATGATGTATATTCATACAATAAAATTCCTTATGGGAGTGTAAGTTATGTAGAAATATCATTCGAGTTTGATAGCTCTCGAGGCAATGATACACATAAAGGGCAAGTTGCAGAAGATTATATATAATATGACCATTTAGATGAAGTCTACGTGCAAAACCATACTATAATTAGTTATTTAATACTGTGTATCAAATTACCTCAAGGGAGTTTAAAGCAATAATAATCCTATATTAGCTCTCTTGTCTGTGTGGTAGGGATTTAGGAACAGTTTGGTTAAGCAGTTTGGCATTTTATGAGGTTGTAATCCCTTGTCAGCTAGGGCTACAATCATCTGAAGACTTGACTAGGACTGGAGGATCCAGTTTGAAGGTGGCTCACAAGTTAGTGCTGGCCTTTGATGGGAGGCATCAGTTCTTTGTGTAGCCTTCTCTGTGGGACTGCAGGATTATTGTCATGACTGGATTCCCCCAGAACAAGTACATAAGCCAAAAGACTGGGGCAGAAGCCACAAAGTCTTTTATGACATACCTTGGAAGTTACACACCATCACTTCTCCTGTTCCTAATGCTTATATAAACCAGCCCTAATTGGATATGTAGTGCAGCTACACAAGGGCACGAGTACTACTGACAAGAGAACCATCATGGAAAGCCATTTTGGAAGCAGGCTATTCCCACACTATGTATCGTGCATTGGAGTAGTGTGTATGTGCATGTGCGTCTGCCTTCCAGCATAAATGCATGTATTTGTGTGTATATCGTGGATGGGAATGGTGAACATCAACTGCCAACTTCAGGATAGTCATTTCCTTTGGGGGAGAAAAAAAGTCACTCTGTTTCAATGGGGTTAATGGAACCAGACCAATATGCCGGAATGAAGTATGGACTCTAATTATAATGTAGCTGATGGGAGAAAGAGGTAATGGTGGCCTGGGCTAACATGGTGATACAGAGATATGGAAGGACTTGAGATATTTTTAAAAATAAATGAAAAGATATGAAGACTGATTAGATTTGAGGTATGTCAGGTTAAGATTCTAAGAATAGTCAAAGATACTGGGTGATTTTCTGGGTGAGTAGAAGTTAAATAATGATAGTGTTATTGATTGAAATTATGAATGGTGAGGAGAGAATGAATTCAATCTTAGGGTCTTTGAGTTTGAGGTGTGCCTGTGGGAAGCCCAGTAGTCCAGCAGACAATCAAAGGCAGCTCTGGGACATAATCAGTGTTACATGATTGTTGACACCTTGGAAGAATGTGAGTTGCCTGCTTAGTACGTGCATTGAAAGGTACAGAGGCCTAGGACAAAGCACTTAAAACTTTCAAGGGAGAGAGGAAGAATATGTAGCCTTTGAAGGAAAATTAGAAGGTCTAGACAAAAGCAAAAGAACAAGGAAAGGGCTGTATCATAGAAGCTAAAGGGAAAGCTTTTTATAAAATGAGAGAACAGTTAACATCATTAGAAGCTGCTAAAATAGCAAGTTAAGAGCCAAAATTCCTACAGGATTTAGCAGCCTAAAATCATGTGACCTAAAAGAAATGGTTTTCTAGTCAAATGATAAGGTCCAAATTAGAGTAGAACTGTGTGATTTTGGAAATATTATCTAACCTTGTTAGACTTCGTCATTCTTAGCTGTAAAAAGAAAAAAAGCATATTACTTCTCTGTCATTTAGTACTAAAATTGTATGATTATATCTCAGATTTTTGATGCAGAATATTATCAAAGGGGGAGAGGTGTGGAGAAAGACGAGCAGTTTATAAGTCATTGCAGTCATCTATTGTATGAAGTTCAGCTCCATGTAGTTTTACAGATAACACCCCTCATGTGCTTCCTTATTTTACCAAATTCCTTCCTCAAGATTTAGTCATGTTCATAAAGTGATACATTTTAATGGAGATTTTACCCATTATTTTGAACGCGAACCAAACCTTCTTTATGTTTTTACAAGCATTTTGTAAACACCAGACCAAATAACAAGCATTTGTTGTTTATCACTACTACTTTTTCTGTCTTTCTTTCTTTTTTTTTTTCTTTTTGAGACAAGGTCTCACTAGTGTTTCTTAGGCTGGCTTTGAACTCATGGGCTCAAACAACCCTATTTACCTCAGCCTCCCAAATGTCTAGGACTGCAAGTGTATGACTGTTCTTACTAGCGTAGCATGAAATCTCAGTGATGTTTTGATTTGCATTTCCCTAATGGCCAAAGATGCTGAATATTTTTCATGTATTTATTGGCCATTTGTAATTCTTTTGAGAAGTATCTGTTCATTTCAATTGACCATTTTTTGTTTTTTTGTTCTTGGGGGGATCTTAATTTTTTTTTTTAGGTTAATATATATTCTGGATATTAGTCCTCTGTGGAGTAGCTTGCAGATACTTTTCCCATTCTATAGGTTGTCTCTTCACTCTGTTGATTGTTTCCTTTGCTGTGCAGGAACTTTTTAATTTGATATAATCCCATTTGTAACTTATGGTATTATTTCTTCTGCAACTGGGGTTCTGGTCAGAAAAATCCTTGCCTATGCCTATGTTTTCAAGTGCTGTATCTATTTTCTTTTTCAGCAGATTCACCATTTCTGTTTTTATATCTGGGTCTTTGATACATTATGATTTATTTTAGTACAGGCTGAGAGATAGGGGGTCTAGATTCATTCTGCATGTGGATAACCAGTTTTCCCAGCACCATTTGTTAAAGAGGCAACCTTTCCTCCAGTATTGGTTGTTAGCACCTTTGTCAAAGATCAGATGGCTAAGGGTGCATGGGGCTATTTCTGTGTCTTCTGTTCTATGCTTTTGTGCCAGTACCATACTATTTTTACTGTTGCAACTTTGTACTATGACTTGGAATCTGAGATTGTAGTGCCTCCTGCTTTGCTTTTTCTTGGTGGCGGGGAGGCGGGTTGGGGTGGTTCTTTTGGTTTCTTGAGACAGAGTCTTGGTATGTAGTTCAGGCTGGCCTTGAACTCATGTAGCCAGGCTGGCCTTGAACTCACAGGGATCCTCCTGCCTCAGCCTCCCTAGTGCTGGGATTACAGACATGTGCCGCCACATCCAGCTCTGCTTGCTATTTTTGCTAAGGATTTTTTTTTTTTTTTGAGACAGGACCTCACTATGTGCTCCAGTTTGGCCTTGAACTCACAGCGGTCCTCCTGCCTCTGCCTCCCGAGTGCTGGGATTATGGGCATGTGCCACCATGCCTGGCTCTTTTGCTAAGGAGTGCTTTGGCTCTTCTGGGTCTCTTCTGGTACCATATAAATTTTAGGATTGCCTTTTCTACTTCTGTGAAGAATGCTATTGATACTGTTATTGGAATTGCATTAAATCTATGTATCATTTTTGGTAATATGGCTGTTCTGACTGTTGATTCTGCCTATCCAGGAACAGGAGGTGTCTTTCCATTTTCTAATGTCCTCTTCCAATCTCTTTCTTCAGAGTACTTTACTTGTGTTATGGGGGTCTTTTCCTTCCTTTGTCAGGTTGCTCCCTAGGTATTTCATATTTCTTTTTTTTTTGTTTTTATTTTTTAGGCTACTGTGAATAAGATTGTTTTTCTGATTTCTTTCTTGGTCGGTTCATTATTGGTGTACAGGAACACTGCTGATTTTTATGTGTGGACTTTGTATCCTGCCACTGTGCTCAGTTTGTTTACTAGCTCTAACAGTCTTCTGGTGCATGTTTTTGGGTCTTTGTAAAGGATCATATTATCCACAAATAAGGATAGTTTGACCTTTTCTTTTCCTTTTTGGATCCCTCTTATTTCTTTTTCTTGCCTAATCACTCTGGCTAAAGTTGCAAATGCTGTATTGAACAGGAGCAGTGAGAATGAATACCCTCATCTTGTTCCTAAGTTTAGAGGGAATTGTTTCAGTTTTTTTACATGTAGTATGTTGGCTGTGGGTCTGTCATAAATGACTTTTATCAGTCCGAGGTAAGGTACTTCTATACCTATTTCCATCAGGGTTTTTTTTTTTTTCTTCATGAGTGGATATTGGATTTTGTCAGTCTTTTTCTGCATCCATTGAGATGACCATATGATTTTTATCCTTCTGTTTATGTGGTGTATCACATTTACTGGTTTTTGCATATTGTACCATTCTTTTTTGTTTTGTTTTGGTTTGGTTTTTTGAGGCAGGATCTCACTATGTAGTCCAGGCTGACACTGAACTCACTATGTAGCCCAAGCTGGCCTTAAACTCATGGCGATCCTGATGCCTCAGCCTCCCAAATGCTGGGATTACAGGTGTGCACCACCACACCCAGCCATTTTACCATTCTTGCATCCTTGGGATAAAGTCATCCAAGTCATGATTTATGAACTTTTTAGTGGTTAGTTGCATTCTGTTTGCAAGAGTTTGAGAAGTATTGGTGTTAATTCTGTGAAGTTCTGGTAAAATTTAACAGTGATTCCATCAGGTCCTGGGCTTTTCTTAGTTGATAGAGTTTTTATTCCTGCCTCAATTTCAGTTTCCTGTTACTGATCTATTCAGGACATTTATATTTTCTTGGTTCGTTTGGTAAGTCATACATGTCTAGGAATTTATCCATTTCTTCTAGATTCTCTAATTTATTGGAATATAAGTTTTTTGAAATAGTTTCTTATGATTTTTGGATTTCAGTGATGTCTGTTGTGATTTTGCCTCTTTCAAGTTGCATATTGATAAGGGTCCTTTCCTTCTTTTGGTAAGTTTGGCTAGAGGCTTATCAATCTTATTTTTCCTTTCAAAGAACCAATTCTGATTCATTGATCCTTTGTATTTTTTTAAGTCTCAATTGTATTGATTTCCATTCTGATCTTTGTAATTTCTTTCTTTCTACAAGTTTTGGATTTGAATTGCTCTTGTTTTTCTAGGACCTTGAGATGTATAATTGGGTTATTTATTTAGGATTGTTCTATTTTTCTAATTTAGGCATTCACAGCTGTAAGCCTCTGTCGTAAAACTGCTTTTATCGTGTCATGTAGGTTTTAGTTTGTTGTTTTGTCACTGTCATTTGATTGTAAAGATGTGTTATATTCTGGCCACAAGGCAGGTTCTCAGGGCCTAGCCTGAGACATTCTGGTTACAAGACAGCTTCCCAGAGTCAGGCCTGAAACAGATAAGAAGGCTCAAAACAAACTGAGCTCAAGGCCATTTTCCCCAAGAACTCCCTGAGACCAGCACCTAAGGAGACAAGATAAAGAAGGCCACATGTTGAGGAAAATGATCCACTCAGACTGCCGCCCCTTCTCCTCCTCCCCGCACCTGCAAAAAACTGAACAAAGAATTCACTCTTTTCCTCTGTTATATGCTCATACCCTATAAAACCCCTGCCCTAACAGCCCCAGAGAGCTTCTCCTTTGTTCCTGAGAAGTATCCCCTCTGGCTGTGTTTGTTCTGTAAGTAAAGCCTGCTTGTTTCTGTTTTGAGGTCCTGTCTCATTCTTTTTCTGGTTTGCATTTTTTTGTAAGGTTTTTTTTTTTTTTTGGTTCACATTATTAACAGGATGTTTTAATTACTTCCCTGATTTCTTTTATGACCCATTGATTACTCAAGAATTCATTATTTAATCTGTATGTGTTTGTATCGTTTCTGTGATTTCTTTTGCTGTTAATTCCTAATCTCATTCAGCTATGATCCAACAATATGCAAGAGATTATTTCATTTCTTTCATAGTTATTTAAGCATGCTTTATGGCCTAAGATATGGTCTGTTTTAGAGGCAGTTCCATGTGCTGCTGAGAAAAATGTGTATTATGCTATTGTTGGGTGAAGCAGTGTAGATAATCTGTCAAGTCTATTTGTTCAATGGTGTGGTTCAACTCTGATATTTCTTTGTTGATTTTTTTGGTCTGATTGACCTATTTGTGAAAATAGGGTGTTGAAATCTCCCCACTATGATTGTTTTGGTGTCTGTGTATCCTTTTATATCAAGTGGTTTTTGTTTTATGAAATTGGATACGCTTACTGTTTTAGTTACTTTTCTCTCGTTGTTGGGACAGAATACTCGACACCCAAAGTTAGGGGAAGAAAGGTTTATTAGCTCACAGTTTGTAGAAGTTTCAGTCTATAGTCCGCTGGGTCTGAGGCAGGGCGGCATGGCAGACTGGCAGCAAAGTAAGTGAGGAAAGCCAGGAATGTAGGCAAGGAATGCAAGCAAGCAATGCAAGCAAGCAGCCAATTAGCTTCTTCCTGTATCTTACATCCCATCCAGGCTACCTGTCTCCAGGGCAGGCAACACTCCCACCCCCAATCCCAACACCCCCAATCTTAGTCTCACATCCTTGATACCAGCAGAACCATGCCAAACTGATCAATGGATCAATTTAGTAATCACACACTCTAGATCCAGCTATTTCTTACCACATGAGTCTTTGGGGGGACATCTAGACACAAACCATAACACTTACATTCAGTGCATATTCACAATTATCTCTTCCTGTTGAACTGTTTCCTTTACCGCTAGTAACCTTCCTTGTCTCTTCTGATCAGTTTTGGCTGGAAGTCTGAAATTAGGATGGCTACTTCTGCTTGCTTTGGGGCTCCAGTTGCATATAGTATAATTTTCTATCCTTTCATTTTCAGTCATTGTTTTCCTTTGTGAAGGGGTGTGTCTTTTGATTGGAGACTTAAGATCATTGACATTGAGAGTTATTATTGTAAGGTGTTTACTGAATCTTCTTGTTGCATTATTTTTCCAGTGCTGATTCCTTTGTTTGTTTGTTTGTTTGTTTGTTGTTTGTTTTCCTTTTAAGTACTCTTCCCAGTTCAATGTTTTCTTTCCTTTGGACTCTTCACCTTCACTATCTCTACTTAGACTTCCCTTGAGTATTGTCAGCAGTGCTAGTTTGGTGGTCATGAATTTCTTTAGATTCTCTTTGTCATAGGAAGTTTTTATTTCTTCATCAATTTTGAAGGATAATTTTTCAGAATATAGTAATTGGGTCAGTCAGCACTTATTTTCTTTTAGCACTTGAAAAACATCATTCTAAGTTCTCTTGTCTTTAAGGTTTGTGTTGAGTCATCTGCTATTATTATGATAGACCTACCTTTATAGGTTACTTGATATTTTTCTCTAATGGCTTTTTTTTAATACTCTCTCTCTCTGTTCAGATTTCTAGAATTTTGATATGGAGAGATTCTTTTTTGGTTGTTTGGTGCTCTAAATGACTCATTTACCTTGGGTATCCATTTCAGTCCTTAGATTTGGAAAGTTTTCTGCAATTACTTCAGTGAATACTATTTTTTTATACTTTTAGTTTCCTTCTGTAGCCCTTCTTTGACATGGATAATCTTTAGGTCTCTTCTTTTAGAGTCATCTAGAAACTGTCAAGCCAACCTCTTGTGGTTTCTTACTGCTTTTAGAGTATTGCTAAGTAGGTGATCCACTACTTCATTCTTGTCCTTAAATTCTAATATTCTCTCCTCTGACTGACCATGTCTACTGGTATGACTTTCCATTGTGTTTTTCACTCCCAGGATTTCTGCTTGATTTGTTTTTATAATCTGTAATTCTTTGCTAAAGTGGTCATATCCTGCATTGTCTTCCTTAATCACTCAGCTATTTATTAGTATTATCTTTAAGCTCATTTATCAGCTTATTAATTAATCCTTTATCTGCTTACATATATTCTCTTTGAGTTCATTGAACTTCTTAAAAATTTCTTCATGAATCTATTTCTGCCTTTTTTGATCTCTTCAAACATTTTAAGTACTCGTGTTTTATTTTTTGTCTGAAAGTTCCTTCCCTTCTATGCCAGTGACAATAGCTTTTGAGGAGTTAAGAGTCTTTGGAGGCCTCTTGTTGCCTTGTTTTCTTACACTGTGTTTCTGGGGTTATTGTGTTAAGGATTGTAGATCAGTTAGGATAGAAAACAATCAGTCCTGTAGCAATGTCTTTAGTTAATGCATGTCTTCCTGTGATGTGACTTTGGCTTTAGTTATGTTTTTGGTATTTGTGTACCTACTCAGCTTGGGATCAGTCCCAGTGTGTCTGTTCCCATCCCACTCCAGCTGAGCATGCCATGCTAACCATTTGTCCAGGCTGTTCCTCTCTGGCTTTCTGTGCCATGTGCGTTCCAGATTTTTAAGGAATAGTTCTTATTTTACATGTTATTCTTGGCTCTGAACCCCAAAGTCCACCACATTTCATTCAGCTCACACCAGAATAAGGAAGTCCAACCTGCCCCCACCAAGGCCACTCATGGGCTCTGAGCATGGGAATGTGTTCTGGCCCCTTGGGCTGGACTCGGCTGATAGGAGCATTTTTCTTCTATCAGTGCCTCAAAGAAATTTTTAAAAAATAAATTCCTTTGTTGCAGGAGAGAAGATCAATGCCAAAGAAACAAAGGCACCACACAGCCACAAGAAAAACAGCTCTTTTAGTGTCGACACTGACCCCCAGGGGCTTTGTGTCCAAAGCCTGTGCAAATACTGAATGGAAAAAAAAAGACCAAATGGAGAGCAGAATTCATTTGCAAAAACGCACCCCATTCAGAGTTTTAGGGTACGAACTAAATCCATTGATTGGATGCACAACTTTGCACCTTATTTGAATACAGGCATTGGTCAATTACACTGGTTATAACAATTTTCTTTTTTGTAGGAAAAACGTGGTTTTGTACATGGGATGAAACAATATAAATTCAAAACTTACAGACCAGTTTGCCTAAGAATGTACTTACCTCACTTTTCAGGGATGTCTGCTGTGTTCATTTAGTTAATCCTGTTGTTTATCTTTAGCTTTCTTAACAGCAGGGACTCAAAGGTCAGCCCTCCTTAGCACATCCCTTACTAGTTGTCATGGAAACATGGAGCCTGCCAGTCTGCAATTGTCTGTGACTTCCTGAATTTATGGCAGGGGGGTCCTGCCATACCTTAATTCCAAATGTCTGTAGTTTGTGCAATCTTTCTTCTTAGTCTGTGCAATTCTGTGACATTCGTTTTGATGCTAAATCCATTTGTCACATTCTGGCCCCCAGCGTTTATGTCAAATGCCTTGTAATGTCTAAATTTCTTTGAAGCACACTGTTGATAAACACATTTAGTTTATTTCTTATTTTATTGATAGAGACATAAAAGCAAACAACCAAAAAGTCAAACCAAAGAGCCACTTAATACAATTAACACTTTAAAAGAATATTTATCTCTAGAGAATAGTAGCTGACAATGGTCTTTATTATAAATGCTCATTATGACCATTCACTTTAACTAGCCATTTATTTTATATATTATTAAATTTGAGGAATTTTGGCAATTATTCATCTTTGGTTGCAAACTAAGAAACCTAACATTTATATTATGATCCACTGTTTGGGAAAGAAAGAGACCTGAAGGATTATTTCAAAGAAGTATTATACTAAAGGTTTGCCAACTCAGAAATGTATTATTCCATACAGAGTTGCTCAAAGCTTTCATATTTCATTCCTTTGAAAGCCTTCATGTTTTTTAAAGGAAGAAGTTAAACTGGATGCACAAGACCTTCATTTTCTCTGTTGACTTTGTCTCAATTATTTTAAAGCAGTAACCCCTAGGCACTTGCCTGTGAAACTGAGGTTTTAGTGAAATTTTCCTAAATGTTAGATGATAGAGGTTGAATAATCGAAGATTTCGATCTTTTATTTAAATTCCTTTTTTAGTATTTTTTGAGATCTACGTTGGTCTTTTTCACATATAGAAAATACATAATTGGAGTAAAAATTTGAGGTGAATAAGTAAATCATCTAAATTTATGACCCAGTCAACATTACTGCTTATAGAAGAGACAGAAATATTTACACAGCAGAAGCTGTGACCACCAGATTGATTGCTGAGGATTCTCCTAGAAAAGGAAAATGACAAAATTTTCAAATATGTTTAAATGTTGCAAATTTTAGGTAGTACATGCTATGGATTAGTTCATGTTCTTTTGACATGTTCTTTCTTAGGAGGCATAGACTATGCCTTTGGAAGGAAAAAGGCAGTAGAAAATTTTGGATGTCACTTCTTTTCATTTTTATGTAAAGATTCAAGTCACATATCTATGAGATATTAATTGCTATGGGAATTTCTGTCCTGCTTTAAACAAGTAGAACATAGACAAAATATTTGAAATAACATTGAACCACAAGCAGCACATTCCTGTGATCCCCAAGAAAAGAGAAACACATGAGTTGACCCCTACCTTGCCTCAGCTTACTCTCTAGGGTAGCTTCCAAGCTCCACCACACAAAAAAAGAGGGCACCCATATATTTGAAATGAAGAAACAGAGATCAGTTTGTGAACAGCAAGCCAGTTAAAATACGTGGGACAAAGATCCAGAAAGGAAGGACCATGAAGAAGAAGTGTTCAAAGCAATCTGAATTTCCATTATAAAATCGCAAAAGTCGAGATTTGGCTTTTAGCTATGCTCAGGAAGATGTTCAAGAGAATATGAAAAGAATTAGTTTTAGTTATATCATGGTGTATCCATACTGTATAGGGAATGTTTAATTACCAGGCAAGTTGGTTATAACATTGTACTATAAACATGAGTTGGTTGTCCTGGAGTAAGAGCTTCACTAGTGTACTTTAGAAAGATGCCATTCCCTGGGAATTTCTCTGCATTCCAGGAGACTCTCCTATGGGCTGTGGCATCTGAGCCAGCACTCTGCAGCTCCTCAGTCAAATCTTGCCAAATGGAACCAGGTTTTGCATTTGCCATTACCAAGAACCCTGCATTGTACCCCTGGGAGAGCCTCCTCCCACCTATTCAGAACAATTTCTTGTCTGTGTTTTGGAACTGAAAAATGAATTTTTTAATCTGTTTGATCTTCCCTAAGCCAGTTCCCAAAATAACGTTCAACTGAAGCAAAAGAGCATTTTTAAACCTTCAGAAACACTTAAAGCCACTCTAATAATAATAATAATAGACCTTCATGTAAGAGTAAGTAGTAATACTCTGGGTTTAACTTACAATAAAATCTAATTATTGTATGTTTGTGGGTCTTTTTCACTCAGATGTGACAGTGGTTTATCAAAATGGGTTGCCTGTGATATCTGTGAGGCTACCATCCCGGCGTGAACGCTGCCAGTTCACACTCAAACCTATCTCCGACTCTGTTGGTGTGTTTTTACGGCAACTGCAAGAAGAGGATCGGGGAATTGACCGAGTTGCAATCTATTCACCAGGTATAATCACCTTTGTTTTTAATTCTCACCTCTTTCTTACTTCTCCCAAACTATTTACACACACACACACACACACACACACACACACACACACACACACAAAGGTCACTCCAAAAGAATATCACATGCTGTTAACTTTATTTATTTTGTTTCTGGGTTTTTTTGAAACAGAGTCTCACTTAGCCTCAAACTCACAGTGATCCTCCTGCCTCAGCTGGGATTACAGGCATGCGCCACCATGCCCAGCACATGCTGTTAACTTTAGAAAACTTTTTTTTTTTTTTTTTTTGCTTCCCAGTGGTTCTCAGGATATCATTGTGGTTCTCAGGATATCATTGTGGAGCTTTAGCAAATGTATGTGCATAGGGAGTCTCATTCAAAAGCTACTCACATGTAATGCCATTGGCAAGGATAAGTAATCAGTCACACCTTCTATTATTGAGACCTTTTATCACTATCTTATATATAGAATAAATTTTCCCAGTAGCTGAGCTCTCATCTCTAGAGATATGAAATGTGAGAACTTCTTTGTAGATCTTATGTTTTTCACATGAATGATTACCAATGTAGAATATATGATTTAAAAAGAATATAAAACAAAGCACTAAAAATTCCCACTTGATATATGATCTGTTTATTTCTTAAGTGCCCTAAAATTTTTTTTTCATTTTTACTTTGAAAAATTCAAACCTAGAGGAAACTTGAAGGACTAGTACACTGTATACCTATTACCCTTCACCTGGATCTACCAGTTGTCTACATTTGCTGCATTTCTGTGCTTTAAATATTTATTTCTGTGCTTGAAGTATTTCAGACTCATCCAGAAATATACTTAGTAAGCCAGCTTGGTGTACTGTGCTCACCCTGGCGTCCATCCCTATGAATTAATTGGCAGTTAATCAGTGACTATACTGGAAAGTACCACATGTCAGAAAACACTGTTGTTGTTTTTTAACTCAGCCAGCTTCTGTCATAGACAAGTCTAAGGTCGTGCAGCTCTCCTGATAATCTTAGTTCTCTATCTGCTACCTGTAGATCCATGAGCCGTAATTATTTCACTTGTTCATATAGTCATTGGAAAATCATTTTGATAAATCTTCAGACTTGAGGCCTTTTTAAAGACAAAGAGCTTCAGATAATCTACTTTGTTCAGTATACAACTGAGGGATAAAGTGAAAAGTTAACTGAAATTTAAAAGAGAAGGTAATTTTAGAAAACCTATGTTAAGGATTACTTTTTCTTGACCATCCTTGAATAAGTATGGACATATGACAGGTTTTACTTAAAATTTTCACAGATGGTGTTCGAGTTGCTGCCTCGACAGGGATAGACCTCCTCCTCCTCGATGACTTCAAGTTGGTCATCAATGACTTAACGTATCATGTACGGCCACCAAAGAGAGGTAAAAAAGGAGAGTGATGAGTTCACAGAAATGTGTAAAGGGCTTTTGGAAAGAACTTTTATTTTTCCCTGGGTGACTTTGAGAAACAGACAATATTCCAAAAATACTGAAAGTCTTACCTATAGGCAGACTCTATTTCATTTGAAGAACTCATTCGATACATGGTACCTGGCTAGTACATTAAAACCACTTAGCATCTATATATACTGAAATGCCTTGTTATCTGGCATTGTTACTCTGCTTTGTATAAATAAGTGCCATGCTTAAATTTGTCTTCCATACAGGCTAAAATGCATATTATTATTATAACAAAACAATACAAATGGTCTGGGGATGTGGCTCAGTGGTAGAGCACTTGCTCAGCGTGGGCAAGGTTCTGTGTTTGATCCCAGCACCACAAATAATAATTATAGTGATACAAGATGAATGGGATGTAGCTCAGTGGCAGAGTACTGCCGAGTATGTGGAAGGCCTGGAATTGAGTTGTAGCACCACAAAAAACAATAATAGTAATACAAGATAAATCTTTTAAAAATAAGTAATGAGCTAAACATTGTAATAGATATTAATTCTGTTTTGTTTTGTTTTGGTGCAATTTCAGCAATCTGAAAGTCAAAATTATACAGATGCTCCTTGGCTAACATTGGGGCTAATAAACCCATCATAAATTGAAAATAGTGTAAATTGAAAATGCATTTAATACATCTAATCTACCAAACGTTACATCTTAGGTTAGCCTACTTTAAACACGCCCAGAACACTTAACAGCAGTTTTAAATTGGGCGAAATCACCTAATACAAAGCTTATTTTATAATACAGTGTCGGATATCTCATGTGTGCACACAAATGGGCATTTTATAGACATGATAGGATGTAGAGACACCAACACAGTATCTAAAAACCAGTAACACAGCACACTGTGGGATACTGGTTGTTTATCATGTGTCCGACTGGGAGCTGCAGTTCACTGCCACTGCTCGGCATGACAAGAGTATATCACGCTGCATCTCAGTAGCCTGGGGAAGGATCAGAATTCAAAGTGTGCTTTCTACTGATTGCATATTGGTTTTGCACCGTTGTACAGTTGAAAAATTCTAAGTTAGGAACCCTCGGTACAATAGTCATCCTAAGGAAAATTAAAGTGCTTGCCTGAGGCACACATTTTAAGAGCCAAAGAACTCAATAAGCAATTTAGTGCTGCTCTGTTTTTTGTTTTGGGGGGATTTTTGGAGACAGAGTGTCTCCATGTAGCCCAGGGCTAGACTTGAACTCCTGGGCTCAAGTAATCCTCCTGTCTCAGCCTTGTGTGTGGTCAAATGTAGTACAAGAAAATCCATAATAGGAGTATTTCGCTTTCAAATGCTCCCTACTCATCGAGTAGCTATCTATCATCTCCCTTTCCCCCCTTTCCCCCACTTTTAAATAAATCGTCCTCTAAATAAATTGGCTTCTCTTAATTAAAAAAAAAAAGAAAAAGAAAATCCATAATAAGCAAGATACCAAAATATCAAATAGTGTTGCTGATTTTTCCTTTCATCCTAGGCTGCACAGTATGAATGCTAAAAAGCCCTCTAAAGTAGCATTTCGAGTTGTGTCTTTTTGGAGCAGTTTTCTGTCTTTGTTCTTGATATCCATTGTCACTTACTCTGCTATTAATGCCCCTTCCACTACCACTACTCCCCCATCACCCTCCTAGGACATCTCTTCCTTTCCATCCTGCCTTTAAAAATTGGATCAATGTAGAAAAAGTTCAGTGTGAAGGCCTAATGCTTCCATGATCCAGTCCATATCTACCTTATTGAATTTTCGCTTTCCCTTTTACGTGTTTTCTGCCTTTCCTCCACCTCCGTATTCTTCGGCTGTTTTCAGAACTGCGCTCTATTCCATGCCATCTCAGTTTTTGCTCACCTTTCTTCTGCCTAAGATGCCTTTCTCCTTCCCACTTTCTCACCCTCTAATTTCTCATTCTTAATTGTCAATGTCAGCTCTTCCATGATGCTTTGAAGGATCCTGTTCTTTCTTTCTCTGACTCCCAATCAACCAGAAGTGAATGGTCTCTTCCCAGAAATTCTGCTTATTCTTTGTCGGTAAATGCCGTGAGAGAATGCCCTGGAACTTTGTATTCTCCGCTGACCCACGTGGTTTTACTACACTGAGACATTGAATGGATTAAACAAGTTAACTGGGTAGTGTTTTGATTGTTCAGAGATCGTGTTACTTCAAGCATGTTGAGAGGGAACTAGCTGGAAAAAAGAATAGAAATGTATCTTTAAATAGTAAAACATCATTGAACCAGATTATAGTAAGTTGGAATAACCAAACATGCAAACCGTGTTAGCCATGTATTAACTGTGCTGATGTTTTTCTTCTTTATTCCCTGATTCTTGGGCTATAAATTCTCTAAAATAACAAAAGTATAGCCTTATTTACTCAGTTTGTGTGAATTAACTAGAGTTCATTCTATTTAGATTTTCTGTGGCATTGATAACATTCTAAACTTTGACCAGGATGCCTATATAAAGAGTAACAATTGGGAATGTTGAGACATGAGCTTCTATAAAGTATGGTGTCAAAAACTAAAGGTATTTTAAGCAATGGTTAATAACAATCATTTGACTAATGCTGTGTTTTTGAAACAAAAAAGTTTTAGTTTTTTAAATAAGGGTATTCCCAAGCTGAATAAAGAATGTAAAGAAACTAAAAATGGGGGGTGTTTGATTCCATGGTGATTTGATAGTCTAATAATTCTTTGCTTTATCTGTATCTTAGAACCATGTGCTACATACCCAGCTTCCCTAAGGGTTGATTAGGATGTGAAGTTTGCAAAGGTCAGAAGTCTCTAATTTGTGAAAGATAAAATTTGATAAACTCAGTGGTATTATTCATGTAGAATTTTTAAAGACTTTTTAGTATTTAAATTCACACATCAGAATGTTCTTGGTTCTGTTATCAGCCAACAAGAAATTATGCCTCTAGATACCATCTTTTAGACACCGAAATAATGTTAAGTCTATACTTTGTTTTCTCTGATTTTTAAAGCAAATAAAAATCTTTTTTAAAATATAAAATAGGTTTGAATTTTGTTTGTAGCATATTACCTTCCTGTCCTGGGCTGAGGAAGGTGCTGCTAGCACCTGAGGCAGCCCCAGTTTTCTGAGTCTCTGTGTTGGAGAAGGGTGCAGTCCATTCCAGTGAACAAGCAAACTGCTCTTCCCTGTATGGCAACTCATTAGAGAAAAGGCTATGAATGAAGGAAAGAAGAAAGCAGTATAAAAGGCTTTGGTGTCAGACAATGAAGAGTAGTTCTAAAGTTTTATATATACATGGATGGGGCAAATAGGACACACCTGCTCTATCTAATAAAAGTTGAAATAGTTCATGCCTTTTCCAGGGCAGTTTTAAAATTTTAGCACAACTTTTTTCTATTCATTCATTACCCCCTTTCAATGCTTACTTCTCTTATTTCTTTACCCTGTATATAGGAACTTTGGAGCTAAAAATACCTTATGAATGTTGTGCAAGCTGTAATCTCACACACTTACAACCAGGCACTGAAGATAGAGGGCTCATTCATATGAGTCCAGTACAGCCACATTCTGTGTTTATGTGGAATGACAGTGTAGGTGTTGTGGATCCGTAAGTGTTGACAACCCTGTACATAACCCAAAATTTAGAACAAAAGGACATGTATCCAAATTTGGAACAAGGAGAATGTCAGGACACTAAGGCCAGCTGCAAACTCCACCTCATTGTTTCAGTAACTTGCTTGCGGCTGGGTTCTTGTTTGACCACTCACTGCAGAAGAAGAGAGGTAACTCTCCTCAATCGATGACTTCATAATAAATCTAAATCCAGAATGGAGGGAAGAATGTAGGAAGCACAAAAAGCCTTTTTGTCCCAGTCCACATTGAAACAGTAATTAACAATTATTCTCAGAAAGGAAGAGAATATATTCACTTTATTGCTGGAGAATTTTTTTTTTTTTGCTAAGAAGAATTATTTTGATTGGCACCACTAAAGCCTTGTTCCTTGCTTATCCATCCAGAGAGTGTTGAAGACCTTGCTTCCTTCTTAATGATATAAATTATTTGACAGGAGAGGTCGAACGGGCAAACCGAACACCAACCATAATGATCACCTTGTTAGAGATCCAAATAGCCAAAATTCTTCCCAAACCATGTTTACAGCTAAAAAGAATTTGCAATACCCATTACATTAGAATGTCTCCTACCTTTCTGTTCCTTAATTATCCTGGAATTGATGGCATGTACAGAAACATTAATAAACATGTAAGTGGTTTTTAGTGAAGCCTACACCAGTTATCCCAAAGTGCTGTTGTTAAGCTGTTAGCGGATTTATTTTCCCTCTTCCTATAACTTCATCTGCCAAATATGTGAGCAGATTTTTCAGGGTCAAGAGTTCAGAATTATTATTCTCCTCTTCCATGACAGTGCCTTGGAACCAAATTCTTTCTGTCAGGAAAGCCTGACAAACTAAAGCTTAGACTTGTGAGTCTCCCAGGGCTTTATTGATGCATAATCAGAAAGATAACAATTGTTTACTTTAGCTAGGTTAGAACTGGACGTCCATGAGGTCTTCTGTGGTTCTTTTTTATGTTCTAGAGGTTTTTTTCATTGTTGTTAGAAGGCGTTATGGTGGAACATTAATTTTTTTTCACTTGTTTAGAATAGGTAGTATATTCATAAGGTCCACTCCTAAAGTCTAAAAGAATTTTGGGAAAAGTCTTACTCTTATTTCCTATTTCCCAGCTATCCTTCTTCTGTATCAGCAAGCACTCTTTTCATTTCTTATGTCTCCTGCCAGGATAGTCTATACATTCATAAGCAAATATGAATACATATTTTTTCTCTTTTTATGCAAACAGTAGCATACCATACATATTTTTGTGTCAGTCGGGGTACAGTTAGAGAAACAACTACGTGAATATTATGAAATAAAAGGTTTATTATGGGAACTAGACTTTGTACAATTGTAGATGAAGCTAAAGTAAGACTCTGAACAGGGGTGCTTGGAAGATCAGAGAAAGGTCAATAATTTGAAGCAGTGGCAAAGGTGGACAAATCAAAAGCTTGCCAGGGAACATGGGAATCCAAGCACATACAGTTTTTAGGGTAAGACCATGATGCAGTGTTGGTAGAGAAATAAATTCTTCAGCATTGTTAAATAGGACTTAATGTGATACTGAAAATGTTATGTTTCTGTGCTGTCTACTACATGTATAGCCATTAGTCACATGTGGCTGTTGAGTACTTAAAATGTGGATAGTGTGACTGAGGAACTGAATTTTTCATTATTCTAGGGGAGCAGGTGCTGGGGATTGAACTCAGGGCCTTGGGCTTGGTAGGCAAGCATTTTTACCACTGATCTAAATCCCCAGCCCCTTTTCATTATTTTAAAATTAATTAGCAACATGTGGGAAGTTGCGAAAATGTTAGTGCCAAAGGATACAGCATTTCCTTTCGGAATGAGTTCAAGAGATCTGTTATACAACATTATGACTATAGTTAACAACAGTGTGTTATATTCTTGAAAATTGCTATGAGAGATTTTGTGTTCGCATCACAAAAAGTATGTGAGGTAATATATATCTTCATTAGCTCAGTTTAGCCATTTCATCATTTATACATATTTTTAAATAGCATGTACATGATAAATTTAAGGTAAATAATTATTTAGTTGAAAAATCTATAAATAACTAACAACACATGACTAGTGGCTACCATAATATTAGACAGGACGTCTTGAGAAGTCTGCCTATGTTGTGGACCTAGGTTTGCTGATAGTCACGGCAGTAAGCACTTGAGATAAAGACCTGGAGGCAGAGTAGGGCAGGGCAGGCGCAGCCGGTTTCTGCAGGCCCTGCTGGTTTCTGCAGGCCCCTCTGCCTCTGCCCCTGAGTACAATATCTTTCAAAGCAGAGAGTCTTCTGTTTCATTTCTATCTTGCCCACAGTCTCACCTAAATTTCTCATTTGGTTAGCCCTAATTCAGAACAATCCATGAAAGGATATCTAGGAAGCATAATACCAATTTAGCAGTTTGACAAGGTATAAAAACCATTAAACTGCTTTTCTCACCTAGTAGTAGATGGTAAAGATCTTAATGTCAGTACATAAAGAATCCCTCATTCTTTTTCACAGCTGCTATGTTTTACATTGTATGACTGTTGGTCGTCTCTCAATTACTCATAATTTACAGACTTTTGTGTTGTTTTCATTTTTTGCTACAGTTTGTGTACAACATCAGATAACTTTGAATGTGTGTTAGTTGAGAAGTATCTGCATGCATATGTAGGAAAAATACCTAGCAGTGCTATTCTCAAAGGGTATGTGGATCAAAATTTAAATTTTACAGAAGAAAAAGAAATATTGAAGGTACTGAAAGAATCAAGAGAGAAGTGTTTTTATAACCTTGGAGTGAGGAAGAACTTTCTAACTATAACATAACCCAGAAGCCAAAGAAAAGATTGATATAAAAAATAAATTTTTTACATAGTGGAACTCCTAACATGAGAATTAATTTGGGGGAGTGGGGAAAGGTAGATACTGGAGACTGAATCCAAAGCCTCCCACTGATCTACACATCAGTCTTTTTTATTTTTTATTTTGAGACAGGGTTTCAAGAAGTTGCTCAGGGGTGATCTTGAAGTGCCTCAGCCTCCTCCTGAATAGCTGAGATTCTGAGCAAGTGCCACCACACCCAGCAATGAAAATTGATTTTTAATCTAAGTAGTCTCCAAGGAATAAAAACTTACTTTTCTTGTAAAACAAATGCTGAGCCTGATTTTGGATTTTATAGATCCTTGGGTTATGTCTGTCCACATATATTTGGATATTTTTAACCTGTCCATGCTTTATTTGGAGAAGGAGAAGTTTTGTTTAGTTTGGTTACTTCTTTCCTCCCTCCCTTCCTTCCTAAGCAACTGTAGTGTGATCGTGGCCCTGAAAGTTGAAATGGAAAAAGCAAGTCATTGCACAACCAGCCAAATCCTTCACCAGTCCCCACCAGCTCTGCAACTTGATGAATATCATTACTCAACCTCATCAGGGAGAGGAACTACCTTTTATTTGATTTTTTTCCCCTCTATAGTGACTAGATCTGTACCTGGGACAATGTTTCTTTATCTTTCTAGAATTCAGATTCCTCATTTCTAAGTTGTGAGCATCAAGCTAACTCATTGCAATTATCTTGTGAGTAGCATGGGATAATATTTGTAAGAGTTTTATGAACCATTCCTACTTTAGGAATTGTTTTCAAAGGGGAAATGAGCTGTAGGAGAAATATTAAGATTGGTATTGTAGTAGCATCATAATTCAGCTCCTGGTCTGGGAGTCAGGAGACATGGACTCTACCACTTCACACCAATATTCTGGACCAGTTACTCTGACCTTTCAGGGTACAGTTTCCGGTCTGGTGACTTCAGCACAAAGAAGGCCCTGCTAGTGGTTGAGGATTTAGCTCAAGTGGTAGAGCGCTTGCCAAGCAAGCACAAGGCCCTGGGTTCGAGCCCCAACACTCACTCACTCAATCAATCAGTAAGGCCCTGTTGACATAGATGACATCTAGGGCTCAGAATGTTGTTACTTTTGTGTGTTCCCATCCCAGCACACACTTACTGAAGTATGCAAGCTACTATGCTGGATACTGCACCTTGTTTTACTAAATCAGCTCCTCTCTGATCTAGTTCGCTACCCTTATTTGAAGATTTTCATTGATCGAATTTCTATGATGACTGTACAATTGGACATCCTTGAAGAATATTTGAAATATATGGTTAATTCTGGACTGTGGCTTATTTTGATTTGGAAGAGGATTGACCTTGTGCTGTATCTAACAAAATGTCACATTTTAAGCTAATAAAATTCCAAAATAAAAGTTTTATGTCTGGTGCTCTTTTTTTTTTAATGACTGAGATCAGCTGAGTCTTTATTAGATTCTCAAAACATAATTTTTAGATTTCTGGAAACACATGTTACTCACAGTAGAGGATATTGAATCAAAGAATTTAATCTTTTACCATTTCAATCATTCGTATAACTTCATGCCCTTTAGAGTATAATATTAGGCTTATATAGCTAGTCTCTGTCTTTGCTCACCAGGAGTGAATAAAAGCTGGTGTGCTCAGGGGAAAGCGCATGGGGGCTAAGATTTTATTTTTTAGTGTGGAGATGCTGGGGATTGAACTCAGGGCCTTGCGCTTGCTAGGCAAGCACTCTGCCACTGAACTAAATCCCCAACCCCATAGGGGCTGAGACTTTTAAAGTGATGTTACTTTTATTTACAGCTTTGTCTTTGCAAATTTGAAATAATGTGTTATGTTTTCCTTGGGAGTTTTTAAAGGGAAATATCAATTAAAATGACAATATATTTTAGATCAGCATTTTAACAAGCATGGTAATTGGATGAATTCTAAACCTCTCTACTAATTTTTAATATTTGAGTTGTCTTTCATGATTTTATTTCAGTACTGGGGTCAAACCCAGGGCCTCACACATGCTAGGCAATCATTCTACCACTGAGCCACACAGCCTAGCCCTGGAGATTATTTTCTGCTTTATTTTTCTTAATATTTCCCTTATTCATAGTTACATTTCTATCATTTAGACTTCCAAGAATATAATGATGGATATTTCTTTCAAATTTGTTGTGTTACCCACATACAAATTTATGTTCTAGATTTGTGGGCAATTAATTAAAAAAAAAAAGAACCGTTAACTCTCCTTTAGTTTAACACTAAAGGTAGGACTCCTGATGGGGATCTACCTTGTAGTCTTGTCATTGTCTGGTAGTCCCACTCTCCATTTAAAACATACTTAAAAAAAAACCCTTTTCTTTCAGACCTCCTAAGCCATGAAAATGCAGCAACACTGAACGACGTGAAGACACTAGTTCAGCAGCTCTACACTACACTGTGCATTGAGCAGCACCAGCTGAACAAGGAAAGGGAGCTCATCGAGAGATTAGAGGATCTCAAACAGCAGCTGGCTCCCCTGGAAAAGGTAAAAATCCACATCTCAGACTTCTCTTAACCTTGTTTTTTCCAGAGCACACATTTCTATTTTTTCTTCTAAGTCTTGTGTAATTGTGTCATGTCAGTCAAGTTTGTCCAACAGTTTATGGGACTCAACCATAAAAAAGTTTCAATCTAAGTTAAGAAAGGTCATAAAAAGGAGTATCTGGAGCCTTGATAATGTACTGAGTTCTGAGGCCTAAATATGCTCCCTTTAACCAGATTTACCATCTCTAAAACAAAGATTGGAATAATTGCTGAACAGGAAAGATTCTGAGTATAGTAGCTAATGATTTCAGCTAAGGTTAAGAGTGAATATTATGTGCAATTTTGTGTAACTATTAAAATGTTTATATAAATCTAATTTACTGTAGAAAATATTCATGACATATTATGGAAACAATTACATACTCAAATCCAATTTTTAAATGTATTATGCATATAGCTACCCATATTTTGATATTTATACATACATACAAAACATCAGAAGGAATAGATTCCAAAATGCTAATATAGTAGCAGGATTATGATTAATTTTTTCTTCTTTACACTTTTCAGAATGTTTTGCAATACACATATGTTGCCCTTAATTTTGTGGTGGTGCTGGAGATCAAACCCAGAGTCTCATGCATGCTAAGCAAGTTTTCTACCACTAAGCTGTATTCCCAGTCATACTCTTCATTTTGTATGATGATACACATACATCATATGACTGTACATATGATGAGGTACAGTTATGCTTCATTTAATTACAGAGATACTATCTGAAAAATGTGTTTCTGGGGTGATTTTCTTATGAGAGCATCGTAGAATGTACTTACATAAACCTAGATAGTATAGACCAGTGGTGGCGAACCAACAGCACATGTGTTCTTTTCGTTTTATTAAGACAAAAGATGTTAATGTATGAGTTGTTTTTTCTAAAATAAAACCTCAGTATTCAGGTTTAATTGCAGTGTTAGCACTTTATGATAAGTGGGTTTTGGGTTGCAGTTTGGGCATTCGTCTCTAAAAGATTTGCCATCACTGGTATAGACCAATTACTTGATGTAGCAAACATGGGACATGGTAAGTAGGAGATTTACAAGGCTGCTTGTGACATAAATTGCTTTTTTTTAATTAAGTAGAAGGTGTACACTCTAAAGTAACAATAAAACGTATAGTCTAGTAAATACATTTATTATGAAGTATTGTACTGTACGTGACAATGTATGGTGTGCATTTAAGTGACTGCCAGTGCAGTGGGTGTGTTTACACCTGCATCATTACACACATGTGAGTGACGCACTGCGGCATTGCAGTAGCTACGCTGTCACTGCATAATAGGACTTTGGAGCTCTGTTAATGTCTCACGGGCCCGTCATCACATGTGTGATCTATCATAACCAGATCATTGTTATGCAGTTTTCACTGTATTTTCATTTTGAGCAATTAGGTTATAAGGATTAAGAAACAGAATAGTTCCTTTTAATATTATACGTTTTTTGATTTCTTCAAAATAATGAAAGTTAATGGTGTTTTGCTGATGAGGGCCCTGAACTCCACTACTCCTCATCCAGAAATCGTACTCTGACTCACTCTGTGATACAGCATTTGAGTTAAAACTGCCAATAGATTAAATCTTGTACACAGCAATGAAACAACGTAAGGAAGGTAATCTTGTGGCTAGATGACAAGCAGTTGAAACTCTCTCCCATATTTTCACCAACTTCCAGGGTGAAATTTTAATAAGACACAGAAACACTAATTGTTCCTGTAAGATAATTTTATTCAGTGAAAACTATTGATACTATTTAGGAAAACAAGTTAGTTTTACTAGAGTTGAGTCTGCCATATGTCTTGATTGTAAGCCCTTTTTCTTTAGTAGACACAGAACAGTTTAAGTAAGTAAGAGTTTTAAATTGGTTCTATGTCAAAATTCTTTACAATTAAAGCATGTGTGCCCATCAGGTACGAATTGAAATTAGCCGAAAAGCTGAGAAGAGAACCACTTTGGTGCTATGGGGTGGCCTTGCCTACATGGCCACACAGTTTGGCATTTTGGCCCGGCTCACCTGGTGGGAATATTCTTGGGACATCATGGAGCCAGTCACCTACTTCATCACCTACGGAAGTGCCATGGCCATGTACGCATATTTTGTAATGACGCGCCAGGTAAGAACTCTCCAAATAGCATTTTCTGAGATAGTGAAGAAGTTTCTGTTGTCAGAGTAGGTCTTTCTCTCATATCTTTTCCAAAGGCAGCTCTCTTCTGAGTACTCATTTTCCTTTATGTGCATGCAGACACAGATATGTGGATGTGCATGTGTATGTCAGTTATGTATTAGGCACTATTGTAGATGCTAAAGACAGGCAGGTGTATGACGTGGCTTCTGCCTTTATGAAGCTCCTGGACCATTAAGAAAGCATATAGGCCATTATATTAAAAAAAAAATAGGGGGTGGGGATTTAGCTCAAGTGGTAGAGCACTTGCCTTGTAAGCACAAAGCCCTGAGTTCGATCCGCAGCACCCCCCCAAGAAAAAAAAAGAAAAGAAAAAAAAAATAGACTATTATGAGAATAGAGTAAGAGAGCAAAGAACTTCTGCACTGACCAACTATGCCGTAACTTGTCCACCCACAGTGGTTTGTTTTTTATGTGTTATGTAATTACTTAACAGTTGGATGAAGATGTTACATACTTTGTATTGAGTTTTGGGAGTGGAGAATTGGTGATAACTAATGAAGTACTTAGCTCTGAACTACTTCTGTGTATGTGAAAGGATAAGTGTTGTATCGACGTTTTTGCCTCATGATTGGGTATATTAGATACCCAGTTACTTTGAAGCATGTCCAACGTTTTGGCTTGCGTGGGTCACATTGAATGAAGGGGAATTGTCTTGGGCCATATGTAAAATTTATAATATAGTTAATATATATGAGTAATAAAACTTCTTTATTTTTTGTGTTCCTTATAACAATTTTTTTAAAAGAAGGCAAGCAGCCTGCCACTGGCTGTACACATCTGCTTGGTCTGTTCTTTATCAACCAAGGCTTATTTATTGACTATCAGTATCTAGAACTACTTTTTTTCCAGTGCTGGTTTAATTATCTTGGAAACCTGTAGTGTCACTTTGGCAAGTATGAGGGATTTATCACCACTTTTTTTTAATGTGATACTGGTGATTGAATGCAGAGCCTTCCACATGCTCTACTGCTGAGCTACAACTCCAGCCCCATCATTTATTATTATTTCTTTGATACCATCGCATCCAATTTAACATTCCCTTGAATAATGAATTTTTGAAGTAGCTGAGACATAGGAGAAACCTCTTCTGTTTTCTCGTAGATCAGAAGAAAGCTGAGAGTTGCTTCTCGTATTTTTATATGGCTGCTATTGAACATGGGTATTTTCTTTCTGTTGTTCAATCAGACAGGGGTCGTGGGCCTATTAATATGTAGGACAATGAAAGAAGAAGACTGTTACTTAACCTTTCCGGGCCTCCCAAATGTATAGTTGAAAAGAAAGCAGTCTTTTCATGTCCTTCTAATGCCTGCCCAGAGTTGGCTGCATTGTCTGGCTGGTCCTCGGTGTTGTGCACAGAGCTTAACAGCTGTACCATTTCTATCTAGTCACAACTCTGTCTCCCTCGTCTCCCTGGGTATTCATAACTGGTTGCTGTCTGTCCTTTTCAAATTTCTCTGAGCTCCGCTGTGTATGTACTGTGTGTTCTAAACAAATCAAATTGCATTAGCTGTTCCCCGAAGATGTCTTGAGTTTCCCAGCACTTCATTCCTTTCTGCACACCATTCATTCAAGTGGGAAAGTTCCCCTGCTTATCGTGCATGAATTTTTGGCAAGTTCCCTCTGGCTGACGTAGTACGTTGTGTCTCTCATTTCACTCATCTCGTGCTATCTTGTACTATAATTATTTGTGCAACATCTTTTCTCTCCTACTAGATGATATCTTTTGAGGCCTGGCTATTCAGTTTCATTCAGTTTTTATTTCCATATCATGTAACACAGGCTATAGTCACACTATACTATATGTGGAAGACTGAGTGAACTGAGCATAGAAAATCAATGACAGCCTTGTCTAGCCACACTCTGGACTTTTCCAGTTATATCTTGAATCTAAAGACCACGCTTGATATATCTCTTGCTAATCATTGAAGTACAAAATAGTATTTCCTTGTGAACTTTGCACTTCCTTGGTTACTGAAATGCTGAAATGATTCGGCATTCCTCACACTTCTGTGGTGTCTTTTGCTTGGTCATTACTATTGACCACTGAACAGTTCACCTTGAGCATCACTTGGGCAGCACGTTTGTTTACATACTGACTGTTGTTTGGGCAGGTGTCATTTCAACCAGTCAATTCTTATATTGAATACATCGGATAAAATTGTCATTTCTATATTTCCTGTTAAATGATCTTATAAGAACTAATGAAAAATACGCAATGTTTGGTCATCCTGTATTTAAATAATTGGACTGGTTAATTACCTTTTCCTGAGACCACCTTTAATCTGAGCCCTGTAAATATTTGCCCCCATTTTATAGCTAAGGAACTGAGGCTCAGCCCCACTACTATACTCTGTTGACTTCATTTGTGAGTAGTTATTTCCAAAAACTGAATAGTCTTGATCTAGAATAGAAATAGAACCATACTGGAGAATAATTACAGGGTACAAATAGGTCTGTTTTGTAAATGTTTTCTTTGACTATAAGATAATACAGGTATTGGATGTGAACAAAATGTCATCCCTTTTTTCCCCCCATTATCATCGGTAGGATCTTTAATATTTTATCTGTCTTAACTAGTTAAATGCTCCACTTCTGTGATTCCCAAAATATTGTTGCTGCCCTCAAGTGACAAATTGCAAAACAGCAGTGGTAAATTTTGACATTATTCACTTATGAACAGGGAAATATTGAACAAATAGAAGGCAGTTGTTTTATGTTAAATATCCTGTACCTAACTAGTATCCATAATTAAAACCATGAAGCAAAATACCTATTCAATAGCATTTAACCTCTCCTAAATTCTGACAGTGAGTTGCAGTGTTTGTTAGCAATCCAGATACATCCCCGTAGCATATTAAGCTCAAAAGAATCTTTATAAGATGACAAGTTCTTTGAAATAATACAATCCAGTGGAATATTGAATTTTTACCAGTATTCCAGTGAAGCCTGAGCACCAATTTCTGTTATAAGAAGAAGGACCCTAGCAGTGAGAATTGGCAGAGATACTTCAGACTGTGTGTGGGCCACCCATCCCACAGTGCAGCCCATGCCTTTTCAAAAGAGAGGTTGATTCTTGGAGAGTAAAAGAACACAGATATTACAATATATAAATAGATATACAGTATATCTGTGGTATTAGACCTTCTTCAGGAAGAAGAACAGTCAGGTAAAAAATGGGCAGTAATTAAAAACAAGATTGAGAAATAGCAAACTAACCTTTAGTACCTTCATTTCTTTGTTTATTTTTCCATTTCGGCATTCATCATTTATATTCTGTTCTAGCAAACCACTTCAATGGCCATTCAGGACTGTTTTTCCTAGAACTCTCCCCCTTGTAATATAAATCAATACACTATTTTTTGATCATAATTTCTTTTCTTTTTACCCCTTTTATTCACTCACTGTCTCCTTTGATCTCAAGTAGACCTTTAGGCTACTGACACCTTTCTCTTAACTTTTCACCCTCACATACCTCCTGTGTTGCTTCCTTTTCTATCTTACTTAAACCAATTGCCATTCCCCTGTTAGTATCCTACAGTCCCTGTGCCTTTGTTCTTGAAAGCATTATTCATAGGAGCTCAAACTGGGAAGCAACTCAATAGCCCATCACTAGTAGAATGGATAGATAAATCATGACCTGGTTGTACAGGAGTACATGACCTAAGAGTGGAAATGAATAGACTGCAGCTACAGAAGAGGAACCTCGGCCTGGAGTGCAGCAGTAGTCTCAGCTACTTGGGGTCTGAGGCAGGAGGGTCAGTTGAACCCAGGAGTTCAAAGCTGGTCTGGCCGACATAGTGAGAGCTCATCTCTGAAAACAAAATCAAACAAAGTTTAGGAAGTAGTTAAATATTTAACACAGTGTAGCATGCATATGTATTGACTCTAATCAATGGTTAATAAATACTTATTTCATGAGGATAGTATGCTAAGGACTCACAGTTTTTTTACCTTTATTTTTGTAGGAATATGTTTATCCAGAAGCCAGAGACAGACAATACTTACTATTTTTCCACAAAGGAGCCAAAAAGTCACGTTTCGACCTAGAGAAATATAATCAACTCAAGGATGCAATTGCTCAGGTAAGTTTTATAAAATTAAGGTAATCTAAACCCCATCTTGTATATCATTGTTATCCATAACCACAATATTTCAAATGGGTAAACTGAGAAAATGATCCCACCTTCTTCCTCCTGTATAAATTATTCCTCAATTAATAACTATGTAATAGAGTTTTCTATAAAGATTTCATAATATTAACAGATGAAAATGTTGCGGATCCTATCTGTCCTTTTAACATTAGCATCCTGATATTTTTAGACCTGCTTTTACTTTTTTGTTTCTTTAGAGGTGCCTATTTTTCAACTAGAGTTGTGTACTTTTTTCTCTTCTTTTGCTCTTCCTAGAATTATTGACCCAAAGACTTCTCACCTAAAACATGTTGTAACAATCAGGCAAAAAAAATCTAAAGCAGGTGTGTTAATGTGGTCCTATAATCCCAGCTCTTTGACGGGCTGAGGCAGGAGAATCCATAAGTTTGAGCCCAGCTCACGCAACTTAGTGACTTACCAAGAGACCTGACTCAAAAAAAAAAAATTAAAAGGGCTGGGGATGTGGCTCAGTGTGAAGGCCCTGGAGTCAATCTCTAGTACAATCAAAAAAAAGTAAAATTCAGGTAAGGAGAGACTATGAGAAATCTTTGCCAGGCACAGGTCACAGAGTACCAAACTAAAAGATGCTTTAGAAAAAAAATTACTGTATTTTATTTTTTTTAAGAAACTGCATCTTGGGTCTGGGGATTTAGCTCAGTGGTTAGAGTGCTTGCCTTGCAAGCACAAGGCCCTGAGTTCAATCCCCAGCACCAAAAAAAAAAAAAACTACATCTCTACCACTGAGCTACTACCACTCTAAGCACTTTACCACTGAGCTAAATCTCCAACCCCTTTAAATCCTCTGTAATGCTTAGTTGCTCTTCTCTGCCTCTTTGTCTCTCATTGGTGATGAAATTATGCTTAGAATAGACTTAATCCACCTTCCTGCTGGCCTGACAGCACTTTGCCTTCTGTGGTGTGTGTGCTGGTTCTCAGCTGAAGACACCAGTGACCAGAACCATCTCTGGAGCTCTTACAAATACAGATGCTGCCCCTGCACCCAAAGATGATTCATTCGGCTCCTCCAGGGCGAGGTCCAAGCGTGTGTTGGATTTTTTAAAGTGTTGCAGTTGACTGTACATCCTTATTATAAAGTTGACACATAAGTGAAAAGCAGATACTGGAGAAAGTCTTAAGTAGGATAAATTAAAGTTTCGGACCCCTGCAAAAGTGTGTAATCCAACACATCCGCACTAACACATCAAGGTGTCTCAGATGTGCCTTCCATTCTAAGGCCCTCAGAGTCCTGCCCCCTTGCTGGCACCGCCTTTCCTGGAGCATTTGTCGTCAGCTGAAATTGCCACAGACAGACTTTTAATTCGGATCCTCTATTTGTTGTCCTGTGCCTTAGGCTGCAGCTCTTCATCTTCTGATTTCCAGAGTACCCAAGATGATCCCTTTAACTCATAGCGATGGAGGAAAGACAGTTTTCTCTTCTCGGTAGGCAGTAATGTCACCAGAAGCTTCACCCGTCAGTCCCTCTCACCTTTTCTTTCTATTTTAGGCAGAAATGGATCTTAAGAGACTGAGAGACCCATTACAAGTACATCTGCCCCTCCGACAAATTGGTGAAAAAGATTGATCTGCAAGGAGCCTGTGAATCCTGACAGAAGGGACACCTGTTTATAACTCTTGCCTTTTTAATTAAAGCATTGCAGGTGGAAGCTGGGAACCGTGTGGGGGTAGAGGGTTTTTACCTTTAATTATAAAACAAAAAAGAGATCGTAGGGAAGAAAGGAATGTTAAAATCTGAGGATCAGGCATCATGCAATATAAGCTCAAAGGGCTTAGTGAATATTGTCTTAATCAAGCATCTCAGATTTTGGATGAAAATGATGCAATTATGTAGTTGAGAGATTCATAAAGAGAAAATGATGCTGGGGTGTTTGTTTCTTGCATCTTCTTTGCAGGGTCAACAATACAGTAACGCACCAGCACCCCACTCAGCTCTATTCTTTTTTTAATTTAACATTTCTTATTTTTGACATAGGAGTAAATAAAAATACCAGAACAGCAAATCTCCATGATATGTGGGTGGCAGAGTCTCAGCCCGTATCATTAGCATTTATTTTAAATTGGACCCAGTCTCTGCAAAGTTACCAGGAGTCTCTCCCTTTCAGAGCCCTTTTCTGACCACTACCTATACCCGTTGGTTACACTAATTCATCCAAATGATTATTGGAGCCAAATTATGACTCTTTGATAATTGACACTTTGGATTATCTTAATACTTTCTTAAAGATCTGTATATCCCAGTGCTCTGGATCAGTATCTAGAAATCATGGCAATACTGCATGAGGTTTTTCTGTTTTGTTTTGTTTACTAATTAGTCTTTCAGAGGAGGAGGAATTTCCCTCCTTTATATACCTATCCCATTGATAATCCTCTCTCCCTCTACCAGATTAGAGAGAGAGTGTTCAGCTGTATTACCAAATCAGGAAGATGTAAGGTTTATAGATTGGCTAAAAAAGCCATGGCTCGGTGGCCATTTTCAAACCAGAATAATGTCATTACTGTTAATCTCTTTGTGTGACAGCACTCTAGGCCACCCTGATGGCACTGCCGTGTCTGGAGGCTTCGTTAATCTTGAAGGACACACACTTTCACACTGTTGTAGGCTCTCCTGCCTCCACCACTGCAGTCATTGTAAATCAACTGTGTAGATCTCAAAGGGTGCAATTTGTCTTTATACAGAAATACATTTCTATGGCTTCCTTCAGCCTGCCCTCTCCACCCTATTTTTTCTTACCTTAAATTGAGAGAAAGAAGAATTAATCTATCAAAATGTTTTCCACCATATTTCCAGCCAACACTTGCACTTGAAGAGTCAAAGGAGTCTTATGTCTAATACTCTGTTTTTAACTGCTGTGGGGGCAGAATGGCAAGGATGACGGGCTTGCCACACAGCTGATTGGCTCTTCTCTTTCCCATGATTCATCCCTCCTCCTGTGGCAAAAGATTTCTTTCTCTTTTTCTTCCTTCTTTGGGGTCATTGTGTATGAAGAAAACTTTTAAATGACAAACCTAGACTCCAGGTGCCTTGCAGAGGCTGAAGGCCAGCCAGGGCTGCTGCTGCTCCTGCCACCACCCTTCACTGGCATGACGGAATGAAAGGATGCATGTCGCCAGTCCCCAGCCCGCCGCCCATTTCCTTCCCTGTTGTCCATCCCTTCCCTCATTTATTTTTGTTGTGTGGATTATTTTTAAACCATTTATCCTGTTCGTGTGCAGGGTTTTTAAGAAGAAATAGCACAGTGCAATGAACAAATCCTTTTGGGGTGTGTGGGAGGCAAGGGAGGGAGGAGAAGGAGAAAAGTCCTTTAAACAATAGCAAAATATTGAACATGTGTAAAATCCTGTATCATTTATGAAATATGTATAAAACGCAATGTACCTTCTGGAACAATAAATACTTATTCAATTTTTGAACAACAGCATCTCATTCTTTAAAACAAACCCATAAAGAAACCCATAAAGTTCAGGCATTTCACTGATTGTTCCTGAACTAAGATGCTCATTATTTTTCACATTTTCTGGAGCCACCAAGAGGTCGAGTGACCTCTGTGACCATTAACAAAGTCAGCAGCAGCACTGAGACTGATACCCGAGTCTCCTGGTCAACAGGAGAAGCCTGCATTGCATCAGACCACCTTGACCACCCGGACGCCAGAAAGTTGCTCAAGAAGAAACCAAGATTGAGTATTGTTTTCAGAAATCACATCAAATTCACAGTGATTGCCAAACAGGAAAAATACCACATGCTGCCGAGTTCACCAAAAATGTATCAAAAACATGTCGTGTCTGGTGCTTTGGTGCAATAGGAGGGGACACCCAAAGAGTCTGCACAGCCAGGCTCCTGCTCCTGGCAGCAGCAGCCCGACACCAGCAGCCCTGAGATGTCTGTAAGGTAGGAAAGAAGACTGAAAAGGTTACGCCATGGTTTGTATTCAATAAATAGTGATCTGTAGTCTACACATTCTGACAAGCATTGCAGGGGAGAAGAAAATAAAAACATGATTCCTGGCCAGGGATTTAGCTCAAGTGGTAGAGTGTTTGCCTAGCAAGCACAAGGCCCTGAGTTTGATCCCCAGCACCAAAAAATAAATTAAAAAATTAAAAATAAAAATAAAAACGTGATGTCTTCTGGGCACAGTGGCACCAGTCTGTAATCCCAGCACTCTGGGAGGCTGAGGCAGGAGGATTGCCAAGTCCAAGGCCAGCCTGGGCAACTTAGCAAGACCCTGTTTCCAAAATAAAAAAGGGTCTGGGGAATGTAGCTCCAGGCAATGCGAAGACCTAGGTTCAATCACCAGTACCATGAATGAATGGGAGTCCTGCCTCTAAGGAGCTTACAATTTAAAGTTTGTTTTAAAATATAGCTCAACAACAAGAAAAAAATACTGATCTAAAAATGGGCAAAAGTGTAATAGATATTTCTCCAAAGAGGACACAGAAATGACCAATAAACACATGAAAAGATGCTCATCTTCACTAATTATTAGGGAAATGCAAGTTAGAACTGTGATGCCATGAAATACCACTTTGCACCCATTAGGATGGCTATGACCACAGCAGCAGAAAACAAGAGTTGGTGAGAACCTGGAGAGGCGGGAGCCCTTGCCCTGCCGGTGGGATGTAACAGTACATACTCGAAAAGTTAAACAGAATTGCCACAGGATTCAGCAATTGTACTTCTGCATATACGCCTCCCAAAAATTGAGAGTAAGAACTCAAGCAGATATTTATTTGTACATAAAATACTCAGCCACGAAAGAATGAAATTCTTACATATGCTACAACATAGATGAACCTTGACGACATCATCGTAAATAAGCCCATCACCAAAGCACAAATACTTTGATTCCCCTTATAGGCACTATCTAGGGTAGTCAAATTCATAAAACAAATAATGGATGCAAGGGAGAGGAAAGAGTAGAAATTCAGTATAAGGAGTTAGTGTTTTAAATAAGGAGGGAGGAGAGGGTGAAGGGAGGGGAGAGGAATGGGAAAAAAAGAAGCAACAAGATATCTCATGTACAGGTACAAATCCCCTATGATGAATGTTATCACTATGTACATCTGAAATGTACCATTAAAATAAAATTTTTTAAAGAAGTGTTTAATGGGTATGAATCTTTGGTTTAGGAAGATAGAAAAGTTCTGGAGCTGGGTGGTGATTATGGTTGCGGATAATGTGATTCTACTTAATGTCACTTAAAAATGGCTATCGTGGTAAATTTTATGTCATATATTTTACCATACTAGAAAAAGCATAGTGAATTTTTATTAGAGATAGATCATGATCAGTGTAAAGTATATTACTGGGTTGGTTAATGTAGGTAGTTTTGCTGAGGGAGCTTAGACTTTTAGAGCTGGAAAACATAGGGTTCTCACTGGGGTCCCTGGAGTGGCAGCGTGGCATCTCCTGGGAATCGACAGAAATGTAAGTTTCTGGGTCCCAGTTGAGTCAGAATCTAGGAGTGGGCAGTAAGCTGTGTTCAACAAACCCTGCTAGTGATTCTGAGGAGAACCACTGTTGTAGACAAACTACTGCTTTAAAAAGAAGGAAACTGACACACAGAGAGGACATGGTGTGCCACAAGTCTTCAGTGAATCCTGAAATCAAATACCACACTGCGTGACTGGAGGGTCAGTGAGTTTCAGACTGTAGTAAATGGAAAAGATGTATAACCAGAGTACCTATCTCAGGCTAAAGTGATTTTCTGCTTGTCAGAGTATAGTGGTAAACACACAGATGCTTTCAAAAAAATATAAATAGGCTGCTTTTTTTTTAATCTATCTGGAAGGATTTCATGAAAAAGGGAACCATCTTAAACCTTGGAACTGAGTTTCACCTAAACTGTAGGCATTGTCATTCATTGTTATTACCACCAACAACCTTTAGTTCTTTGCTCTCCCAAGTAATTACAACCTCCATGTCTTCCATGATGTACTTTGTGGTTTTTCCTTAAGATAAATGTGTAGGTTAATTTAAGGAATCCAACTGAAAATCATTACCCACTTTACAAATCTTCATTTGCACTTATTGTGTAAATGTGTCACATGCTGAGCAACTCCTCCTCCTTCAAACACTTCAGCTCTTGTGACACAGCTCTGGGGTTTCTTCCCATAAACCCATGACTAAACTCTCAGTCTCCTTTATAGCACCCTCTTTCTCTGCTCACATCTTTGGTGTTAGGCCTCCCCAAGGTGCCAACTTGGATCCTGCTTTCCACTGATGATCTCACCCACTCCCCCATTTCAGTTACCATTTATATATTGATAGCTCTCCACCTGGCACATTACCTGAAGGATGACAGACTGACTTTCTACCTCCTACCTGATCTGTTTCTACCACTGCCCTCTGTACATTAAATTCCTTCAGTGTCACCAGCATATTTTTAAATTCTATTAGCACATACTTTAGAAAGGTTGGATGGTCAAAATAAGTGTTAACATTAAATATGAGGGGAGAGAGGCTAAAAGACACCGCAAAGGAGAAAGGATTGATACCGTAGGACAAGTGATTGGGTTTCTTCAATAAATGGCATGGATTAAAGAAAATGTAAGTGACACATCAGATGAAATGGGTAATATAGATGTTGTTTGAATCTTGACCCAAACCAGCAATAAAAGAGAATATTTCAAACTATGCAGAAAATTTAAACATGGATGAGGTATCAGATATTAAGCAATTATTACTGATTTTCACAGTTGTAATAATGGCATCACGATTACCTAAACAAATACACATCTTAGAAATGCATATATAAATGAAATATTAACAAAATGTTAGCAATTATTGCAGCTGGATGTTCATTATTGTTTTTTCTACTTTTGCATATTTTTAAATATTTCATCATAAAAAGAGCAGGTCAACTAAAAAGGAAAAAATAGAAGTAAGGGAGAAAAAAAATCTCACCATCCTGGAAATTCTTGTTTACGGAATCAGAGGGCTATCTGTTAAAAGTCCTTGACTCTAGCAATCAATCCTGGCAACAAATCTGGCTTTATCTCATGCACACGTCCTCTGTTTCTCTGTGACACATACGAAGCACTCGGATGGCTTCTTAGAGACAGGAAACTGCAGGGGTTGGCTTTTTCTGTTAAAAGCACTGACACTTTAACAGTACAGCAGTAGTCCACAATGAGACAGTCCCGGTACCACCCATTGCTGGCAACGAACCACATCCTAATAAGCTAACAGTCAAATTCCCTGTGTCCCATTAACGTCAGTGAGAAAGTAACTACAAGTTTAGATCCATTGAAACCACTTACTAGACTATGAACTGTTTGCAGGGGCCACTTTTACCTTACTTTCTGCCGAATGCCGTTGATAAACACGGCATCTGGCCCCTTGTTAGCACTAACATTTAATTTAACTGATGCTCTTAAGGGGTCACGATAATTTGAATTTCACCAAATTCAGCAAAAAATTGTGCTAAGAGATGATGAAGACAACTTTGAGGATACTTTCCATGTGAAATTCCTTTTCCAGTCACTAGAAATTTGATTATTTAAAAAAAAAAAAAAAACAGATGAAAGTGAGTACAGGAATAAAAAGTTCAAAGCACCCAACCCAGATAAGATTGGGAGAGAAAAAATTTGCACTCACTCAGATCTTTGTTTAAAATATCATTTTTAAAATAACCTTCCTGGGGGTTGGGGATTTAGATTAGTGGCAGAGCACTTTCCTAGCAAGTAGAAGTCCTATGTTTGATCCCCAGCACACACCACCCCCCTAAAAAAACCTCCCCTACTCTTTTTATCCTTCCTCTTTACATTATCTTTAGTATTAATGCTTGCTAATTCCCAAGTGTCCAGGATAGTAGAATATCAGAGACCTAGCAAACCCCACACCTGAAATTACTATGGCTGTGTCGGCTAACCTCCCATACATTTTGACATTGAACTTTCCAAAATGTTGTTAATGAATTGTTCCTGATTTTAAGCTCCTATCTTCTCTTTAGTGTGAGAATTAATGAAATAAGTAATACACATTTGAAAGTTTTGAGACGGCACTATGAAAATACTAGGTATTATTGCTAGAATTGGTAAAAATCGCAAGTTTAACCTTGGTTTTTTAGGAAGTTTTGAGACCAGAGACCATAATAAAATAGACTTAGGAGCTTGCTTCAGGAGACTATTGTTCCCATCCCAGACCTGTCACTACATTTCTGTGCACTATTATCATCTCCTTGGCCTTCTGACCAAGACATTTCCTAATGACCAATTCCAACAAGGTGGCTTGATTCCCTTTCTTGCTTAATGTGGCCACTGTGTGGCGCTATGGCTGCAACATCGTGGGATCAATTCCTAGAAGTCACAAAGCAAACTTTGACATGAGGGGATGTCCCTCATTTAGAGTTCCCTTCTGGATAAGATGCTGGCGATTTCGCTGCAAGGAATTCTTCAGAGAAAACAATAGGAGGATGAGGGTTATGAGGGTTTTCTGCCCCCTAAAGAAAAATGTCAATGAAACAAATGCTGACAGCATAAAACACGCTTCTATCTGGGGTGAAGGCCAGAGCATTGGACAACTTCTCCCCTCATCCTCTTCCTCTGATAAGACTCCGGCCAGTACTGATAAGGTCCTTCTCCACAAGCGCTTAGAAGTTGAAGAAAAAAAGGAACAAAGGAAAACAGATATTAAGAGGATTTTCCAGTCCGTTTCTGGTGCTTGGTCCAGAAAGATGCCTCAGTTCTTGCTGCTCAGCTGCCTTTTCGTCATAGTCACCCCCGGGTCGCCCATGGGTGAGTCTTGTGTCGAGAACTTGGCACAAAAAGACTTTGTTGTGATTTGCTACTCTGGACAGGTTATTGAGAGCTAGATCCCAATGTCTCAAATGCCAGTTCTAGAATTGTGTGAGAAAAATATCATCTCTGAAAATATATTTCCAGAGAATTTCTGTTACATGTTACATTCAGCCTCTTAACTGGGCATCCAGAATTTCCCTGGATGCACCTTATCCAATGTTTCTCCACGATCTAAGTGTTTCTTGGCATACATGTAAAGGAATTCCAACCTCTTCATATTCTAGGCACTTTTCTAATTCCAACTTAATAAAAGATGATTTTTAGAGATGAGGATAGAATTTTTTCTTTAAGTATATTCAAAGGTCTTAAAGCTCTGTCCCCATGAAGAGCACAGATCTGGATAAGCCAGACTTTAGCCTTGAGCTTTGAAAATATATGTGATTTTTTGCCCAGACCAAGCAACTCTTAAACTCTCTCCCTTCTCTGGTTTGGCACAAAACTGGCCAACGAGGCAGAGGAAGTTTCCATTTCACTTACTAACTGGTTTCTCTCTCACTTCTCCAACAGAAACTAAGTTCCGATTGGAAGGGAGGGTGAGAGGCAGGATGGAGGGAACCATCGTCGTGGCAATTTTGTGTAGCTCAGTATTTGGTTGACCCTGATTTATTTCTTTGCAGTAACTCTGGCACTTTAAGTAGGCTTGAGATGCTGAGGAGACAAAGCTAAATGTAATGTAGTATCCTGTTTGGGATCCTGGGACAGGGAATGATGTGCGTAAAAACTAAGGAAATGTGAATAAAACTATGGTCTTGAGTTAATGTATTAACAACCGTTCCTTGTGGCAGAGGTACCGTGCTAATGTATGCAGTGTGAGTAAAATGAGTATGTGAGGGGAGGCTGGGGGCAGAGTACACAGGAACCCTTTGGTACTGTGTTCTTAATTTTTCTGTAAGTCCAAAACTGTCCCCCCAAATAGGCCTGAGCTACTGTCCTTAATCATCTCTATCTGCCATCAGTTTTTAACCAAGAGTCACTCAGAATCATTCTTCCTACTCCCTGGGGCACCTCCAGCTAGTATCCTCCTATTCATCCCACAGCCTTTGCCCTTCCCAGACCTCCCTCCATCCCACCTCCAGCACTCTAGGATGCTTGGCTCCATATAGGGGGAACTTTGGGGGCCCTGGGAGACAGTGGGAGTGAACACAGAAGAGGAAGAGGAGGTGAAAAAACTTGAATCCATGGGCAAGGGGAGAGAGGGACCAAGAGAATGCTTCCAGAATGAGCAGGTCTCAGAGTGGCTGTGAGTCTGGCCAAAAGGATAAGGACGCTGGCCTCAAACCTCTGGTCTGTTGCTGGCTCCAGGCGCAGGAGTCAGGGCTTGAGGGCGTCCTAGAGAATGGCAGACCCAGACCCCTAGGCGCCAACTTCAGGAGCAAGTCACAGGCTGTCCTTTTAGAAGCCTCCCCATTGAGCAGTATCTATCAGCAATTTAGAGTCCACATGCATAATACCAAATTCTGGACTCCACACTGAGACTGAAAACAGAATTAAACAGCAGTGGCCAGATTATTAAAGGATTGAATTACTATCTTAAAGGGGATGGAGTGGGCCATGAGCATTTAATGTCAGAAAATATGGAGTGGGTAACATATAAATATATATGCACACTATTATCTTACAGTGGATGGAGGATAAATTTCTCCTTCTCATGCCACAAGTCCCTTACAAGAAAGAGAGGAAGTGAACTTTTTAACAGCACAATAAGTGACAGTTAACTTTAAGGAAAAACGTTATAAATCATGGAATAGTCATCAGAGGAATTTCTGTAGAAGCCATTAAAGGTTGAGTATTTAACCATTTCTTATAAAATTAGAGCCAGGAGATCAGCAAAATATTTCTATGAATTTATAATTGCCTGTGAAATTGCTCTGGAAATTTGCTTGGCAAGAGAGTGATGGAGGGAATTTTTCCCTGCTGAGGGTGGGGAGAGGCTGAGGATATTTCTTCTCATCTGGGGACATCAAACTGTGGTCTTGAGTTCAGTTCATACCTCTGGAGACATTTTAAAGGAGAAGATTGCTCCTGCCATCTGCAACTCTGCAAATCTGTTATTTCCAGAAAATGCAATACCCCACTTATTTCTCTTCCCAAACCTTTGTATTTCCTCTGGTGATTACCGGCCAGTATAATGTGTGTTTCAGAACAATTGACACGGGCCCCCAGCCTTTGCCTCTATGGTGGAATGGGCTTTATGCGTTCTATCAACTTCCCATTGATGCAGAATTCTATTTATAATCTTTTTTACAGATAGCCATTCAAATCCTTTTTCTCCAAAAGACAGGGATCTAACTCTGCTGAGACACAGCCCCTCCCCTGACTGCACAGCTGAACTGCCCTTAATGATTTGTTGTTGTTCTTGTAGCCAAATACCTAGTTCCTCTTCCACAAGACTATTCCAGATTTTTGAAAACTAATATGTTTTCTTCAGTTTTCTTTTTTCCCAAGCTATAGTCCTTAGCTTCTTCTCCAGTGATTAATGTTTACCACCCATGCCCCTTCTAAGACTGGTCAACTTTGCCTGGACAAGTTAGTCAATGACGTCCACCAAAGATAGCTGCCAGGTATGAATGCGATACTCAGAATATGATCTGCCCTTAGAATCTTGACCTCCCTTGTCTGGACAACTGTCCTTCTATTCAGTGATTACTCTGGATAAAACATCTAGTCCAATGAAAACGCTAAACCTTAAATAGGTTTGAAATAATGCCGTAAAGGGCATTTATGAAAAATGTTTAAATCACATGGAGGAATCTGAAACAACCACTTTTGGTGGCTTTAGATAATTTCTAGAGCTCAAAAAAAGCCAAAATGCAAGACCAATAAGGTGGACCCAGACTGCTGGCGCTGTGATCCAAAGGGCCACTAGGTGCATCTGAGGTACCCTCTCGGTTCCCAGCCCTAGATCCTTGCTCTGCTTACATCAGCCTGAATGAACCCTGGAGGAACACCGACCACCAGTTCGATGAGTCTCAAGGTACACCTCTGTGCGACAACCACGTGGATGGGGAGTGGTACCGCTTCACAGGCATGGCAGGGGACGCCATGCCCACCTTCTGCATACCAGAAAACCACTGTGGAACCCACGCCCCTATCTGGCTCAATGGCAGTCACCCCCTAGAAGGGGACGGCATCGTGCAGCGCCAGGCCTGTGCCAGCTTCAAGGGGAACTGCTGCCTGTGGAACACCACGCTGGAGGTCAAGGCGTGTCCCGGAGGCTACTATGTGTATCATCTGGCCAAGCCCAGCGTCTGCTTCCATGTCTACTGTGGCCGTGAGTACCTTCCTCCCCAACAGGCCCACGGCTGAACCATGCCGCGCGGAACCCAGGGACAGTGGCAGTTCGGTCTCAGAGTTGAACAGCATCGATTTGCTTTGGGGTCAACAATACCTCCAGTTTGTGATCTCCGAAATCTATTCTCAGAGTTTCTGAAAGAAATTTCTGAAGAACTAGAAAGTGAAAGGAAAAGTAGCTAGATCAATTATACTTTTTTGTTTTTATTCCATTCAAACAAAACATTAGAAAATGAAATGTCGATTTAGTTTATCTAAATAGTGGGTTTCTAGCCTTTTTGAGTATAGAAGATTCATTTTCAAGATATTTATATTGATGGACCGATGAATAGATGTGCAGGCAGCTTTATGGTAACATTGTGCTTAATATCCATCAATTAGTTAAAACAGTGTGTAATGGAAAGAAACTACTTGAGGCCAGTAACACTTTTAAATGAATTTCTGTGTTATCAGTTCCATCAAAATCTGTATGCTGATTTTTTTTCCAGTGCTGGGGATTGAACCCAAAACCTGGCAAGTGTTCTACCACTGAGTTGCATCCCCAGCCCCTGAATATGTTTTAAGAGTAGATAGAAGTGTACTCTTATTTGGTCTGTAGCTTGTGTTTTTTTGTTAGTACATGTTTGCAGTACATAATTATCACATTCCTCTATAGCTCGTGTTTAGTGACATTTCTACATTTGCGTAAGCCCTTTGGCCACCCACAGGCCTGTGATCTGAAGGTGGAAACCACTGATCTAAGTGACAGACGACGCCCCCCAAGCAGTTTATGTTTCCGTTGGGTGATGTAAACCCTGAAGCATGAGAATTTTCTCGATGCCGGCTAGGAACTCACACCCCATGACTGTACTCATGAGACTCAAGATAAAGATACATCTTTCTCTCTCTGTAGATTTTTACGACATCTGTGACGAGGACTGCCACGGCAGCTGTGTGGACACCAGCCAGTGCACGTGCTCTCCGGGAACTGTGCTAGGCCCTGATGGGCAAACATGCTTTGGTAAGAAGCCGTCAGCTGGTAGAAACAGGCTGGTAGGATCAAAAGGACAGCTCAAACTCTCTTCCCACCTCAGAGCTCTGTCATTGCACCAACTTGTGTCTCTGAACACTTGCAAGATATTTGACTTTTCAGTACATGGCTAGAGCTCAAGCCAAATTTACAACACGATGAGGAACAGGCTAAGACTGTGCTGTCTACCATCATAGCTGTGTGGCTATGGAGCGCTTGACATGCGACTAGTGTGACCAAAGATCTGAATTTTAATTTCAAAACTGATACTTGATTCAATTATTAGAACATGAAACATGTCTGGGGCACCTTGAGTAACTAAATTTTATCTGTATTTACTAATTGTAAATGTAGATCAAATGTTTCTGATGAAAATTTGATGTCCTAATTCAGATGTGCTATAACTTCATTTCGAAATTTGTATTACTTCTTATTAGTTCTTCCAGGAGTTCTTCGAGCAGACATTAAGTCACAAATATGTGTTTGTTTACTAACCTTTTCTTCTTCCATCAAAGATAGCATATCGTACACATCTCTTCCTTAATTTACCTTGGTCATCTTTGCCTATCTGAAATAACAGTCATCTAAGCAGATGTTGTGATTTTATGCATGTGTCAATTTTAGTTTTTATGTAGTTTTCATTTATTTTTGGCATCCCAAATTATTTTACTAATTTTTAATCTTTATTATTATGTGTTTGGAGTGTATAATTATTACATTCATTGTGGGGAATTGATATATGTACATAACACATCTGGATTCTTTTTACTTTCCCTTCCCACTGCCTCTCTCCCCACTCCATCCATCTCCCGCTCCCCTTCCCATTTGCAAAAACTCTGTCTCCCTGTTTCCCAAGATCTGTCTTTCATGTTACTCTTTAAATTATTTACATTCACTCTGAGTTTCTCGTGTAAAAAAAATCACGTGATATTTCAGCTTGTGTATCTGATTTATTTCACTTAACATTATTGTCTCAAGATACATCCATTTTCTTATAAATGACTCAAATTTAGCCTTTATGGCTGAGTAGTACTCAATTATATATAAATACCACATCTTTATCCATTTATCTGTTGACAGACATATAGGCTGCGTCCAAGATTTAGCAATTGTAAGTTGTACTGCTGTAAACATGAGTATGCATGTATCACTATAAGATGACATTTTGAACTGTTTCAGGAAGATACCTAGAAAGAGAATAGCTGGGTCAAATGAAAGCTAATTTCAGTTTTTTGAGGAATCTCATACTGATTTCCATAGTGATTGTACTAGTTTACATTCTCATCAACAATATAGAATGATTTCTTTTTCCTCGCAGCCTCTCCAACATTTTTTATTATTTGATTCCTTGGTGATTGCCATTCTTTCTAGAGTAAGATGGAATCTCAGTGTTATTTTAATTTGCATTTCTCTAGTGGCCAGAGATGTTGAACATTTTTTCATGTATTTATTGGCCATTTGTACTTCTTCTTAGAAGTGTCTATTCATTTCAGTTGCCCCTTTTTTCTTTGGGTCTTTTATTTGGAGGAATCTAATTTTTTTTGAGTTCTGTATATATTCTAGATATTCATCTTCTGTCCAAGGAATAGCTAGCAAAATTTTCCCCATTCTGTAGGTTGTCTCTTCACTCTGTTGATTTTTTCCTTTGGTGTGCAGAAGCTTTTTAATTTGATATACTCCTATTTGTTGGTTCTTGTTGTGTTTTCTTGTGCAATTGATGTTCTGTTTAGACAGTCCTTGACTATGCCTTTGTCTTCAAGAGTTTTACCTATTTTATCCTTCAGCAGATTAATGTTTCTGTTTTAATATTCAAATCTTTGATTCATTTTGGTTTTAGTTTAGTACCTGGTGAGAGATGGAGCTAGAGTCAGTCTCCTGCAGATGGCTCGCCAGTTTGCCCAGCAACACGTGTTTCCTCCAGGGTAGGTTTTTGACCCCTTTGTCAGAGATCAGATGACTAAATGTGCCTGGAGTTGTTTCTTCATCTTCTATTCTGTTCCACTGGGCCATGTGTCTGTTTTTGTGCCAGTACCATGCTATTTTATTACTGTAGCTTTGTCATATAACTGGAAATCTGGGATAGTGATGCTTTCTGCTTTGCTCTTGTTCCCCGGGATTACTTTTGCTATTCTGGGTCTCTTCTAGTTCCATATGAATTTAGGATTTTTTTTTTTTTTTTTTTTTTTTTTTTTTTTTTTTTTTTTTTTTTTTTTTTTTTTTTTTTTTTTTTTTTTTTTTTTTTTTTTTTTTTTTTTTTTTTTTTTTTTTTTTTTACTTCTGTGAGGAATTCTGTTGGTATTTCAGTTGGGATTGTGTTAAATCTCCATGTCAGTTTTGGAAGTATGGCCATTTTGACTATACTGGCTCTGCCTTTCCAGGAACACGGAATATCTTTCCATTTCCTAATGTCCTCTTCAATCTCCTTTTTCAGAGTACTGTAGTTTTTGCTGTAGAGGTCTGCCACTGCTTTGTTAGATTAACTCCTAAGTATTTAATTTTTCTTGAAACTATTAAAAATGGTCTTTTTCTCAGTTTCTTTCTCAGTTGTTTCATTATTGGTTTACAGGTATGCTACTGATTTTTGTGTGTTGCTTTTGTATCCTGCTACCTTGCTGAAATTATTAGTTCTAGGATGCTTGGTGGAATCTTTTGTGTGTTCTATGTAAAGGTTTTCTGTGAATGGGGAGAGTTTGACTTCTTCCTTTCCTCTATGCATCCCTTTTATTTCTTTCTCTTGCCTGATTGCTCTGACTAAAGTTTCGAGGACTACATTGAACAGGAGATGGGAATAGTGGACATCTTGTCTTGTTCCTGATTTTAGAGGAAAAGCCTTGAGGTTTTTCCCCATTTGTTTTAGTTACTTTTCTCTCATTGTTGGGACAGAATACCCGACACCCAAAGTTAGGGGAAGAAAGGTTTATAAGCTCACAGTCTGCAGAGGTTTCAGTCTATAGTCTGCTGGGTCCGAGGCAGGGCGGCATGGCAGACTGGCAGCTGACCGGCTGCAAAGTAAAGTGAGT
>PVJO010001102.1:126287-188992 GCA_004026905.1 Hystrix cristata
CTTCCTGTATCTTTTATCTAGGCTACCTGCCCCCAGGGCGGCCCGCACTCCCACCCCCAATCTCAGTCTCACATCCTTGATCCCAGCAGAACCATGCCAAACCGATCAATGGATCAATTTAGTAATCACACACTCTAGATCCAGCTATCTCTTACCACATGAGGCTTTGGGGGGACATCTAGACACAAACCATAACACCATTTAATATGGTGCCAGCAATAGATTTGTCATAAATGGCTTTTATCAGATCAAGATGAGGTCCTTCTATACCTATTTTCCTCAATGTTCTTTTTCTTTTTTAATCACAAACAGATGTTGGATTTTTTCAAAGGCTTTTTCTGCATCTTTTGAGATGATCATGTGATTTTTGGGGGAGACGTGCTGGGATTGAACTCAGGGCCTTGAACTTGCTAGGCAAGCACTCTACCACTGAGCTAAATCCCCAACCCCAAAATGATCATGTGATTTTTGTCCTTGCATCTGTTTATATATTACATTTATTGATTTGCATATGTTGAACCATCTTTGCATCCCTGGGATGAATCCTACTTAGTCATGATGTATAATCTTTTTAATGATTAGTTGCATTCTGTTTACTAGTAAGTGCTACCTCAGTTCACAAACTCAGTTCCCTCCGCAATTCCAGTCTCAACTGAAATGGATGAGAACTGAGTCAAATTTCCCCATAAAGTCTACATGGAACCTAACCACTGAATTTGATTTTATTCTCATCCTAATCGGTTTGCGACCAGAATCATGGAAAGAATCAAGTTCATGAACTGAGGTGCCACAATGTCTTGTCAAGGATCTTTGCATCTATGCTCACTAAAGAGATTGACCCATAGTTTTCTTTTCAGTTGAGTCCTTGTCTGGTTTTGGAATCAAGGTAATATTATCTTCCAGAAATGACTTTTGGCGTACTCTCTCCCTTTCAATTTTATTAAAGAGTTGGAAGAGCATTGGCATTAGATCTTCCCTGAAGTTTTTGTAGAATTCAGTGGTGACTCTATCAGATCCTAAGCTTTTCTTAGTTTGTTTTTGTTTTTTTGTTTTTTTTGTTTTTTATCATCACTTCAATTTCATTGTCTGTTACTGGACTATTCAGGGTTTTTGTATCTTCTTGGCTCAATTTGGGTAATTCATATGCAGAAATATATTCATTTCTTTCAGATTCTCCAATTTCTAGTACAGATTCTCAAAGTAGTTACTAACAATCTTCTGAATTTCAGTTGTGTCTATTATGATTTTGCCTTCTTCATTTCTAATTGCATTAATTTGGGTCTTTTCCTTCCTTTCTTTGGTAAGATTACCTGAGGGTTTGTCTATTTTGTTTATTCTTTCAGTGAACCGGCTCTTCAATTCATTTATTCTCTGTATTGTTTTTACTCTCAATTTCATTAATTGTATTAGCTTTGGATTTGGATTGTTCTTGTTTTTCTAGGACCTCAAAGTGCATTATTGGGTTATTTTTTGAGGCTCACTCAGTTTTTCTGATTGGGTATTCACAGCTATCAATGTCCCTCTTAGGACTGCTTTCATTGTGTTCCATAGGTTCTGTGATCCATCAATCATTGAAGAACGTATTGTTTAATCTCCATGTGATTGCATAATTTCTGTAGTTTCTTCTGCCACTGATTTCTATTTTCAGTGCATTATGATCTGGTAATATGTGAGATAATTTCAATTCTTTTATATTTACTTAAGCATGCTTTATGGGCTAGAGTGTGGTCTATTTTGGAGAAGTCTTCATGTACTGCTGAGAAAAAATGTGTATTCTGTTGTTATGGGGTGAAACGCTCTGTAGATATCTATTGAATCCATTTGTTCAAAGGTGTGTTTCAATTCTGATATTTCTTTGATTTTTTTTGTCTAGTTGATCTATTTGTGATAGTGTGATATTGAGGTTCCCCACTATAATTCTGTTGCTGTTTATATGCTCTTTTATGTCCAGTAGTGTTTGTTTTATGAATTTGGGTACACTAGTGTTTGGTGCATATATATTTATACTTGTTATCTCTTCCTATTGAATTGCTCCCTTAACCAATATACAGTGACCTTCTTTGCTTTTCTCATCAATTTTGGCTTGAAGTCCACTTTGTCTGAAAATAGGATGGCTACTCCTGCTTGGCGCCAGAGCTCCTTTGTTTGGAATACTGTTTTCCATCCTTTTATTTTAGTTTATGAACTTTTTTGGATAAAATGTGTTTCATGTATACAGCATACCATTGGATTTTTTTTTCTTAATCCAGTCTGCCACTCTGTCTTTTGATTGCAGAGTTGAGATCATTTACATGGAGAGTTATTACTGAGATATACTGACTTGTTCCTGTCATTACATTATTTTCCTATTCTGATTCCTTTTTGTTCCCCCTTCTGCTTAACTGCTCTCCTGCCTGATGTATTCATTTCACTACACTTTTTGGCATCATATACTTCATTGTCTCTTTTTAGGTGTCCTTGAGAATTTTCTGGAGTGCCAGCTTGGTGGTCATGAATTTCTGAAGGTGCTCTTTATCACAGAAAGATCTGATTTCTCCATCAATTTTGAAAGATAGTTTTGCAGGATACATTGGTCTGTTTTGAAAGTTGTTTTCCTTTAGAGTCTGAAGCACTTTACTCCAAGATCTCCTGGCCTTTAAGGTTTGTGTTGAAAAGTCTGCTGTAATTCTAATGGGTTTACCATTATAACTGATTTGTTGCTTTTCTCTAACATTTTTAAGATTCTGTCCCTGTGTTGGACTTTTGGGATTTTTGACTATGATGTGATGTGGAGAAGTTCTTTTCTAATTGTGGATGTTTGGGGTTCTGTATGCCTTATCTGTATGTTAAATTCTTCCCTGTACTTGGAAAGTTTTCTGCTAGTATTTCTGTGAGCAGTTATTTTTTTATGTCATTCATGTGTCTTCCAATTTTTCACTAATTCCCATAATCCTAATTTTCTTTGCATCATCTAGCAGGTGTTGGGTCCATTTTCCATGATCTCTTGTTGTTATTGTTGTTTTTCTTGTTGTTTATAAGGTATCTCTGAATATATATATGGTCACCTGCATCAGCCTTATTTTCTAGTTCTGACACTCTTGCATCACATTTGGTTACATCTACTGCCCACACTTTCAATAGAATTTTTTATCTCTCAGATTTCTATTTAGTACAGTTTCATGGAGTTTAATTCTTTGCTAAACTGGTCATTCATGTTTTGTATTTTTTTGTTTAGCTCAGCTAGCTTTTGACTAGCATCTTCTGTAAGCTCTCTGATCATTGTGTTTATTAAGTCTATTATCTTTTTAGTTATATCATCTTTGAGCATCTTATTGATCTAGTATTTTTTTGGTCCCCTCTTATCACTTTGTGTAAGTCAGCTGTTTAGCCTTTTATGTCCTCCCCTCCAGTGAATTAGTTCTGGGGGAACTAGGAGGTTTTGGAGGCATTTCGTGGCCTTGTTTTCTCATATCATTTCTGGTTCAAAGTCTCCTGTTATCTTCCTATCTAGTGTCATGGAAGATCATTTGTAGTGTTTTATACAATCCATCTCCTGTTATAACTGTTTTTCTCTGGCTCTCTGCTCTTATCGCCTGGTTAGAGGAAGTTTTATTGAAGAGAGTTTTTCAAATACTTTAGTCAGGTATCACTGAGGTATATTAGTGAAGGTCAAATTTTATAAGGGCTTCTCAACTTCAGGATTCCCTCACCATGTGGGAAGTACAAATCCATGCTTCAAGCACAACAGGGTCCTGGCTTGGGGTCTCCATTGTTTGTGAAGGCTTTTCTCTCCCCTACAGCCTCAGGCAGAGAGCTTCCTTATTGCTTTCCTGGGCTACGTGGCAAAGTTTAGGTACTCTCAATCTTATTGTGTATAAGAGGTGTATTAGTCCATTTTCTGTTACTATAATGAAATACCAGAGGCTGTAAAGAAAAGAGGTTTAACTCACAGTTTAGCTCACAGTTCCAGAGTCTCAAAGGCATGGTCTTGGCACCCACTGTATTTGGGGAGGACTCATGATGGACAGTCTCATGACAGGAGCACGTGTGAACAAGAGAAACCATAGCAAGACAGAAGCCAGAGACCTATTCAGGGGAGACCTCATGGGGCCCCACAAGAACTATGTTTATCCCTTCCAAAGGCAGTACGACTGATGACATCACAGCTTCCCACTATGCCCCACCACGCTTTAACATCACCGACCAGGGATCAGCTTCCAACACACGAACCTTTGGCGGACACACTTGAACCATATCCAAACCATAGCAAGGGGATTCCTATGTGGGGTCATGGACTTAAGCAGGATTTCAGCTCCACCTTACTTCCTTTTCCTGGCCCAAAGCCATGCTTACTGCTATCTCCTGGCTGTTAAAAACTCCAATCCCTGGCTTATCCTGCATCCAGCTCTGTTATTCCCGGGAGCCCTGACAAGTTTAGTGCCCAAGCTTCCCCTTCTTTGTCTGTAGGGAAAAGTGGATAGACACTTATTGCCAAGTGTGCATTTTTAAATGACAAGAGTCCATATCTTCCATCAGATTCTTGAAAAGTTTAGCAATTACTTCTTAGATACAATGTGAGACTGTTGCAATTTTGAAAATAGATCTTGAAGGTAGTTCACGTTGTAGCAGAAGACTCACAAAATACTTCATCAGCTATCTCCTTCTGCACCATAAGCTCCTTGCATGATTTAAAACACTTAATTTATAACTTTATATTTACTTACCAGCTTTTCAGAAACTCATTGAAAAAATGGAGTGTCACCAACACAAATAGGTATATCCAGGACAAAAAAAGACACTTGCTCTCTTCATACTTTTGCCCTTAAAAGGGGAGGGACTTGAGTTTGCAGTTAGGAGCCTTCCACGCAGCAGAGGGCAGATGAACCAAAGACTTGGTTGGGGACAAGATGTTGCTGGGGGTTACGATGCTGGACCACAGTGGGGAGTGAGGCACTCAAGATTCTGAGCAGGTGGAGATTCTGATCAGGCTGGGGACAGGACCGAGCTGCTCAGCCATATGGCAACAGTGTGGTTTGTCTTTACAGATGAAAATGAATGTGAGCAAAACAATGGTGGCTGCAGTGAGATCTGTGTAAACCTCAAAAACTCCTATCGCTGTGAGTGTGGGGTTGGCCGTGTGCTAAGAAGCGATGGCAAGACCTGTGAAGGTAAGAGAGATTGAGAAGGGACTCAAATCCAGAGGAAACCATCAGCTTATTCTTGGCATTCAGGAAGGAGCCCTGGTGTTGGGGAGCATAACCGGCCGTGTAAAGAAATGACAAAAGAGGTTCATCATCATTGATGATGCTTATGTTGTGGACAGAACTATTGATGTTTGTTTTCAGGATTTAACAAGAAGGGGGGCTGAGGATTTAGCTCAGTGGTAGAGCGCTTGCCTAGCAAGCTCAAGGGCCTGAGTTCAATCCCCAGCAAACCTGCCCCCACCAAAAAAAAAAAAAAATTTAACAAGAAGGGATTTTGAAAGAGGCAGGAAGCCATATTCTATTAGGGGAAATTGGATACTCCATGATTTTCAAATTCAAGTGTGCCAGTGAATCACATAGAATCTTTTTTTTTTTTTCCCTAATGGTACTAGGGATTGAAGCCATGTCCTTCACACTGAGCTACATTCCCAGCCTGCCCTTTCTTTTTTCTTTTTCTTTCTTTCTTTCTTTCTTCCTTCCTTTCTTTCTTTCTAAAATTTTGAGACAGAGACTTGTTAAATTGCCTAGTCTAGACTTGAATTTACAATCCGCCTGCTTCCACCTCCCTGAGTGCTGGGATTAGAGGCTTGCACCACCATGCCTGGATCACACAGAATCTTGTTCAACCACAGATTCTTATTCAGTAAGTCTGGGATCAGGTCAAAAGATTGTATTTCTATGTAATGTACAGGTGACACCTATGCTGCTAGTCTAAGCAGCCCCCCCACCCTGCTGGAATAGCACAATAATAGAGGCAGGTAGCATAGCAAATCGTTCACACTGCTTGTCAATCATCCCTGCTGGTGAGAGTCACCGGTACTTTTGCACCCAGCCCCTGCCAGCCCCCTCTCCTGAGATTCTGCTTCTGTAGGCTGGGAGGAAGCCTTGAAACTTGAGTTTTCAACAAGTTCCACCCATGATTCTTACTGTCCTGGACAGCTGAAAGATTGCTTTCCATGAAGTCATTTTTCTCTGTCTGCTTTGTATTTATTGGAGATAAATATGTTTTTAAAGGATAAAGAAAACAAATTATTTTTAATAGCAAATATGCTAGGTACATTTTCTATGATTAACAAAAAAGAATCTCTAATGTATATCACATAATTGAAATTACAATTGTCTAATATTGTTTTATTTTTATTGACAATAATTATACGTATTTATAGGACACCATGTGACATTTCAATAATCTTCTGTTATCATATGAAATTTAAATAATGTCCCTTTTCTAAGGCACATTTACTTTTGCGGGTCATAACAGCTAAAATGTCATTGCTTCTGCTTTTGTAGATCTAAATTCTCATGATACTTAGTACAGAGTGTGACATGGAGAGAAAAACAGCTTATTATTTACAGCAGACATAGGATTTGTCTCACAGGATAATTGGATTTGTGGATTCATGGGGCTATAGTACTACTTACAGGAATTCACTTTATTCTTGTTATATTCAAAATAATAAAATACTACTCTGAAAGGAAAAGTTATGGCTAGTGCCTACAATTTATTCCATACAACAAAGTTTGTATTATTAAGGGAACATTAACTAGAATATTAAACTGCTGTCCCTTATAAAAAGACTAAATACATTTTAAATTTTATTGAATAAGGGTAATGTCCTGAATCATCCTTAAATTTTAATTATTTTATGTAATAAGTTTTCCATATTTGAATAGTAATGAAATGGTCCATGAGGAACATTCATGAGTATTTTATTGGATCTGTTACAGTTAATCTTCCATAATTTTAAAACCTAATAACCATAAATGAAAAATATTTTATCAAAAGATAAAAATTATATATGAGTTATACTTTAGGATTAACATTTCTATTGATAATCCTTAAATTTATTGATAGTCTAAACATATTTGTTTCTTCACTGGGTCTATTAAATAATTGTATCTTCTTTAAAAAATAAACAACCTTTTAATTTTTTTAAGTAACTTTTATTATTTTATTATGAAAGCATAGGAAAAATACAGAGGAGTAAAAGGAAGATAATTAAAATGACCTGCAGTCCCCTGCTGGAATGGACTAGATATGCCCATTCTACACACTTTGGTATATCTTCCTGAAAGACTGGAATCCCTTAAGGCAATTTAGATTTTCAAGATTTTTTTATGGTCTGCAATTTCAGACCTGTAAATATTGTGAGTGAACATTTAGGGTGATTCTTTCATCTTACAAAAAGACTAAATACAAATGGCAACCCAAAATGCATGGAATTATTATAACTCAGAGCAATAAAATGGCCTAAGAAAGTTCATTGTGGGACCCAGACATGTAGCTTAGTGACAGAGCATTTACCTAACATGTCTGAGGCCTTGGGTTCAATTCCCAGCACTACCACCAAAAGGAAGTCATAGAAAAAAATTTCCTATAATTTTAACATCTTACAGCGTATTTATGCTTTCTTCCACACAGTTGCATATTTCACCCATTTCTAAAGTCCGTAAACAGTGATACCTAATGTCCTTCAAGTTTTGCAAAGATTAATTCATTGCAAATTTATTCTCTATATGTTTCACAAAAATTTATTTGTCCCAAGTTAATTTACTGATGTTCCAAAGGACTAATTTTCTTTTTTTATTATCATTTAACTGACAGCATTGTATCTATACCTGAAAATCAGCTTAAATACGTCCCTAAGCATATTGGATGATTGGAAACATTTCCTTCCAAGTGTAACCTAGAACAGGGGTCAGCAAACTTCCGTATGGCTAGATAATATTTTACACTCTGTGGACCATACAGAATCGATAAAAATATTCAGTTCCGCCCTTGTAGTGAGAAAGCAGCCATAGAAAGAGGTAAACACGTGGGCATGGCTACATGCCAAAAAAATTACTTGAAACAGTGTATAGCAGATTAGAGTTAGACAACCCCTGATCTAGAAGATAACACTCAGGTTCCAGGTTATTTTTCCTCTGCTAAGTTTAAAATCACTTTCTGATTGAATATTTTCCTTTTTGTCCACTTGACTACGTGTTTTGAAAATATAAACATTGAAAAGAGGAAACTTTTAAAAAATGCATAAGAAAAATATCACCAAGAGTTTGGTTGAATGGACTTTCAGTGTATTGTTCAGGCCTTTTATCCCCACTTCCCGGGATCAAACTCAAGGTGTTGAGCGTGCCAGGCAAGCGCACTACCCCTGAGCTACATCCCCAGCCTCTCGGCCAGGGATGGCGAACCTTTCAGAGATGAGCGTCCAAACAGCAACCCAAAACCCACTTATGTATCACAAAGTGCCAGCACTGCAATTAAGTCTGAATAATGTACTGAAGTTTTAGCTTACAAAAAAAAACTCATACATTAACATGTTTTGTCTTAAAAAACAAATAACATGCACGCCATAGGTTTGCCACCGCTGCCCTAGGCCTTTTATATGAATGTACTTCAGTCCAAGACCCTTTATCCCCAGGACTGTCAATCCTAGCGATTCAACAGACGATCTGTGAGCCAGCCTATGCTGGCCCAGTTGAATTTATACTCTATCAGTCCCTTTTCATTAATAGTAATTTCTAATTGGGTGCATTAAGTGTTGCAGCAATTAATAAATGACTTTTGGCTCTTACTCCTGGAAAAACCCATAACCCCAGCCCGAACGGAAAAAAAAAAACCGAAACAGGCAAAACCAAGCTGAAGGACGTTCCGCAAAATGCCTGACCAGCTTAAGTGGGTAGGGCTGTGGGTATAGGAAGATTACTCTTTCAGCTATCGCATTCAGCAAACACTTTTGTGGGTTTGAGTCCACGTCTTGGTTACTGTGTTAGACTGCAGGGATACCGCTATAGGTCTACTATAAACCCTAATAATAAGTGCCAGGATTCCGAGGGGAAGGGAGTCCTGAGGTCATTCTCTCTTCTGCTGGTTTCTCCTGCAGACATCGAAGGATGCCACAATAACAATGGTGGCTGCAGCCACGCTTGCCTTAGGTCAGAGAAGGGCTACCAGTGCGAGTGTCCCAGGGGCTTGGTGCTAGCTGATGACAACCACACTTGCCAAGGTAGGATGTGGAAGGGCTCGCCCTTTGCTCTGCCTCGTGCTTCCACCTGCCCTGTACCCTCTCGCCTCCGCTCACCAAGGCTGTCAAATTCTCATCTTCCAGAACGACAACCCTTTCAACTGTGTGTGTTCCCGAGTCGCCACCTGGGAATCATTCGAAAGAGAGCTCTAAGAAAAGATTTCCCAAGAGCTCGCTTTCCTTTGCTGTTTACCTTTGATTTTTCTCAGATTCTTTTGGCTCACAGTACAACTCACACTCCATTTGACTCATACTCCATAAGACATTGATGTGGTTCTGTTTTCTAACAGACAAAAGCATCAAAACTAAGTGGAAGGCCCAGGAAATGGATTCTTCTCCCGTCAACCATCCTCTGAGAACTATTTTCTAGAAATCTAGTTCTCGGCATCCAGAATATTAATTCACTCACCCAGCAAATATTTAACAAGCGCTTGTTTCTTATTTTTTATGTTTTCCATTGTTGTGATGTGGCCTCACATATTGCACCCATAAGTATTCCTTTTGGGATATTTGCAGAGTCTAGAGAAGTGAACATGGGAATAAAAGGAAAAGCAATCATTTTTTATATTAAATTAAAGAGGAATTTATAGTCAGAGTTTATGGTTTACTGAGCAGTGCAAGGACAATTTGGAAGCCTTCCTCAAGTGCAGTAACACTGTTTATTACCTCTGTTTTATGGGGCCATAATTAACAGCAAAATTAAGGCAGCACCATTATGTTGTTTAAACCAATATCAAAGCGGTACTTTTTCTGTATTGCCAATAAATTGCATTGGGGATAAAAATTAATCCTCTAGGTGTTTCACTTCTTGAAGTTATGCCAGCCACACTTGTAAACAAAATGTTTGTTGAACTAAAACTTGAACACAATATTTCCTATTTCAAGGAACAATGCATTTGAGGGGCATTTTTTGACCATAATCTTGGGAGTTAGGAATCCTGGTTTTATTCACCAACTTGTTTTGAGTTCCACTGATTCCCTGAATGATAGAACGAAAAGCACAGGCTGTGTGAAGGAGACATCGTTTCCTCCAGAAGCCTTCCTGACTCTTCCTCCTGATCCAGTTTTCAGTTCTAACAGTACCCCATTTCGTGCAGTCCCTGTGGTGTGCAGGTCAAACGTCATTGAAGTGAGTGTGCCCAGGGAGCTGGTGGGCGGCCTGGAGCTCTTCCTGACCAACACCTCCTGCCGAGGAGTGTCCAATGGCACCCATGTCAACATCCTCTTCTCCCTCAAGACCTGTGGCACCGTGGTTGATGTAGGTTCCCCCTGGGGATCCTTGGGGAGTGACCAAAAGCCAGTCACTTGGGAGGCTGTTGGCAGAGATCTGCAGTGTGGCTTGTGTCATAGATGGGCTATTTCCACATGAAAGAACTGAGCTCACACCTGATGTCACTCATTTAACAAATAGTAACACATAAAAGGTAACAAGGGAAGATGGGGAGACAGACGACAGGGCCTCTTGGAATACAGTAAGGGACAAGCAGGACTAGGATTGGGGTGGACGTGTGTGTGTGTGTGGTGTGGCCCACACAAGGAGAGCGGAAAAGAAAAGGCCTCTTAGCTGGGAAACGCTTTAGGCAAGTTTTGTGGGTCGTTTCTGTGGCTAACCCAATGGAAAGGCCCTGGGATAGGCTGGCGCAGCGCAGGGCAGACCCGGCTGGAGCCCAAGAGCTGACAATTGCCTGCATTCCTGAGAGAGCTGAGCTTCTGGGCGTGGGTGAGGCCCGCACAGGGTCACCCTGCAGCAGGGCTGAGCAGGTCTAGGACTCTGGAAAAAACTCACAGGGATGCTGGCCTTTTCTCAAACAGCAGAGCTTGGAATGTGCTGACTCTCCACGGATGAGATTTTATGGGCAGTGCTCCAAGGGAATGTGTGCAGTGACTGAGAAGTAGAATGTAAACTCTCAACAGTCAGGGTGGCTTGCTAACAGAGGAGACCAATTAAAAAAAAAAAAACAACCAGATTTGGGGGGAAATTTCTAAGTGAACTCTCGCCCTCTCCTGGCCTGGCCTGGCGCAGGTGGTGAACGACAAAATCGTGGCCAGCAACCTTGTGACGGGTCTTCCCAAGCAGACCCCGGGGAGCAGCGGGGACGTCATCATCCGGACCAGCGAGCTGCTCATCCCGGTGACCTGCGAGTTCCCGCGCCTATACACCATCTCCGAAGGGTACGTGCCCAACCTGCGGGACTCCCCGCTGGAAATCCTGGGCCGCAACCGCGGCGTCTTCCCCTTCACGCTGGAGATCTTCAAGGACGACGAGTTCGAGGAGCCCTACCGGGAAGCACTGCCCAGCCTCAAGCTCCGCGACTCCCTCTACTTCGGCATCGAGCCATTGGTGCACGTGAGCGGCCTGCAGAGCATGGTGGAGAGCTGCTTCGCCACCCCCACCTCCAAGGTCGACGAGATCCTCAAGTACTACCTCATCCGGGACGGGTAACTACGCCGCGGTCGCTTGCCAGCGCGGGGCGCCGGCTGCTGCTCCTTAGCTCAGGCGCGTTAAGGCTCCGGAGGGAAAGACCGATGAGGAGAGAGGAGTCCAAAATGACCCCAGGGATGAGTTTGGAGTTTGGCTCCAGTGGTTGAGAACTTGCCTAGCAAGTTCATAGGCCTTGAGTCGATCCACAGCACCCCCACAAAAAAGATGACTCTGGGGTAACTTGGTGTCACTACTCTAGATGAAAGACATGTGTAGGGAAGCAGATTTGAGATGAAAATAATGTAGTAATTTTTTTTTTTTTTTTTTTTTTTGGTGGTGGTACTGGAGATTGAACTCAGGGCCTTCTCACTGAGCTACATCTCACTCCCTTTCCTCGAGACAAGGTCTCACTAATTGACTGAATTGCCCAGGTCCGAATTTACAATCCTTCTGCCTCAGCCTCCCAGAGTGCCGGGATTACAAGTGTTCACCAACGTGCCTGACTAAGTTTAGTGAGCATTTGGAAATGCAGATCAGGTTTGGGAACAGAGTGAGGCCCAGAGAAAAGGACAGAGAATGAGCCGTGTGCAGCTGAACTGTAGGATGGACTCACCTGCTCACAGAGCACAGGGATGTGTGTCTGCCAGGTGGGGTCAGCCTTGTTCCGGTGGCTTTGGGGAGCAGAACGTGAGGCGGCGAGTGTAGACACCTCTTTTCAGAAGTTTGGTAGTGAAGAAGAGAGAAGACATACTTGGCAGATTTAGAAGAAGGAAAGTGTAGCGGTTTCCACGCTGTCCTCTGAGGATCTGCAAAGTTGAAACCTGCAGAGGTGTTCAGGCAGCCCTGAAAACCGAAAAGGGCTCACAGCCATTCCCAGGAAAACACACTCAAATCCCAATTGCACAATTGGGTCTCAGTGTGTCTCGTTCTGAATGGCAGGCGGGCAAGTCTGAGGTAGGCAGGACTGCAGCTTTGCACGCAGGGCCACCGTCCCAAGCACTCATCCAAGCCCAGGCCCTGCGCTCAGCTGGTTAGTCTGCAGGCTCCTGAAAGTCTTTGGGTGTTTTACTTATCTCTCACCACAGCGCTTTGACCTGCTGCTGTCAATGCCATGTACAGTGAGTTTTCAAGATGTGGTGCACATTAGGATCGGCTTTGAAAAAATAGCAATGCTCAAGCCTGTCTTCCTGATTCTGGTCCTGCTGGGATTCTGGCCCCAGACAACAAAAACAGTCTCCTACACCCCCCTGTCAAACCTCTGCTCAGGAACCACTCAGAAGGGAAATGCAGCCTTGTCACATTCCTCCTAAGACCCTTTAATGTCTTCTCCGGCTGTCTCCCAGAGGTGTCTCTGGAGTCCGAGTCCTGCAGCCCCCTCAGCCCGTTTACACAGTGAGGAGAGTTCGTTGTCCCGAGCAGCTCTGGGTGGCCATTAAGGGGTCTTGTCCTACAGGGCAGCAGGGTGGATTTCATGCCATTCTGACGTGATCCCCAGAGCGTTTTAAAATAATAACAGAAGCATCATTTTATTTCTTTTTAGTCATATACTTAATGCCAATCAGAGAATAGACTTACTTGGGGAGGGCGGGCTTTTGTTTCTTTTTAGGTTTTTTTTTTTCCTGTGGCATACTCTTCACATACAATAAATGGACATACTTAAGGTGTACTTAAGGTGTAAGTTTTGGTGTGTAGACCATGAAGCCACCCCTGTCAGTGAGATAATGAACACTAATCTCTCACCAAATGTTTCCTGTCCCTCAGGTCCACCTTTTTCTTTCTTTCGGCTTTGGGGATTGCACGCCAGGCCTTGCTCATGCTAGGCAGTCACTCCATCACTGAGCTACTTCTCATTTTTCATTTTAAGACAGGGGCTTACTAATTTGCCCAGGCTGGCCTTGAATTTATGATCCCCCTGCCTCAGCCTCCTGAAGCTGGGAACACAGGCATGTACCACCATGCCTGGCTCACATTCACTTTTTTTCCAGGCATGTGCTGAGGATCAGACTCAGGGCCTTGTGCTTGCTACAAAAGAGCTCTACCACAGGGCTGAATTCCCCAACCCCTCACATTGACTTTTAAGAAGTAGATAATCGTAACTCACTCACTGGGGATGAATGACCTGAAATCTTAATAATGCCTCTGAAATTTTCTTATGTATTTATCATTCAGATTCTTAATGAAGGACTATTTTGTTAAATAATGCAGTTCAGAAGCTGCATTATTTATTCTTCCAGCCCTTAGCACACACAGAAGAGAAATGTATACCTGTCGTAAGAGAAAAAAGTGTAGGCAAGAACTGGGAAACCGCGGCAGTGTGGGGACAGAGAACAAAAGCCATGTGCAGGAGGGGGCCACCTGGCCTGGGCTCTCAGCCTCCCCGGTTTCCCTTCCTGCCTGAGGGAATTGCTGGCAACTCAACCCAGGCTCTTGACAGCCTCTTGACGTGGCCTGTGCTATTTCCTCTGCCTGGATCATTTTTCCCGTCTGATTCTCTCTGTCCCTTCGGAATTCAGTGGTATTTACTTCCTCAGTGAAGCTGTCCCAGATCTGTTGGATGGTGAACTAGAGGGTGCCTTCCCCTCAAGGCCTCGCAGAGAGTAAGGGTCATTAAATTCTCACCCAAAAAAATCCCTGAAGGAGTATTCATGATAGTAATTTGGGAGTCAGCCACAAAGCTAAAGTAATCATAATATGCTTAACTTACATTTAACATTTTTTGATTATTCATTTTAAAAAGTATTCATTGTCCTCAACTTAATTCAAGCTGGTTTCCCCCAGATGTTGAACATCACTGATCAACTTCTCTCTGGTGTTAGTTAGTATATACTCTGAGAAGGCAAAATAGCTAAATTCTAGCCTAATAATATTTTTATATTTTATTTCTAATTATATTTTCTTACATAATTAAAAAGTGAATCCTCAGAAAAAGAAACACTGGGTTCTAAAGTCAAGTACTGAGCAACATTTTGATAAATAGTTACTGTGGACTGTCCTCTATCACTGCAATTTTCTTTTAACATACAAACTTAGAGTTGTGAGAACTAACATTATCTAATCACAGCAATGCCAAGTCAGGAGCCAAAATTTGCCTTGTAATGCCTTACCTTGTAAGAATCCTGTCTGCCTCATTTTCTTTCTTAAAGAAAAATAATAGTATTTTTAGATAAACATAAATTGGAAATGCTGAGACATTCAGGTGAAAAATAACTTTTTAATATTAAGTGTTAGTATTGTTATCATAGATACTAGACGCTACATGTCACTCTGTGTGTATTGTAGACCATATTTGTGTGTGTGGTGCTGGGGATTGAACCCAGGTCCTGGTACAGGTAGGCAAGAGCTCTACCACTGAGCTGTACCCCAAACCCCATCTTTATATTACTCATCTTTACCCCCTCTGTAGCATCCAGTGAAGGCTTTCTACAGATGAGGTGTACAATTGGTCTTTATTACAAAACATAATGGAAACCTGATAAATTGATTTTATCTCAGGACAATCAAATTGAGTAAATAAATACAGAACACAGCAGAAGCTGTATGTCTGTTCAGATCTACTCCAGGCCAGTAAAATAAGATGCTAATAGTAATATAAGCCAGGATGCCATCTTCTTAAACAACTTCACTGATGTTTCAGCAGCACCCAAATAGCAGTTAGCAATGAACCAGAAAGTAGTACATAAACATGTGGAGCTAGAACTCATTTCAGAGTCTTTTATATCAGACCCCACTCTTTTCCTAGCCCAGTAGACAAACTGGTAGGTGCCCATTAAAGGGCAGGGAAAAAGATTTGTTTAGGTTTGACTGGGACAACTAACACAAGGACAATCCTGAGCCTTTCCAGAAAATCTTCCTCAATAGCCAAAAGCATGGCTTCAGCACGAAGCGTCAGTGATGTGTTTTCCCTGGCTGTCTCTGAGGTGAACCTAGAAATTACACAGTAAGCAGCAGACCCGAGATTCAAACCCCAAATCCCATCAAATTGCAGTTGCCATTACATTTGGGAAAGAGGAATTAATACAATTTGAGGTGAATAATTTCTTTCCAGTAGACCCAGCTGTTCCCTAAGAAACTGAGATGTGTATCCAGCAATTTGATGCACGCGTTGTGCCCTGTTCCCTTTTGCCCCCGCTCAGTGGTTGGTGGCTCGTAGGTATCCAGTCTGTACTTGTTAAATTTAAGAAAAGCCTCCTCAAACAATAATAAACTACACAAAGTCAGAATTCCTGCAATATATTACAAATGAAAAGAGCCTTAACATCCAAAGTTTTCTTTGAAATGTATGTTGTTAATACTGCTCAACTGAAACTCATTAACCTAGCGGGAAGTGCTGTGCATGGTTGGTGCCTCAGCAGATGGGGACAGCACAGGCACGCTTGTGAGTAGCGCTGTGTCCACTGGTACCTTCACAAGGAGGGAATTTCATCTGCCTTCTCTCAAAAAGCTGGCAAGCAGCCCAGCCCACTCCACCCACTTTGCCTTTCCTTAGGCCAAACTTGCTGGACGGGGTCTTTTTTCCATCTCTGTGGAAATGATCAAGGCTTACATGCAACCCATCCTACTTTCAGCTGCGTTTCAGATGACTCCGTAAAGCAGTATTCATCCCGGGATCACCTAGCAAAGCACTTCCAGGTCCCCGTCTTCAAGTTTGTGGGCAAAGACCACAAGGTGAGCCGAACACCTTTCCCTCCTGACCCCAGACTGGAACCTTCCTTCCTGCTGCCCTGTCCTTTGGTCAGTTGACCTTGGGAGAGCCATGGCTAGGATGTGTGTGACCCCCGGAAATGATGTCGTTAAGCTGGTCACTAAGAAGCTTAATGCCTTCATGCATGCCACATTTACCCTCTTCCCACAGAAGAACTGTGCTTGTTCGAGGGAATGGTAGAGGATCATAATGTAGGACCTGTGTGGGCAGGCATGGGTGGGAAGGCCAGTGTGTGGTCAGCTGCACAGTAAAAGGTGTGCACAGGAAATTCACAGAAAAGACAGAGTGCAAGGGGAAGTGAAAGTAGTACTCAAAATGCCAATTAGAAGTTATACATATTAAATTTATAAAAATTCTAAATTATAGCACTTGCAAGCTTACAAATATATAGTGGTGGTATAAAGTGGTACATTTTCTGGAAAGTTATCAGGTGATATGCAATAATAACCATTAAATCATCATATTCTCTTATCTAAAAATTTCAATCTTGGTGGTTTGTCAAAAACAAAACAAAAGTTTGTTGGACATGTTCACAGAGAATTATTTTAAGGGGGCAAAAAAAAAAACCAATCAAATAGAGCTAAAGGGCTACCGTGTGTCAATTTAATGCAATAGTAAGCAGTTATTAAAATGATAAATGGATGGAAAGCAGACTGTAAAAGTGTTGTCAAAATAATTTATGTGTATATTGGGTATATTACATTTAAAAACCCATATATATGCATAGATAAGGTTTAGTGTGATAGGTGGAAGTGTGTATTGTTAGAATTGTTGCAACATTATACAAAAGGAGGTTTAAGAGGCCAACACGCTTTCCCACACTGCCTTTAAGTGTGTTCGTGCCTTTTGAGTGGTACCATTATTCCAGAGCAACTGCTGATGACAATGGGTGATCCTGCCCTCCCTCCCCCGCTAGGCAGTGGGTTGTACGTGGCTCTTCACAGACCTTCATGATGTTAATGTTAAACGTTGCTTCACAAAGGTCTCTTCTGTCCCTGCCCAATGCAGAAGTTAGGGATGTGGGTGACTCCAGTTCCAACTTTCCATATTACCGATGTGTGAATTGGCCGGGTTGCTTCTCCACCCTCCATCTCAGTTTACTCCTCCGTAACATGGGGATGGTAACATCTGCCTCTGAGTGCTGCTGTTAGGATTAAGTGAGATAAAGTCTGTGGACCATGTGGCAAGGTGCCTGGCTCCTAGTGGCACGCACAGTGGCAGCCGCTACTGCCGTCCTTGCTGAGGGTCCGCACATCTTTTCAGGAGGTCTTTCTGCACTGCCGGGTTCTCGTCTGTGGAATGCTGGACACACGTTCCCGCTGTGCCCGGGGCTGTCACCAGCGAGTGCGACGCGAGGCAGGGGAAGGAGGGGACTCCACCGGCCTGCAGAGCCAGATGCTGACGGGCGGCCCGATCAGCATCGACTGGGAACGCTAGTTCCCCACACGCCTGCGTCTGTCCTTCTGGCTGCCGTCCTCTCTGGAACTTCTGCCACACCCTCTGGGGACATCAGAGGCCCTCCTAGGACACCTGGCTTCTTTAGACCGTGTGCTGTGAGTTTAGACGAACTCCCAGAACCCCTCACTGCTTCTGGTCCACAGGTTGGTACAGGTCATATGACAGGTCACCACTGTGCTGACCAGTGTGGTCAGAGTGGGCCTTGGGCTTCCTCATGTGGAAGACTTAGCCACCCACACAGAAGGAAGCTCGCCCACCTCCTTCAGTGCTCTCCTACAATTAAACACATTGTGTATGATCAATAGGACCACTAAAATCAGAAGCTGGTTATAATATTTTGGTGGAAACCAAAAAATAAATATTAAAATTATGACTTAAATACTCAATGACCCCTAGATATGTAAAAAATAATCATGCCTTAAAATTTCAATTCAAACACAGAAGAGTTATAGGGAATTTGGAAGTCTATCAATAAAGCGATGTATAATGAGGAGATGCCCTTTGGTTTTTCTCTTGCATAAGATTTTCTTTTGATGTTTTTATTGCCTTACATGAAATATTTTCACTTAATAAACACTAATAAATTAATCAACATGTATTTAAGTGGATTAATGACTAAACTATTAGCAAAATTTAAATTTGGTACCATATGCCCTCCAAATTGGTATTCTGTGCCTTCGAATCAGTAAGACAATAGACAAAGGTAAAAAAAATTATACCATACTTGTGTTTAATAAATTTTATTGAAATAAATTTCATAAATCACTAAGATAAATGTTATCTGCAGTTAAATCAATTTCTGTGTGTGCGTGTGTGTGTGTGTGTGTGTGTGTGTGTGTGTGTGTGGTACTAGGGCTCTCTGCTACTTAGCTACATCTGCAGCGCTTATTAAACTTTTTTTTTTTCCTTATTAAACTTTTGAGACAGTGTTTCACTAATTTTCCCAGGCTGGCCTTGAACTTGCAATCCTCCTGCCTCAGCCTGCCAGGCAGCTGGGATTACAGTCACAGACCACCATACCTGGCTAAATTCAGTTTCTTGATATGCCAATTAATATTATGCCTTTACATAAGTTGGGAAAAGTTTCTTTTTTCTTTAAAGTGTCTACAATGAATACTTCCGATCAGAAGTGGTGGAATTAACAAAAGGAAGGAAAAGGAGTAAATGATTTAGATCAGAGTTTAGCAGCCTTTTTCCTTCAGGGCCGCACGGTAAATATTTGAGGCTCTCTGGGCCACGCAGTCTTTGTCACAGCTGTTTGACTCTGCTGTTACGGTGCAAAAGCAGCTGTAGATAAACCCAGCACGACTGTAAACAAGCGTGAGTGTAGTTGTGGTCTCAAGAGCTATACAAAAACAGGCCTTAGGCTGGATTTGGCCCACGAGACAGTTGGCTGATCCCTGATATACACGCTGGTGACCCGAGTCCCCCCAGCACCAGAAGCACCTGGGGAAACACTCATAAAGTACCACGCGGAGGCTCTAGCCTGAGCGTCCTTACAGGTGTGTTTAAATGGTCCTCAGGTGATCTGCTCCGTACTCATGAAGAGAACCATAATTTAGGGAATGGCTGTGTGTCTCTCGCTCCCCTCAAGGTTGCAGGTGTTTCCACAGTCCTTGCCAAGTGCGTCTCCGATCTTACCACGACTCAAACGCCACTCGGGACCTGGAACGCCAACGGGCAAGGCCTGGAGGAAATGGAAGCCCGCAGCTCTGATTCTCCACCGGCCTTCGGCAGGTAAGCCGCCACCCTGCCCACCCGCTTTCCTCTCCTCCGCACCAGTGGGAATCACTGCCATCGCTGGAACTTGCCAGGTTGGTTCTGTTCTCTTTTAAGTGAAATGGAAACACAGGTGGTAAAGGAATTCATTCATCTCTGTTCAAGTTTTCTAAAAAGTACACTTTATTAAATTCGAGGTGTTCACTGGCAACCGAGGAAACCAGGCCAAAGGAAAGTCATTGCCTCCCAAAGGGTTGGACTCCTGAAAATTTCACTTATGAATACAATAATCAGGTCCAGGAATCACAGAGTTTGCTTGCAGCATAGTCTTTGCACTAAGAATTGAATTTCCAGGTGACTGTGTCTTGGTTGGGAAGAACAGAGTTAGAGTGATGAGCAGCCATCATTTTCTCTCAACTTTCCCCAAAGAACCGGACACACTGTTCCTTTCTCCTGCCTTGTGTCATACAAACCAGTGGAAGAAAGGATGACACACACCTGCTATGTGCTGTCTCCAAGACTGACAGCTGTGGAACCACCTCATCCTTAGCATTCTACAATTCTTCTTTCTCCTCTTCTGTGCAGATGCAAGCTGCCCGTTGACTGTTCATAAAGGGCCGGCAGCCCAAGGTCCACACGGTGTTGAACACAGTATCAGCCAGAGAGTCACAGGCTACTTGAAAAAGATGGAGAAACAGAAAGGTTAACACAGAGGACTGTCCCGAGTAGTGCAATCACAAAGAGGCAGTGTATTTCCAAGGCTGCTCTGCTACCCACAGCGAAGTCAGTCATCTGATACAGAATTAAAAGGAGAAGCACACATTTAAAAGAAGCTTTCTAGACAAGCCCTCATCCAATCCAATCAAGTGAAATACTCTTCGAGGCGCTCTTCTTTTGTGGGACCCCTGATCAAAATAATGGTTAGTGATCAGAACCTCCCCAATCACTATGGGGAATGCTCCCTCAGGTGACACTGTTAGGCTGCCCATAACTCGACCTGTTCATGTACGGTGTTGTTAGGGTTTGTGCCTCGATGTCCCCCCAAAGCCTCATGCCATCATAGGTGGGGCTTCTTCAGAGGTGGCTGGATCTAGAGTGTGTGATGGTGGGTTTAAGGGCGTGTGATTACTATATCAATCCACTGACTGGTTTGACACCACCCTAATCCTGGCAGCCTGGATAAGATAGAGGAAGAAGCTGCTTAGCCCCCCACCCCTTGCTTAGTTTGCTGCCTTCTGCCTGTCTGCCACACTACCGTGCCTTGGATCCAGCTGATTGTGGACTGAAACCTCTACAAACTGTGAGCCATGTAAACCTTTTTCCTCCCTTAACTTTGGTCATTGAGTATTTTGTCCCAGCAGTGAGAGAAAAGTAAGAGGGATGCACAATGCTTTATGGTTGAGAAACATTTGTTTGTGTTGGATACATTGGTCAGCCACTCTCCTAGGGGTCAGCGATACAGAGACAAAAGGCATCATCCTCAACTATGGGACTTCACAGTTTGGACCAAGAAGGAGACAGGATGGTCAGGTCAACAGTTAGTTATACTAGACCATGATGAAGATGAACATGACCCCAAGGTGGGAGCCCAGAAAAAGGGGTCCTATCACTTTGGGGCAAGGGTATTAACTGGGGATAGCATCTCCAAGGAACTAAGATATCCTAAACTGAAACTTCAAAAATAATCAGGAAAATTAAGTACTGATGCAGGCTACTTGAAATTTTGGAAACATTATGCTAAATTTAAAAAGCCAGGCACAAAAGGTCACATACTTTGTGATTCCATTTACATGAAATGTCTGCGACAGGCTGTCCATAGAGATAGAAAGTAGACTGGTGGTTGCCAGGGACTGTGGACATGGGTGATGAGGAATGATTGCCAACAGATACAGGATTTATTTGAGGGTTAATGAAAATGGTCTAGAGGCTGGAGATTTAGCTCAGTGGTTAGAGTACTTGCCTAGCAAGCACAAGGTCCTGAGTTCAATCCCCAGCACCAAAAAAAAAAAAGAAAATGGTCTAGAATTAGATGGCGGTAAAGGTTGCACAGCCCCATGAATATATGAAAAAGCATTGAATTGCATACTTTAAAAGGGTGAATTTTATGGCATGTGAATTATGTATCAATCAAATTCATTTACAAAAAAGATTTTTGAAAGTCAACAAGCTTCTAGCTAGACTGACCAAAAATATAGAGAAGACTCAAGATGCTAAACTCAGAAATAAAAGACAGACATTGCTGCTAATCTTAAGAAATACAAAGGACAATAAGGGAATACCAAAAAAATAGATAAAAGAAATGGCTAGAAAGGCATAATATAAACTGCTAAAACTGACAAAAGAAATAGAAACTGAATAGATTGGTAGTGTATATAAATACAATCTTTTTTTTTTTTTTTTTTTTGGTGCCGGTGATTGAACTCACGGCCTAGTACTTGCTAGGCAAGCACTCTAACCACTGGGCTAAATCCCCAGCCCCTTATAAATACAATAAGTAATTCAAACTTTTTAATTAGGAATTAAAAGCTTCACCCAAAGAAACCCAATCTCACATGACTTCACTGGGGAATTTTACCAGACATAAAAGGAGAATTAATGCCAATTCTTTCCAAACTCACCCAAAAAGTAGCAGAGGGATCAACTGCCAACTCATTTTACAAGGTCATTATTATTCTGATACCAAAACCAGATCAAGGCCTCCCAAGAATAACAAACACAGACCAGTATTTCTTACAAATATAAATCAAAATCTTTTACAAAATGCTAGTAAGCTGAATCTAGTAACATAGAAAAAGAATTACGGCATGACCAAGTGAGGTTTATTTTAAGAATACAAGTTTGGTTTAGCATACTATAATCAATTAATAGAATTAATAATAATAATAGAATAAAGGACAAATACCACATGCTGCAGAAAAACATTTGAAAATAACTGAACTCTTTTTCATGATAAAACCACTCAAAAACCCGGAAGAGAAGAGAACTCCCACAACCTAACAGAGGTTAAGTAGAAAGAGCCACAACTAACAGTCATGCTTAATGCTTAAAGGATCAAAAAGGCAGAACTCTTAGAATTCAATAATAAAAAGACAAAAAGGGACAAAGGATTTGAATAGACATTTTTCCCAAGCATTTACGCAATGGCCAATAAAAACCCACTCAACATCACTAATTGCCAGAGAGATACAAATAAAAACACACTGAGATACTACTTGGTACATAAATCAAAAAGACAGACAGTAACAAATGTTGGTGAGGGGATGGAGAAATTGGAACATTGCCAGTGGGAATGTAAAATGATGTGGCTGTTTGGGAAAACAGTTTGTCACCTCCTCAAAAAATTAAACATAGAATTACCATATAATCCAGCAGTTTCCCTCCTAGACATATACCCAAGAGGAATGAAAACAGAGTTCCCCATCTAAACTTGTCCATAAATGTTCATGGCAGCAGTATTAATAACCAAAAGATGGAAACAACCCAAATATCCATCAGTAGATGAATGGATTGAAGAAAATATATGAAAGCTATACAGTAGAATACCATTCAGCAATAAAAAGAAATGAAATCCTGATCCATCCTACAACATGGATAAACATTACTAAATAAATTGTCACAGAAGACCACATATTATGATTCCATTTGTGTGAAATGTCCAGAGTGGGCCAATCTATAGAGGTGGAAAGTAGATCCATGGTTGCCTCAAGTTGAGCAGGGGTTTGGAAAGGACTACTATATGGCTGGTTCCTTTTTGAACTTCTGAAATCGATTGTGGGTTGACTGCAAAACTGTGAACATATTAAACAAGAATTTAAATGGGCGGATTGTATTGTATATGAATCACAAGAACAATAAAGCTATTTCAACAACACCAAGAGATGAATGATCAGGGTGTTCCAAGTAGAGACCACTGCAGGGGCAGAAAGGTTTAGCCATCAACTTCAGTGGTGTGCGGCACAGAGGTCGCGAGAGAAATCTGGAATATCCGAAATGATGTCTGCAAAGATAGGCAAGGGCTACACCAGAAAGGGCCATGCACATTGTTTTTAATCCTTAAAGAAGAAAAAACTATCGGATAATTACACAGGTGATTATACGGGCGAAGACCATCAGATCCATGAGACATAAAAATAGCAGGTGAGATACAGAAACTGAGCTAATTTTGCATGACCAGGCAAGTGGCATATCAAGGAGATGCTGAGAAAGAATCAAGAGGAAGGACATTGCTGGGAGACGGTAACTTGACCTGACCCTAGATTAGCAGCAGGCTCTTTTTGCCCTTTGAAGATAGAGGATAGAATGATTCTCCATTTACAGGGCCCAATCAATTATTCATATTTCCAAGTCCTCACACATTTGCTGTAGGACTACACTCTAGACATTGCTCTATGAACCAGATTCAAGATCCTCCGACTGCTGCAATTGCCTGTGTGTGGCATGGTGCCAGCTCTTTATAAGCCCGAGTTCCACCCATCTAAAAATATAAAATGCTAATGCCTGGACCCAATGCCCTGGCTTCTTAAGCTAGCAGATTAAAACTTTTCCTAAGGTAAACCAGGAGAAAGAAATTACAGAGTCACTGTGGAAACTGAGTAGCTAAGCAGTGTTTAAAATAATTATTTTGAAGTACATACAATCCTTTACACAAGGACGTTTTTAAAAATTCCTGCCCTGACTAACAACGAAATATGAAAAAAGGGGGCTTAAACCAAAATAAGTGGTTGTATGTAGAATAATTCCCAGTATGGAAAATTATTTAATAGTGGAATGAATAACACAGGCCAGCTAGGCGACTCTTTCTCCAGTCTTGCAGGACAGACTTTTTTTCTTTTTTTTCTTAGATTTTTATTAAAATTTATGAAAAATTACACAAACTTACAGGCCATTACACAAGCTTACAAACCACAATACATTGTGCCTTTTGCTTATGACAGTGAGCAATGTAAACAACCACATAAATGAAGCAGTAAGTCACAACTACATAAAGTTACTATAGTACCCAGTGTACGTGTCACTAATTTAAGTTTGGGTTATTAGGTTCTTATTTTTAAAATATCATTATTCCTCTGGATTCCCATTCCCCTCCCCCTTTGCCCTCTTCTTGTTCCCTTGAACTAGAGTCATTTGTAGGAAAATGGATGGACCTGGAAAATACAATGGTGAGTGAAATAAACCAGACTCGCAAGCTGAAATAGCGTATGGTATCCCTCATTTAGTGAGGTAAAATGCAAAAACAGGATGGATTTTTCTTTCTCTAGGAAGGCTTGGCACAGTCCCTTCTAGCAGCCTGTGGGCAGGTCAGCAAGGACTTTCATGCTAGGGCGTCCAGAGCCCCCGCTCAGCCTTTGCACACCATCACAGCATTCCAGGGAGTGGCGCCTTGCACCTCATGAGCCCTTTCAGCACGGCCTTCTGGCCGCCTCTCTGTGAAAACAGAACAAAACTCTCTGTGCCCAGTAAATGTCCTTATGGGACCTACCTTCCACGTTGGAGACAAAGCCCAGGCTCCGCTTTAGGTCCGAGCAGATGGAGTGGAGGCACCATCGGAATTTTGCGTCACAGCGATACTTGTTGGCCCCACATGTGTCATAGCAGACGTCCAGCTGGTTGCAGCACTTGGTCATTGCTGGAATTCCCAAGTCCATCTGCAAAAGGGAAGGAGAGAAGAAGGAGGAAAATGCCACGTTTATACCAAGGACCTCAGGCAGTTTTGCCTGCCTTGGCATGAACCAGCCAGCCCTCAAATGTCTGTTGCATGTTCGCTACAATTCAGAAACACTGGTGGTGTGGTAAGGTAAACCAAATCACAGTGTGCTAAATTCTTATTGTTATTTAGTTACTACTTTACTAAGTGACTCCCCAGCCCATTTACCATATTTTTCTTTGCAACAGGAATGGAAAATAGAGACCAGGAGGGAGGTCAAGAGGGCAGCACTGTAGGATTACAGACTCAATTGAAACTTAGGTTAATATTTCCATCTGAGATTTTGTTTGAAAAAACAATTCCAAGGCTAAAAGATACAAAAAATTGAGCCTCAGTGGAGCAAGAGATCACAGGAGAATCTCAGGGGCCCAGCCCATCATATAGCACCATTCGAAAGGTGTCTCTGTGTGCATCAGGAGGCAGAAAGGGGCGTAGAACACACAGCTCCTGAACACAAGGGGACCTTGGCCAAACCACACTGCACATGTGCATGTGCCCACACGTCTGCTAAGTGTCCTATAAACTGTAAATTTGACAAAAACTGAGTACGATCATAGAATGCCACGTGCCAAGTTATGAGACAGGATTTTTAAAAAGAAGGCTTTGAAAGAAGACTGATAGAAGATTATGAGAGGTGAGGATAGACTTAGGATAGAGCAGACAGAGACAGGACATGAGCAGATCATGTGAGCAGGTTTGTTTAGTGTTTTAAAGGTCTTAGTAGGAGATGTATGTGCATGTGTATGTGTCCATGCATGTGTGTATACAAAGACAACTGGGGGCTGGGGTGTAGCTCAGTGGGAGAGCACTTTCCCAGCATGCACGGGTCCTGGACTGGATCCCCAGCATTGCAAAACAAAACCAAACCAAAACTTTTTTAATTAGGGAGAAAGGCAAGTGGATGGTGTTGATCGCCAAGTAAGTAGTTCGATTTGCTAAGGCATCTGGGGCAAGGTGGAGACGTGGTAAGAGCTATGATCGAAGCTGAGTAATCACTGTGTGGTCTATAAAATATTTAGACTGGAGCAGGGTGACTGTAGATTTAGGCAAAGCATCTTAGAATCTTCTGCAACTTTTCTGATAACATAAACTTGGACTTGAACAGAAGTCGAGCCCATCAGGTTTCATGGTATAGGTGAGCAGTTATAGATCCTTTCTACCTACATGTCTTTAAGTATTCTCTTATTCGAACTTTTATTCCAAGGCCATCAAAAGCAGAATGAAGACACTGGCAATTTAAAATGCCCCTTTAAGCAAAAAAAATATATATATCTCTGTAATATATATATATATATATATACACATGATCATTGCATTCATGGATAATAATTGATTCTCACTCATTAGATGATGCACGGGCCTGGGTGCTATAATTCTGGATAAATGCCCATTTGTGCATTGTCTGATACCTGAAATAGACAATCTTGTCTGTCCCCCAAATTAAAAAATACATCACAACAGAAACAACTGAAAATTAAGTGTAATGATCATTCAATTTGATTATAGAAATCCTTGAACTAGTTCTAAATAATAGAATGTACATCGCTTCCATAGCTAATAAACTGATAGCCAAAAGGTGTGGTTTCTCTAGTGTAAATACACATCTGGAAGACTTTTTGTTCTTCTGCACAAGACTGGGCAGCCAGGCCGTGCAAGGTACAAGGGCGCCATATCAAAGGTGATACCTTCCTCCAAGACATTTTAGATTCATACACTTATTAAGAAAAATATCCAGACAAGGGCAGCCAGCTTTTTTTCCTAACATAATTAGTATGTTAAGAGGTATTTCTGAAAAATGGAAGAAAATTGAAGAAAGTCAAAGGGCTCCCAAGAAGTCTTTCTTTTTTTTTTTTTTTTGGTGCTGGGGATTGAGCTCAGGGCCTTGTGCTTGCTAGACAAGTGCCCTACCACTTGAGCTAGATCCCTAGCCCACTCCCAAGAAGTTTTAAAGGAAATTAATGTGTCGCTTGTTGTTTTAGAAGAGGCTGATTGTTGAGAAAGGGTCGGTGACGCACTGATAAGTGTTTAACGAACAGTTGTGTGTGTGATTGCAGATTTCTACAATGCATAGCTGCTGTGACCAGCAGTGTAAAGTCAGCTGCGACCAAAGTCAATATAATAATCAGGTTTTCTGTGGGTTGTGGGGGCAGGTGCTGGGGATCAAACTCAGGGCCTCGTGCTTGCTAAGCAGGCACTCTACCACTGAGCGAAATCCCCCACCACAATAATCAGCTTTTAATAGCTGGTACCAGCTGACTCCATCTCATCATTAATTTAATTTAATAAGTCAGACTCGTCAGATCTATTTTACTGGTTTTGGATTTTTTTGTTGTTGTTTGTTTGTTTGTTTTTTGACACAAGGTCTCGCTATGTAGTTCAGGCTGGCCTTTAACTCACTGTGTAGCCCAGGCTGGCCTTGAACTCGTGGCAATCCTCCTGCCTCAGCCTCCTAAAGGCTGGGATTACAGGCATGAGCCACCACCCCTGGTCTTTAAATTATATTTTGATAGCCTAAATCTGCTATTTGCAGTTGTGATTTCAAAGTTCTGATCCATTTATCTGAGGGACAGTTGTTTCTGAGAGAGGAAATCAGATATCTTCTTTGAAAATTATCTCCCTTCTCACAGACCCAATTTAAACTGCCTAATTACATTGCTCCATTAGATTCCACAAATGACCCCTTGTATCAGTGAGGACTCTTGGACTATTCCAAGAGTTAATGGTAGCAGTAATCAACCAAGAATGTGATGCTGGCGGTACATACACTTTCTGGTACCTTGAGACCCAGGAAATAGGAGCTGCAGCCATTGGGCTCCTGAGGTTTGTAGCCAGGTCTGGGCATTGGTGCCTTTCCTAGCAGGAGAAAGAGAGGGAAGATATATTTAGAAATCAAGTGCTTGGGAATATTCATCTCGAACAAGTTTGGAATTTTCTCCTAATCTCCAAGAATTTTATGAGCACTTTCTTAATGACACTTCTAAGGCTTCTCTATTACGTGACTTTGAAGATAAAGGCTAAGGCAGAACCAGAGTAAACCTCACATTCTTTTAACTTCTCCGGCCACGGTAAGGCCACACACTGCGCACAGAACAGAAACACCTGCTCGCACCCTTGCGAAACAGAAACTTTAGCTGCACCACAAAAGCGTGTAAGACTGACTTGACCAAAGAGCCAAGAAACACCCCAATGCAATATTTTAGGCATTCGTATCATTGAATTAAATGGAGAGTCTGAAAGCTCTGGCTTTCTTGATTTCTTCTAATGGCTTTTGAGTTATTCCATGATTCTGAAAATATGTAGCGAGCAGCTTGATGAGTGTGTCAGTGGTAGTCCTCACAGGTAAAGATGACCTTGAGCTGAGATGACCTTAGGGCAGTCATCTGCAATGGGCATTTTACCCCTTTATCCAGATAAGAAAAATGGGCACTAAGAAGTCCCATTACTTGCCTAAGGTCATGGAGCAAGCAGGGAAAATATGATATAAATTCAGATTTCCCATGTGTCTCCAAAGCCCACGTTCCTTTACTACGTCTCTGCCTCTTTTTAGGAGATGCAAGACCAAGAATAAGCACAAGGAAATAGCCTAAGAATGAATCTTTGGAACAAGGGATATGTCAGGTTCTTTTCTTTTCCTCCCTTCCTTCCTTCCTTTTCCTTCAATCTTCTCCCACCAGGTATTATATTTTGAATTATTTTGCATTATGAAGAGTTTCAAGACTGAAGGAAAGGTGGAGTGCTTGTCTAGGAAGCACAAGGCCCTGAGTTCAACCCTCTGCACCCACCAAAAAAAAAAAAAAAAAAAAAGCCAAAAATACACCTATGAACTCACGTATTACAAACATAATAAATAAACGGTAACATTTGCCAAACTTGCTATACTTTTTCTACTTAATTAGTAGTACAGTTCAGGTACAGTTGGAGCCCCTTTGCACCCCAGCTTTCCGTTTTAATTTTTAGATACTGAGTTTGTGCTTTGAAGTCCTTCCTCCTTACTGTTCCTCAAAGTTTTCTGTATTTTCTTGGACATTTACTCTTGCCCATGAATTTTTGTCAATTTACTAACTTGTACGATATTGTCAGAACTCTGAATAAAAATCTATTGAATTTCTAATTTCAAGACAACTGCCCTTTGGGATACTCAGTATTCCTAATCACAGGCATAATCACGGGCATAATGTTGCTCTCTGTTTACGTAGTTCTTCCGAGACCTTCAAAGAAGTGTGGTAATTTTCCACACATACGTTTTGTATCTATTTTATACCTTAAACAAGATAGAATCTCTCGTCCAGAAAAAGGATCCCAAGCAAGTACAGAAAATCTGCACTATTCTGCGACACATGCTGCCTCTAGATTTCTGCTCCACCAGCCCTGGCCGTGGCCCTGGCTCCCACCGTCCAAGATGGCGCTTCAGCCAACACATCCATGTTACCAGCAGTGGGATGGAAACAGTTAGAAGGGTCCAATCCTTTCCTTTAATGAACACACCAAAATGCTAGGAAATGAAGCCTTTATTCAATGTAGGCAACCAGGACCCCTGCTGAAAGTGGGAGGAGGTATTTGTTACTGTAGAAAAGGGCAGAACTGATTTTAAAGGAAAATGAATGGTTCCCACCACAGTGTGTTTGGGTATTGTTTGCTGCAGTATAATTATATGGAGTGTAAGATTTTGGCCCAGTATTACCCTTGTGATCCCCATGTCCTGGTAGGGACACATGTGTCTATCAGTGATGCATTTCTTTGTCCAGACTGATCTGTGTGACCAAGAAAATATGGCAGAAGTAGAGGTGTGTGGATTCCAAGATTTAGTCACAAAAGACTATATGACCCTTTCTTAGCGCCCGCACTCTCACTTGCGCTCTCTCTCTCTCTCTCTCTCCCTCTCTCTGTCATGAACAGCCCTGTGGGAAGGACCATGTGGCAACAACTAAAGCCTCCTGCCCAGACCTTCCAGGCTCTGGTCTCCAGTGCCAGCAGCATCGGCTGTGGCCTACCGGAAGTTTGGATGCAGAGCTGCCCAGCCAAAACACTGAGGACTCCTGACCCTCCGAAACTGTGTGATGTGACATTGCTGTGTTAAGCCACTAGGTTGGGGGTAACTTGTCCCTCGGTGATACATAACTATTGCAGTGGCCAATATTATGATATGGATCTTTTCATTCCATTATTTTCTAGGACAGGTTTGTTGACATGTAATTCACATATCATACATTCGCCCATTCAATCTGTCTGATTCAATGGTTTTATTATATTCATAGAATTCTGCAACCATCATCACAAATCTATCAGAACATCTTTATGGTCTCACAAAGAAACTCTATAACCATTGGCAATCACACTGTCTCTCCCTCCTCTAGCCCTAAGCAATCATTCAATATACTGTCTCTATAAATATTCTGGCCATCTCACATAAATTAAATCATACAGTTCGTATCCTTGAGTATCTAGCTTCTGTCCCTTAGCATGGTGTTTTTAGGATTCATTAGGTAGCATTTATTGATGCTTCATCTCTTTTTATTACCAGAAAGTACTCCCCTGTACGGATAGGCTATTACCCATCAACTAGTTGATGGACATTTGGATGGCTTTCACTCTTCCTCTATTACACAGGACTTACTACTACAAATATGTGTGTACACAAATATATACAAACGTGTGGATGTACATTTCTCCACAGGAGTGGGACTACTGGGCCATATGGCGACTCTGTTTAACAGTTTCAGTAAGTACCAGACTGTTTTCCTGGCTGAATAATTTTACATGCCCACCTGCAATATATAAGGGTTTCAATTTCTCCACATCCTCATTAATACTTATTTCTCTCTTTTTGATTCACAGCCATTCTAGTGGACATGAAGTATGTTTCATAGTAGTTTTGGTTTGCATCTTCCTAATGACTAATTATGTCAGGCATCTTTTCATGGGCCTATTGGCCATTGACATGTCTTATTTGGGAAACTCTCTCTTCAAATCCTATAACCAATGTGTAACTGAGTTGTTTTTCTTTTGATAATTTAGTTATGAGTTCTTTATATATACTAGAAATAAGTGTTTGTCAGATATATGATTTGCAAATGTTCTCTCCTATTCTGTGGGTTGTCTTTTCACTTTCATGTTGGAAACTATTTTCTTTTCTCATTGAGATGCATTTCATCTAATGTAAAAAGTAATCATCTTAGAGTATATGATTCAATGCATTCACGATGTGGTGCAACCATTTCCTCCGTCTGGCTCCAAAACACCCCCCCACTCCCGGAGGAGACCTTGTGCCCAATAAGTAGTCACGCCCTGCCTCAGTCTGTTTGGGCTGCTCTAGTTAAAGTACCATAGGCCAGGTCACCTACCCAACAGAAATGCATTCCTCAAAGTTCTGGAGGCTGGAACTTCAAGATCAGGGTTTCGGCAGGTTCAGTGTCTGGTGAGGCCCCTTCCTGTTTGCAAATGGCTGCTGTCTTCTCATTGTGTGCTGATGCGCTCAAGAGGAAGCTGAATCTCCCTTCTTCAAAAGGCGTTTCATGACTGTCTTTTTTCACTTCTTTCTGTTTTCAGAGTTCATCTGTATATTATCTACCAGTATGGCTGAATAACTCTATGAAATATACCAGTTTGCTTATTCACCCGTTAATGAACACTTGGATTTTTTCTACCTAATGGCTATTGTCAATAGTACTGCTATGGAAAACTGTACAAGCTCTAGCTTCAATTCTTCAGGGGTATACACTTAGAGCATAGACTTGTTGGGTCATAAAGTAATTCTATGCCTAATTTTGGGGGATCCACCACACTGTTTTCCATGACAGCTGTACCATTTTCATTCGCAGCACACAATGATTCTAAATTCTGCCCCTCCTCATGGTTTCGCCACAGAGAACTGAGACATGGAATATTTCTCCTTATCCTGTTTGGAATGATCTAAAGATGAGTTTCTTTCACTTCTGGAAAATTTACAGCCGCTGTAAAAATGTTTCATTTTCCTCATTGCATTTAGTTTTTTCTCTTGGGCTTCTTAATTCTGAAAGTTGAAACTTTTTTAAAATCCTGTTCTTCGTGAATCTTAATCTCCATTTCATATTTTTTATCCTTTTTCTCTCTTTTGTACTAAATTCCTGTAAGCTCTGTCAAATCTGTTTTCCATTTTACTAATATTCTCTAGGTTGACTTATATGCTATTCAATCAGTTGCGACTTGTCTTTCGATAACTATTAATTTTCACTTCTTTGAACTCTGTTCGGTTCCCTTTTTAAATTTACGTGTTCATTTTTGAGTTCTATTTTTAAAAATCATGTTTTCTATTCCTTTTATTTCTTTAATAATTTCAAATATTCATTTTATTGTCTGCAGTCCTTGGGGTGCTAAGTCTCATTACTTTTATTGTCTACTGGCTTTCTCTTATGATAGACTATTTGCTCACACAGTGGAAATTTTTAGCAATAGCTTAGTGAGGCTTGTTCTTTGGAGGAAATTCCTTTGTCCTGGGTCCTATAACTACAGGGCAGTTCCTTTGATTTTGGCTTTTTGTTTTGCTTCTGTTGCTGTTGTTCTGGGGACAGAACTCAGGCTAAGCATGTGCTGTCCCACAAGTCACACTCCAGGCCTCCTCAACTGCTTTCTCTGTGGTTCCAAGAGTCCCAAGATAGTTGAGAACCAGTATTTATGTGAGTTGTTCAGTTTTGGTTATTCACAGGCTGTACTTACCCGTTGTGTGAACCCAGATCCTACATCCATGTGTGGAATATGCTCAGAGTAAAGATCTTTTGGTAGATGTTCTTTATTGCACCTTCAGCCCAAGTACACTGGAGCACCGTGCTCCTCGGAATATGGGGAAGAGCGTTTGGAATCCCCTTGAAGCAGACTAGGCCGCTTCTCAGGCTCTAGGGCAGGTGTAGGCAGGCCGTCCGGTGCAGGCTTCCCAAATCTGACAGGTGATGGCTTCGTTTGCTCTCTTTGAGGACTAAAACCCCATCCTCAGCCCTGGAGTCACCATACGCTCTGGACTGACGAGCCTGAGGGATCTTCTGTGTGTGTGTGTGTGTGTGTGTGTGTATGAGTGTGTGTGTGTGTGTGTATGAGTGTGTGTGTGTGTTTAGCACAAGGATAGGGAAGAGGTACAGTGAGTTAAGCAATGTAAGTAATCAAATTGCACAAATGAATACAATCACATGTGCCACATGACTACATGTGATTGTCTCTTGGGGTGACAGGATGATTTTATCTTTTTCTTCAGATTGTTCTTTAATAAATATTCTACATATACTACCATTATAGTCATCAGGAAAAAATTTTGCCTGAAGAAACAAAGGTCTAAATATGGTGACACCTTTTTTTTTTTTTTTTTTTTGAGACAAGGTTTTGCTCTGTAATTCAGGCTGGCCTTGAACTCACTATGTATCCCAGGCTGGCTTTGAACTCACAGTGATCCTCCTGCCTCAGCCTCCCTAGTACTGGAATTACAGGCATGCCCCACCACACCCGGCTGGTGACATCTTTTTAATGCCTTCACTAGAAAAGGGTATTTGCTGGGACTCCCGAGGCTTCCTGGCTTCCCTCTATCTTGGCAAACTTGAGAACTCTCAAAAGATGAGAGTCCAACCTCACAGTTTGAAAGATAAAGGAATGAAATTCCTATCCATCCTGCTAGCAAGGAAGGTTATTTTATTGTATGTAATATTTTAAACAAACTGCAGAAATTCTGCCTAGCAGTGAAGCATGAAGTATAAATTCTATAAAATAAAGGTGGTGGCTTGGGCCTAGGCATAAATAATCTCAGATTACAGCGTGAGTAGTTTAGAGTTTGATGTTTGAAGTGCAGGCATCAATAATGTGCTGTATCCACACACTGGTTTTATTTTCCGGTGCGGCTTTTTACAGGAGCAGCAGGCTGACATGGAAAGTCTAGTTCTGGGGTTGGCAAGAGATGGCCCAGCCCTCTGCCTATTTTGTGTAACCTGCCAACTAACAATAGTTGTTATATGTTTAAATGGTTGGGCGAGAAGCCAAAACAAAGATAATATTTTATGACACGTGAAAATTACATGAAATTCAAGTGTCAGTGCCCATAAAGGAGTTTTATTGGGACCCAGGCACATTTGTTTATTATGTATTCGCTATGGCTGCTTAAATTGCAGAATATTGTTATAATCTCCAAGTGAGGATGGTTTGCTAATCAAGAAGTAAAATTCAGAGGCCATAAAGAAAGAGACTGACAGATTGGATCTCATAAAACTTAAAACCTCCTGAATAAAGCAAAACACCATAAAGCAACTGAAAGACACCCAGAAGGGAGGTGAGGTGTGGAGCCGGCCATGAGACACAAAGTTCTGCCACATACACTGCTTCCTGGGCCAGCCTTTCCCTTCTCAGTCTCATCGCTGAAAAGAACAGCAAAAACTCTTGGCCTCTGTGTCCCTGGTCGTGGGTTGTGTCCTCCCAGGAGGCCAAGTAAGTTAGCATAGCCATTTTGGGAAACAGTGCGGAGGTTCCTCAGGAGACTAAAAATACAGAATTGCCGTGTGATCCCAGCAATCTTGCCCCTGGTAGAGATCCAAGGAATGAAAATTAGTGTGCTGAGGGCTGGGGATTTAGCTCAGTGGTTAGAGTGCTTGCCTGGCAAGCACAACACAAGGCCCCGAGTTCGATCCCCAGCACCAAAGAAAGAAAGAAAATTAGTGTGCTGGAGAAATCTTTGCGCCCTCCTGTTCACTGCAGCTTTATTTACAATAGCCAAGCAACCTAGGTGTCCATCAACAGACAAAAGGATAAAAAAAAATACACTCTGATATGTACTTAACGATTGCCAGATTTATATGGTCTTCCTGTGGAAGTTTAGTAAATGTCTTTTACCCCCTTTCTTTTAGCAGTGCAGTTCAAGGGGGTTTGATACTTCAGTTATGGAGTAGGCTTATTGGGGGTCAATGGGGGCTAATTGGAGTTTTGTGTTTCTGTTGAGATAAGAAATTGTTTGATTTTAGAGTCTTTAAGATAGTTCACCAAATAAAATTTCATTATGAGATCAAAAAAAAAAAAAAAAAACCCATACACACACTGTGGAATACTATTCAGTCTTTAAAAAGGAGATCCTGTCCTTCCCGATGACTTAGGTGGAATTGGAGAATGTTGTACTGGTGGAATAAGCTAGGAAGATGAATACTCTATGTTCTCACTTATATGTGGAACCTAAAAAAGGTTGATCTCATAGAAACAGGGAATAGAAACATAGTTACCAGAGGTGGAGGGAGGGAGAGGGATGGGGAAAAGGGAACTGTCCTTCAATAGGGTAGAAAATTCCAGTAGAAGGGAGGAATACGTTTTAGTAATCTATTGTACTGCATGATAACTGCAGTTAATTATATATGGTATATTTCGAAATTGAAAAAAGGATAGACTTTCAACATGTTTGCCATAAGAGAATAAGTTAGTGAGGTAATGGATACATTAGTAGGCTGAGCCTTTCTACAGCGTATACAAAGATCAAAACATCACGCAGTATCATACACTAACAATACACTAAACATACGCTATCAATATTTGTCAATTAAAGTTTTTAAAAGATCGATTTTTTCCTCTGGAATTGAACCCAGGGATTTTGCATGGAGCTACATTCCCAGGCATTTTTTTATTTTTTATTTTGAGACAGTATCTTGCTAAGTTGCCTAGAATGGGCTCAAACTTGGGATCCTCTTGCCTCAGTCTCCCAGAGTGCTAGGATTACAGGTACGCATCACCACGACTTGTTTAAAGATTGCTATTTAAAGATACTTTTTTTCTTTTAAACTAATTCCCCAAAGAAACTCATCTGAAAAGTCATATTAAAGTGTGACAGTGGGACAGCATTTACAAGACACAAAAAACTCTGCTCTAGCAACCCTCCTCCGAAGACCTTTACAGGGCTTGCTTCAAGGCGTTCCTTCCAGAAACTGAGAAAACACTGCCCGGCCGCTGGGATTGGGGGATTGTTTTGCTTTTCGTAGAAAGACAACCTGAAGAACCTTGATGTGGTTAAGCTGTTCACCGTACTCTTTCCCACCGCATTTATAAAATGTGTTGGCTACTGAAGAAACAGGTTGACAGAGTTAAGCAACTCACCCAAGGTCACAACAACCCTCCAGCCTCACAAGCCCACGAGTTTTCTGTTACTAGGTCTCCTGAATCCTGCTTCAAGGATCTCGTGCTAAAAGCACAGCCGCATGGGGCCGGCGTGGGGCTGAGCAGAGCATGGGCCGAGCATGAGGGAGGCCCTGGGTTCAATCCCTGTGCTGCGCCAAGTCCGACCACAGAAAAATGAATAGCTGGAAACATAAGAAGCCTGGGGCGTTAGTGCTGCCTTGCCTGCCTGCTCCTTTAACCCGGGACCGAGGTCCTCAGGGTGATGCCTTTGAGCACCTCGACTGCCCTTCCCGAGCACCTGGGTCAGCCCACAGGAGTTCTAACTTCATCGATTTGGCGCAAGAGTTTTATTCAAAGCCTCCCTAGCTGGTGCTAATGCGTGGCCAAGGTAGGGAACCTCTGCTTTAAATACTGGTAGCTACATAGTAAATAGAACTTTTTTTCCTCTACTGTTGCTAAACTGTTGCTGCTGGTAAAAGAGAACAGTTTCTGAAGCAGATTTTTTTTCCTGTGCGGCCAGAAAAAGTGGGGACCTGGAACCCCTGACAGGCAAATCCTTAGAAATGCAAATTAGATGGCCAGTCCTACCCAATCAGAAACACTAGGGGCGGGGCCAGAAGACTTTATAACAAGCCCTAGGGGATTGGGGGGTGCTGTGAGTTTGAGAATTCCCGCTCTGGAGAAGTTTTGTTCCTGAGGATTGCGTCACTAAGCAAACTAAAAAGGAGCAGAGATGGTGACTAGATGTTCTCTGCTCGAGTTTGCTCGATTCACAGCCAAGGTGAGAAGGTATTTTTGTCCTCTCTGGGCACAGCCTCCTGGTCCTCAGTTCCCTGGGGCTCCGAGGATGACAAAGTTTAACCCGTTTTCTTGAGTGACTGTCACAGGTTTTGCTTGGCACAGTGAGAGACGCTATTTGCCTTCCTGTCAGCAGGTACTGCTGGCAACCCAAACTCGCCGAAAATCTTTTGGCGCCATTTTAATAACGAGGGTTTGGGTCTTGCTGTGCTTTAAAAACAATCCCACTGTTACCTATTTGCTAAAACACCTGTGTTGATCCAAATGCCTTGAAGTGAGTTAGCCATTTCCTGGCTCACCAGGGCATAGAGACGGGCCTAACCCAGTTTATCCAACACACCCCACACGAACTCGTGGCTCGGGGGTCCAGGGGGGTCCCGCGTGGGCCAGGGTTTTGCCCCATGAAGTTTTCACAGTTAGAGGCCGTCTTTGTTTTCCCCTATTCCTATATGGTTAAAACTTCTATGCTGTAAAACTTTTGCTTCTGGAGCCACAATTAACCATTATTGGCTAGCTACTCTCAGTGCATAAGAAAGTCATTTCCCCTGCTCAGAGACGAGAGAGACCGAGGGGTGAATCCAACAAAGTGTGTGGCAGTTTTGAGTCTCTCAGAAGCATTGGAGCAAATATTTCTCAAGTACGTTTTCCTGTTAGGCCTAGGTGAGTTTGTATTTTCATCTCTAACTCCAGGAGGGACAAACCATCAGACTGGTGAGACTTTGCTGTGCTTGGCTTCCCAAACATTTTTAAAGGCTGAGGGTGTGGCTCCGAGATAGAGCACCTGCCTAGCCTGCAAGGCCTGGGTTTGATGCCCAGCACCACCAAAACAGCAAACAATATTTACTTGTGAAATTACCGTGGGGTGGGAGGCTCGGGGTTTGGCATTCTGCTCCTCTTCAGCCCAGTGAGGGAGGAACCTGGCCCAGGGGCTCCTCTTGGGCAGCCAGGCCCAGGCCCATGCTCCCTGCACCCCCTTTACAACTTGGGCAAGGAAGGGTGGGTGCTCCTGGAGACAGCGCCCTGCTCTCTGGTGGGCAGCCACTGCTGATGGGGCAGGAGAGTAGGGCAGATTGGTGCCCATGAAGGGTAGCAAGGAAGGTGTGGACTGAAGGAGAATGCTGCCCAGGCCGAGCTCGGAGCCCCTGAGGAAGTTGCTTCAGAAATGTCCTCTGCGCGCTCAGCTTTGTTTCCTCCCCAGGAGCCCTCAGAGCCCCTCATACCTTTTCTCCCCAGCTCCTGCTGCATTTCAGGACCTGGCCCTAGGGAGAGTTTCTCAAGTAAAATACAGGAAGCCCAGTTAAATGTGAGTTCCACAGAAACCGCCACCAATTTGTCAGGATGACTATATCCCAACTATTTTATTGGCCATCCTTATCTAAGATTTATTGGCTGTTTACTTGGCTGGGTAGCCTGGTCTGCGGTGGGTGACAGGAGAAGGCACAGGGCAGATGGGGACCCTGAGGGCCCCGGGTGACAGCTGTGGCAGGAAGAGAAGCCACCCACTCACCATATCGGCACCGGTATTGACAAATTCCGTTCTTCCCTCCCAGCAGCTCCAGGAAGGAATCGAAGTAGCTGTTGACGGATTCGAAGCTGCCCCGCAGGTGCCGGAGGCCCCAGTCAGAGTAGGACTCCTCGGCTTTGGGGCCAGGGTCGCTCTGAGCCAGGCCACCCCCCAGGCTGAGCCACAAGATCAAGAAGCCAGTGGCCAGCTTCATCCTGCAGCAGGTAGGTACTGAGTGCTGTCCTCAGACCCCAGCCAGTCTCCCAGAAGTCCAGGGACACAGCCCACCCAGTGGATGTCAGGCGGCACCGGGAACAGGATTATCAGGAACACTCAATCTGTGTGTTCCCCAGAAGTGGACTTTAAACACAGCTATGGAGGCTGGGATGAGATCAGGGCAATTAGAGGGCAAAGGTGAGGCAGTGGGAGGGCCTGTCGGAGGGATGGCTGAGAGGGAGAACTCTTCACAGTGGATTCCACGGCCCTAGAGGTGGAGATGTTGGCTGTCTCCTGAGAGGGAGGAGGAGGGAACCCTGAGAATTCTTTTTTTGTTTGCTTTTTTGAGATAAGGTCTTGCTATGTAGTCCAGGCTGGCCTTGAACTCACAAAAATTCTCCTGCCTCAGCCTCCCAAGTGCTGGGATTACAGGTGTGCACCACAATACCCAGTTTGAGCCCTGAGCATTCTGCCTCCACACTTCATGAGCCCATCGATCAGTTACCAGTGTGGTCCCTCAGGGCCAGCCTGTTGACAGGGGGGCTTGTCCCAAGGTCCTAGCCACACCCCTAAGCCAGCCCCTGACCCCCAATCTCTGTGCAGACTCAGGAGGGTGTGTAAAGGGCCCAGATGAGACACCTGACCAAGATTCAGGATAGGGCCTGAGGGCATTTTGCTAGGCGGTGTTAGGTAGGAGTTCAGATTTGAGCCCCAGCTTCTGCCTTGGTGCCTGCCCAGCTCAGACTTGAATTCTGTAACCCAGCAGAGGTCCTGAGTATATATAGCAGCCTGAGACTGGGGCATTTTGGCCTCCATTTGCACTGCAGTAGTATTTGTGCAGTCAGCCTTATCAGATTACAAGATCCCGAGAGCTAGAGGTGGCCCAGGGACAGATCTGGGGCACTCATCTCTCCCGTGGCTTTTCTTTGAGTTACTTAAAAGTCCAGGAGTCAATCAGAAAGACTGAGATCAGAGACTCGAAGGCTGTTGACTGGGTTCTGGAATCATCTTCAGTCTGTAGATTACTTACCATCATGTGAAGAAATAGTACCTGTGAAATCAGTGGTCTGTAAAAAATCTTTACGGACCATATGAATCACTTAGCTTCTTTCTCACATGACTAGAAACCCCATAGAAAATAATAGATCGATTAACTTCTTTAATTTTAGATAAAAGATGTGTTTGTCTAAAGACTCAGATTCTAGGAAGGGCAATGGTTAAAAAATATTCACTGTGGGTGGAAAAAATAGAAGGTCACCAACGCCACCACCCAACATTTTAAAGCATTTATACTTTTGCAAACCACTTTCTTATATATATATTAGACATTATATAATCAAAATAGTTAAGTGAAAATGATTTGTTCTTAAGAACACATGTTCTCCAGTAACCTTTAAAATAAAATGCATGGGGCTGGGGATTTAGCTCAGTGGTTAGAGTGCTCATCTTGCAAGCACAAGGCCCTGAGTTCGATCCCCAGCACATAAATAAATAAATAAATAAATAAATAAATAGATAAATAGATAGATAGATAGATAAAATGCAGCAGCCACCAACAAAGCATCACATCAGCTGGGTTCAGACAGTATTGATCCTTCACATGTCACAAAAGGCAGAGATGAAAATTATTCAGAAAATCCAGGAACTCTTATGATAAGGCAATGATACAGAAAATGCTCATCAATAATCATGATTGCAAAACAGGTGCAATCCAGATCTGATCTTTAGCAAATCTATAAAAGTGTCTTCCAATATTTCCTCACATCCCCTTTCCTGGCATCTTAGCAGCTTCCATGAGTTCTTCAAGGTTACATCGATCAGTTGATGTTGCTGGGAGCTGTGTCGTGAACATGTAGTTTTGGCTCATTAAGGAAGGAGCTTCTGCAGGTCATTGCAAGGGACCAGTGAAACTAAAATACTACAAAAATATATCACAGATCCATGAACCTGCTTGACTCCATAGACATCATTGGAAATACCAGGTATCCTTCACAATGAAATGCATTAAGGGAGTCACAGCTCTGTCCGCCTCAGCAGTAAACACCTTGGAGGACAGAAAGACAGATAAAGTACATAGTAAAGGAGCTTACTAGCCAGGAGTGTAAGACAAAAATTAAACACCTTTAACAATCAGAGTGAAGAATAACAGTGATAATTAGTTGTTCGTTTGTTTGCTGTGGTTTGGAAGTGTGTCTATAACCCTTGAGAAAATATATGCACCCGTATGATATGAGACATTTCTACATATCAAAAAATTTTGAAGGTAACATCACCTCTAGAGAGTTTGTTTATATCTGAGAACTTATTTAACTCCAAATGAATCATTTTCATTATCACCTGAGGAACTGTTGGAAGCAAATAGTCCTTAGAAGTGAGCCCAATGGAGTCACTGATAAATTTTTCTGGCCCGCTGGCATGCTGTTCTGCCTATGTCATATGTGACTGACAGGTCTCGTAAGACCGGGGTCCAAATTGCTCCCTTCTGCATCAAATCAGGCAAACCACATATTTTTTAGATATCGAGGCAAAACAATGTCAAGTAGCTTATTTTCCCCCAGTATCAGACATTACAGGAATAATACTTTTGAGGGGGGGTGCTGGGGATCGAACTTGGGGCCTTGCGCTTGCTAGGCAAATGCTCTACCACTTGAGCTAATTCCTCAACCGTGCATAATACATATTTTGAAGATATTTGTCTTTTCACGAATGCCACGTGTATTTGCACAACATGCCTAGTGAATGTGCCTAAAATACACTAGGCTGCAGGCACTCCTCTACTGCTCCTGGGAGCAGGTCATTAAGTGGTCGCTAAATGAAGAACTGTATATAGTATGTACACTGCAATACTGAGAACAAAATGTTCAAAGGAAACTCCAACTTGATGACTTTGCTTTTATTTGTGTAACTTACCTGCACGAAAGCAGAGCTTCTTTTCGAAATGAAGATAAAAATGTTCCATTAAAGATAATAGCTTTTCCTTTAAAAAGATCTTACTTCCAAAAGATAAAAATAATAGTGATACATGAATAACAATATAAACAAAAATTTAAGATATTTTGATTCCATATTTTTACACTGTAACAATGCTTTATTAATACGTGCTGTCTTTCTTGTTCATACAATTTTTGACTTTCTGAAAAGTCATTTATTAGGTCACCAAAGTTTATGCTTTTAACCACTTCAGTTTGCCCAGTCAATACAACTGAAAGCAATTCCAGATGCTCTTGATAAACACAGGAGGACAAGCGATACTAGATGATTTTTAATTTTGAGAAGGATCTTTTTGCTGATGCAATTGTTAGCAAAGCTGAGAGCATTTTTTTTTCATGTTTCTACTTGCCTAAAATTTTTTGTTGTGATAAAATAAACATAATGAACTGGGGATTTAGCTCGGGGGTTAGAGTGGTTGCCTTGCAAGCACAAGACCCTGAGTTTGATCCCCAGCACCAAAAATAAAAATAAATAAATAAATAAATAAACAAACAAACGTAATGACCATTTTAACTAGTTTAGAGCGTAGAACACAGTGGCACAAGCATATTCCCGTATTGGTGTGCGGCCGTCAGGACCATCCATTTCCAGAACTGTCGTCGTCCTAAACTGAAACTAGAATTCCTCATCTCCATCTTCCCCTGACTTCTGGTGCTACCTTACTTCCTGTCCTTAGGAATTTGCCTTTTCTAGTTTCTTCCTATAAATGGGATTGTACAACGTATATCCTTTTGCACCCAGCTTATTACCCTTAGCATCATGTCTTCCAGTTCGTCTGTGTTACAGTTACCAACATTTCATTATTGTAGATAAGATGCTATGATTATGGGTGTGCAGACACCTGTTTGAGTCCCTGCTTCTGTGTGTATACTTGGAACTGGCCTTGCAGGATTAGAGGGTATTTCTGTGTTTAACTTTTTGGAGAACTATTCTTTGGTTTTCCAGTAGCTGCATCATTTACATTCCTCCTGGCAATGTGTAAGCTCAGATTTCTGCACATCCTTATTAACATTTAACAGCTTTTGATTTGTTTAGCAGCAGCAGCCATGAGAAGGTATGAAATAGTAGCTCTTGCTTTTGACTTGTGGCTCCCCAGTAATTAATGATTCAGAGCATTTTTTGTGTGTCTAATTGACCATCTGTGTGACTTTGGAGGAAATCTATCCATGTCCTTTGCCCCGCCCCTTTTGTGGTGTGGGTGATGGAGGCCAGGGCTTGCCCCTGAGCTACATCCCCAGCCTACTGTTGAATTTTTAAAGTGGGTTGTCATTTGTTGTTTAGTGTTGGAAGTTCTTTGTCTAGTCTTAGGGTTGCCTTTGCCCTCTTGGTTGTGTCTGATACACAGAAGCTTTACATGTGGTTGAAATCTGGCATAGCTGTTTTCTCTTCTGCCATCCGTGCTTCTGATATCACATCCAAGAAAGCAAAGCCAAGCTCACAAAGATCTTCCCCTGTTTTCATGAAGAGTTATGTTAAAGCCCCTGAGCCTCCTCCTCCTCTTAATAGGACAGTTCTCTTTATGTTGGTAGGATCTGAGTATTTTCTTTGGGATTGTGGGTCTTCTGGGCTGGCAGGAATAAAAAGGTTCATCATGTCTCCAGCCCATCAGAGGCCTCAGTCCCCTCTCTACTGAGAATTTATCTTGGATTCTGCCTTTTTTTGTTGTTTTTTTGTTTGTTTTGTTTGTTTTGAGATGGGATCTCGCTATATAGTTCATCCTGGCTCTGAACTCTGCATGTAGCCCAGGCTGGTCTTGAACTCACAGCAATCCTCCTGCCTCAGCCTCCCAAGTGCTGGGAATACAGCAAGCGCCACCAGCTGCCTTTAGTCATCACTTTTTTAATGTGCGAGGAAAGAATGCTTATTTCTTAGTTTGAGAATTTCAACATGCTTTCTCCTTGTATTTAGAAATTTTAGGGATTTAGCTCAGTGGTTAGAATGCTCGCCTCACAAGCACAAGGCCCTGAGTTCGATCTCCGGTACCAAAAAAAAAAAAAAAGAAAGAAATTTTAGCCTATTATCCACTCCCTGTTTTCCTCAAAATGGTAAAGAATAAAGCAAATGAGTTGTGCTGGGAAGGAATTGTTAAGTCCAGACTCCAGAGACTTCGGGCTCTCTGAAATGAATGCTTGGTTCAGCCACTGGAGATTTTGGTCCCGGAACAGGTTCCTGGGAGCAGCGGGAGCCTGCGCCAGGCCTGGAGTCACAGGAATTTCTAATGCGCCTGTGGTCCACAAGGGGCCTCCCGGGGCTGGAGGCGGAGGGGCGGGACCACAGGAAGTGTGGGAAGCGGGGACAGGACGGCGCCCCGGGGCAGTATTTGTTGTCCCCGGACTGGCTGTGGTTGACAGTCAGATAAACTGATGAGTAAACGGGTGTGGTGCATCTGATAGGATTTAAATCCAGGTTTCACTTGCCTTCAGGAATGTGAAACAATCAGTTTAATTTACCTCTCTCGCCTCCATCCTCAGGGCCCTGTAATTAAATCTAGGACCTCTCAGAGTTTTCTCTGATGAGAGAGCAGCACGCCCTGCCTTTTCTTCCTAGCTCCAGCGTCCACAGGTGTTCAGGCCGCACCACTCCTCTGTGAGAGAGGCTACCACATTTCGAGTGAGAATTAGAAGATCACTGTTGTAGAGAAAAATTGTCATATATTTACAAAGTGCTAGTCACACCTCTCATCTGTTTTCTTCAAACCCCTGGATTCCGATTGCCTTTATCCTTTTCCGAGTTCCTCCTCTCTCTTTTACTTCCCTATTGAAATATTTGGAAATGCTTTAATAAATGAGAAAGGACTAAAGGCAACTAGATCACTTTCATCCCGAATGTATATCCTGACGAACACTGAAGAACAGACCTCAAAGTTGGTCAGCTCTGCAACCCAGACGATTATGGCAGTGTTGTTGCTGCTAAAACTCACTCAAAAACTTGTTTCAGAACTAGTTCAAGAGCCAAGTGTACTGTTGTGAAGGTCACATGATCGAAGGGGTTAGGTCTGTTGTCCTTGGCCTTGTTTCACATTAGGATTGCTTAGGCAGCTTTAAGAATGTGACATCTAGGCCCATCCCTAGAAACTGGCATTCATGGATATGGGATTTGACCCATTTTGAAGTTTTTGTTTTGTTTGGTCGTTTGGGAATTGAACCCAGGATCTCTCACACGTGAGGCAAGTGCTCAATCACTGAGCTACGTCCCTAGCCGTGTGTGTGTGCGCGTGCATGTGTGTGTGTTTTAAAATAAGGTCTCCTTAAGTTGCCTAGACTTGCCTTGAACTTACCATCCTTCTACCATTTTGCATTAATTTTGGTGTGTGTTATAAGAAGGGATCAAGTCCACTTTTTTGTATATGGATATCTAGTTTTCCCAGTAATGTTTGTTGAAAAGACTGTCCTTTCCACGACTGAATGGTCTTGGACCCTTGTGAGAATCATTTGGTCATGCTTCCAAAATTGTTATACAGATTTAATGCAATCCCAATTAAAGTACCAATATCATACCTCACAGAATTAGAGAAAACAATCCTAAAATTCATTTGGAACCAAAAGAAACCTAGAATAGCAAAAGCAATTCTGGGCAACAAAAGCAAAGTAGGGGCCATCACAATCCCTGACCTGAAATTACATTACAAAGCTACTGTAATAAAAAGAGCCTGGTACTGGCAAAAAAAATAAAGACCTGAGGACCAACAGAACAGATTAGAAGATGCAGAAACAAGTCCAAACACTCTCAGTTACCTTATCTTTGACAAACGGTCCAAACATCTACCCTCTTTGGTAGAAAGATAGTCTCTTTAATAAATGGTGCTGGGCAAACTGGCTCTCCACATGCCGAAGATTAAAACTAGACCCATATCTTTCCCTATGCACTAAACTAAAATCAAAGTGGATCAAAGATCTAAACATTAAAACAGAAACACTAAATCTGCTGGAAGATAGAATAGCTAGAATTCTTGAAGACAAAGCGTTCTAGACAAAGACTTTATGAACAAAACCCCTATTGCCCAGGAAATATTACAAAGAATCAACAACTGGATCTAATCTTTCTAAAAACTTTTTTGCATGGCAAAAGAAACCACCAACAGAGTGAAGACACAATCCACAGAGTGGGAAAAAATTTTTGCCAGCTGTTCCTCCAACAAAGGACTAACATCTCAAATATATAAAGAACTAAAAAAAAGTAAGACCCCCAAAATTTAAAGATCCAAAACTCCAAAAATGGGCAGCTGAAATGAATAGCCACTTCTAGAAATAGCAAATAAACATAGGGAAAAAATGTTTAACATCACTGGTCATTTGAGAGATGCAAATTAAAAGAACACTGAGATTCCATCTCACTCTAGAAAGAATGGCTATTATCAATAAATCAGCCAGTAACAAATGCTGGAGGGGCTGTGGAGAAAAAGGAACCCTTCACTGTTGGTGGGAGAGTAGACTGGTGTAACCACTATGGAAATCAGTGTAGAGATTCCTCAAAAAACTAGGATTAGAGGTTCCATTTGACCCAGCTATTCCCCTTCTTGGTATCTTCCCAAAAGAATTAAAAGCGGCATACCACAGTGATACATGCACACCCATGTTTATAGCAGCACGGTTTGCAATAGCTAAATCTTGGAAACAGCCCAAATGCCCATTAATCAATGAATGGATAAAGAAAATGTGGGGTTTTTTTTTTATACAATGGAGTACTACTCTACCATAAAGAACAATGAGCTTGAGACATTTCTAGGTAAATGGATGCACTTTGAGACCATACTCTTAAGCAAAATAAATCGAACACACATATTTAAATACTACATTGTTTCTCTGGTGTGAGAAACTGAAAGTGTAAATGAACACTAAAATGTACTGGGAAAGGAAGGAATTGTTCAAATGGAAAGGGGAATGAGGGAGAGGGAGAAAGGAAGGGAGGGACAAGAGAAATAAGGAATAGAAGAAAAAAATGGAAACAAAGCTTTGTAAATGAGGGAGGAGGGAGTGAAGGGGGGAGAGGAACAGAAAAAAGCAGCAAGATACATCATGTACAGGTACAAATCCCCTATGATGAATGTTATCACTATGTATATCTGAAATATGCCATTAGAATTAAAAATGTTTTTAAAAAATTCATTCGGCCATATATGGGTGGGCTCTTTATTCATCTATATCACTATAGCAAACCTTTTAAAGCTTTCAGTGACAACAAACAGCCTGCTGAGGCATACACCGTAGGTTCGTAGGTTCGCCACTATTGATCTGTATGTTTATCTGTAAGCCAATTCCATATCATTTTGATTGCTGTAGCTGCATAAGTTTTAAAATCAGGATGTATGAGTCTTCCAATTTTGTTCTTGTTCAAAACTATTTTGGCTACTTGGGGCCCGTTAAAATTCCACCAGGGGCTGGAGTACAGCTCATGCCTACCATGTGCCATAACCTAAGTTTAATCACCAACAAAACACATGCCACTGGGATTTTAATAGGAATTTCATGGAATCCATAGATCACGTTGGATAATTCTGTCATCTGAACATATTAAGCTTCCCAGTCAGGCATGGTGACACCTGTCTGTAATCCCAGCTACTCAGGAGGCCGTAGCAGGCAAATCACAAGTTCGAGTCCAGCCTGGGCAACAGAGTGAAACCCTCATCTCAAAAAAAAAAAAAAAAAAAAAGGTCTTCTAATCATAAACACAGGATGTCTTTCCATTTATTTATGTTGTGTTTTATTATTTTTGGCAAATCTTTCAGCAATGCTTTTTAATTTTCAGTATACAAGACTTTCACTTCCTGAATACTTTATTTTGCGATGCTATTATACATGGAATTGTTTTGTTATTTTCTTATTTTGATTGTCGATTATTAGTGTAGAAAAATGCGACTGACTTTGTCATATTCTGCAGTTTTGCTGGACTCCTGTGTTGGTTTTGGGGGGGCGTGTGTGCGATCTTGAAGGTGTTCCACTTGTAAGATCATGTCATCTATGAACAGACTGCTGTGCTTCTTCCTTTCCAATTTGGATGCTTGGCACTGCTTTGCTTTACCGACTTGTGCTGCCCAGAACTGGTGAATAGAAGTGACAGAAGCTGCCCCTGTCTTGTTCCTGAATTTAGGGAAGAAATTTTCAGTTACTCACCGTTGAGTATGATGTTAGTGATGCGTATGTTTCTATGAGGTCCTATCCCACTGAGAAGCTTTCCTTCTACTGCTAGTCTGTGGAGTATTTTTAAGCACAAAAGAGCATGAAATCTGTCAAATGCATTTTCAGAATCAGTTGAAACGATTGTGTGTTTTTTCACCATTGTATGAATGTGTAATATTAATTACATTGATTTTTACATATAAAGCGCCATCTCTGCGTTCCTAAAATAAATCTCATATGTTCATGATCTATATAGTCTTTTTACATTGGCTGTACAGTTTGATTTGCTAGTATTTTACACTTGATCTTAGCCAAAAGGCTGAGAAGCCATTGATTTGCTAGTATTTTTAATGAGGAGATTATATTCAGAATGGGTATCAATTGCTCAGTAGTTATCATATATTTGTCTGTTTTGGGATGAGGTAAATGCTGGACTCCTAGAACATCAGGAACTGTTCTCACCTTTTCAGTGTTCTGGAAGAATTTGAGAAGGATTGGTATTAATTCTTTGAATGTTTTATAGAATTCAGTGAAAATACCTGGTCCAGGACTTTTCTTTATTGGCAAATTTTGGATAACTGATTCAGTTCTACACTAGTAATGGATGTATTCAGGTTTCCCGTTTCTTCACTATTCATGTGTTGCTAGATCATGTGTTTTCAGGAATTGTGCGTTTTTGTCGAGGTTATTGGATTTGTTATGACCTTCTTTATTTCTGTAAAATTAGTAGAAATGTTCCCACTTTGTGGTTTTAATAATTTGAGTCTTCTTTTCCCTTAGTCATTTAAACTAAAGGTTTGTCAATTTTGTTCTTCTTATAGACCCAGCTTTGGTTTTGTAAATTTTTCTATTTTTTTTTTTCTATTCTCTACTATTCCTCTGTTCTAATATATATGATTTCCTTCCTCCTGCTAGCCTTGGGTTTAGTCTGCTCTTCTTTTTCTAGATCTTTAAGGTATAAAATTGAGATCCATCTTGTTTTTAGTTTTAAAAAAGGCAACTGTAAATACCTCTTTGAGCGATGCTTTTTCTATATCCCATACGTTTTTTGTTTTCATCTGTCCAGGCTATTTTCTAATTTCTCTTGTGAATTCTTTGATCCTGTTGGGTAGTGAATTCCTCCCCTATTATTGCATGACTATTTCCTCTTTCAGTTCTGTCAATGTTTACTTTTTATGAGCCCTGGCATACATGTTAATTTATTATTTTTTTATTTTTATTTTTAGTGAATTTATTGTTTTTTTATTTTTTTTTAGGTTTTTTGAGACAGGATCTCAGTCTAATTCAGGCTGGCCTTGAACTCACTATGTAACCCAGGCTGGCCTTGAACTTACAGTGATCCTCCTGCCTCAGCTTCCCGAGTACTGAGATTATAGGTGTGCACCACCATGCCCAGCTTCAGTTCTCTTTTTGGTTACTACTTCATGGAATGTTTTTGTCTGTCTTTTTATTTTCAATCTATTTTTGTCTTTAGATCCAAAAGAAGTCTCTTATAGGCAGAATATATTTTAGTCATGTTTTTGTTAAATCTATTTTGCCAATCTCTACTTTTTGATTAGAGAGATTAAAATCCACTTTTGTCCTTCCTTCCTTCCTTCCTTCCTTCCTTCCTTTTTTTTCTTCGGTGCTAGGGGTTGAGCCCAGGGCCTCTTGCATGCTGGGCAATGCCTAGCGAATGGATGGAATCTATTGTATGATTTAAAATGCTGCAGACACCATTCCGTTGCCATCAATATGAAATTTACTGCTTTTAAAAAAATCCAAATACTCGCACTGTCTAGATAAAATTAGCAAGTGTTTTTACAATTGTTGTAAAGTTCAACTGCTGAACCTTGTTTTTGAAACTTTTTGACTTACATTAACGCACTTCTTTTTTTTTTTTTTTTTTTTTTTGGTGTCAGGGATCAAACTCAGGGCCTTTGTGCTTGCAAGGCCAGCACTCTAACCGCTGAGCAAAATCCCCAGCCCCTCTGGCTAGTCTGCTTTAAAAATCAGGCTGTTTCTCGCTCCAGGCACTGGAAGGAGTTTTCCGATGTGAAGTGCAGGGGACCTTTGACACGAGATTTCTTCAATCCTCCAGCAGGGGGCGCACTATTGTGCGCCTCGTCTGCAGCTGGTTGCTTCCCGGGGGCGTTTCACCACGGATGGGTTTGGGCAGCGCCCTTTGTGCAGCTCTTTGTAGACGACGACTCCTGGCGCTCTTCCCAGCGGCTAGGGCTTTCCGAGAGCTAGAGGTGGGGCTGCAACCCAAGTCTAAAATGCTTCCTCCCACCCCCAGTGCTGGGGATTGAACCCACCGTCTTCACACTGAGCTACATCCCCAGCCCTTTTTGAGACGAGGTCGCCTGAAATTGCCCAGGCTGGGGGCTTGGATTTGTGATCCTCCTGCCTCAGCCTTCTAGAGTGCTTCGGATTACAGATGTGCATCACCGCACCTGGCTCAGAAGACTTTAAAAAAAAAGTTTTAGGAGAAAACATGACCACTTAGGTTTTAAAAGATTCAACTCATAGGTATCATCATATCTTCAGCTTCATGTAACAATTTCCCTCTCTGACTGAATCTCTGGTGATCTGAACAGCATGGATTTGATTTCTGTGTTGGCCTAGTAGGACTGGCTGGGTATAAGTTGTTTCTGGAAAGTTATGTAATTGTCCCAAAACACACACACACACACACACACACACACACACACACACACACACACACAGTTTTCTGGGGCCAGGCTGCGCGTGTGTGAGTGTGTGTGTGTGTGTGTGTGTGTGTGTGGTGGTGCACTCCCACACCTACTACATTGCATTGTGTTGTAAATAGCAGACAATGCAAGCTTGCTGGGGACAGACAGGACCAAGGGGCCACAGGAATCCTGGGGGCCCACTGTGGCTCAAGGTAGGTGGGGAAGGCAGGCTCACTTGGGCCCTACAGGGAAAGCTGCTGGTAAACAGCAGAGAAGAAGCCATTCAGGAGGAAGCACATAGCCACATAGCTGACTCTTCTCTCGGGGTGGTGTGGTATGTTTTGTTTGGCGTTCCTGGGGATGCAAAATAGGGCCTTGTACCAGTCTTTAATCATAAAATTCCTCTCCTGGAAGCTGGGCATCTTGCAGGCAGTGAACTATGATAGAAAGGAGAAAAAAAAAAAAAACCACCCCAAAACAAAACACAAACTACTGAATGTTTAGTTTAAGAACTGCACAACTGGGCGTGGTAGCGTATGCATGTAATCCCAGCACTGGGGAGGCTGAGGAAGGAGAATCACCTTGAGTTGGAGGCCAGCCTGGACTACCTAAGTGAGTTCAAGACCAGCCTGAACTACATAGTAAGATCATATCTTTAAAAAAAATTTAAAAACTTTCATAATCATTATGTACAGCAAACATGCACCAATAAAGTATTTTTTTAATAATCAAAACTGATTGCAGAGGCCCTGAGGAGAGGGTGAGCTTAAAGAAAAGCAACCTCCTCCATAGTTCTGACCTTCAGTAATTACAGTGGCACAAGCGTCCTCTGCAGAGTTTAACTTTGGAAAGCCGGGTGGGGATTTCTTTTTCAGCCACATTTTCCATTGCTTCTTCCTGTACCACAGCTTTGAGCTGCTTTCCCTCTGCCTCCCCTCTGTTTCTGACGCCTGCCTACACTAAGTGTCCCCTATTTCACGGAGACCTTGTCCCTCAACATCCCTGCCCATTGCCACCCCTGCACCTCCCACTGCCACTGAGCCCTCAGAGTGGAATTTATCTTTCTCTTCTGAACATGGTTTATTATCTCTACTTTCATAATACCTTTTTAACCTGATACAATTATTTGTGCAGTGTTTCCTCAGATTTTTCTCTATAATCAATCATGTGGTGTGTAAAAAAAATTTTTTTCCCTTCCAATCGTTATGCCTTTTCTTGGCTAAGGCCGATAGCTGCGTATAATATTAACACTTTCAACAAAAAAGCATTTAAAATGATTAGGTCACAAACTTACAGGGGTATTGAGCTTGGATGCTATAGTGAGATTGTGTCTCACTCAGCTTTCCCGAGTTCACAAATTTAGAACACCCACTTGGTCCAAGTGGCTGCCACTCGGCACTCGACGCTGAGGACTGGACAGCAGATACCTGAAAACCAGATGTCATCGCCAGAAGGCTGCCAGAGATCCTGTCTCCTCAACGTATGATGCCACACGTTGTCCCCAGGCATATTTCCCTGATGACATCTCGGCAGACTCCTACGGTCAAGGAAGGCTTGCAAATATTTTACTTTTCAGCTCTTTGGGATAGGAAAGTAAGAACTGGAATGTGCAGAGTGAGCCTTTCTAAATTCTGTGCCAAATACCTCTTCTGTTTACCGGGACCTCCAGAACCATTTCAGTGGAAGAAATGCTGGAGCTTATTCTGGCCTTATTTCTGGTATTAACCAGAATATTGCAGTATTAGTTTCACAGTCAAGTGTGGATTTTGCCAGAAGTTTCTGGCAGGTACCATCAATCAGGTTAAAAAGTTTCCCTTCTGCTAGGTTTCAAATCGTTTTGTTTTTTAAATCATGAATAAATGTCAAATACCTTTGCCCAGCAATTAACATTGTGGATTTGTTAACACTGTGGATTTTATTAGCAGATATTTAAAATGTTGACCAAGCCTTACCATCTTGGGATAAACAATACTTGTTTCTAACATTTTGGATTTATAATGGTTTGCATTGACTGGTTGTTTGCTAATTTCTTAAAAATAGATTTTACTGAGAATAACATATAGGGAATAAAATGCACACACACTTTAAGTGCACTATAAAATGTTTCACAAATGTTTATGCCTGAGTGACCACCACTAGAACATTTCATCACCTCTAAATGGTGCCTTTCATGTTGCCACCACAATGAAGAGTGATCTGTTGCTAGTACTACAGATTTCTTTCTTATAGTGTCATATATATGTGATTATGGAGTATTTTCTTTTGTGCCTGGTTGCTTTCACTTAATATGCTTTTGGGATTCATATAAACCACTGCATATATCACTAGCTCACTTCATTTTATTGTTGGAATAGGTTGTTGAATGGATATGCCACAATGAGTTTATCCATTCCACGGTGGATGGAGATTTGTTTCCAGTTTGGGGCTGTTAGGAACACTGATACACAAGTCCTTATAGGTATATATGCTTTCACTTCTGTCAGGTAAATAACTAGGGTGGAATTGCTAAGTGGTGAGTGTATATTTAACTTACAAAAAATCGCAAACTGTTGGCCAGAATGACTATACCATCTTACATTTTGACCAGCAGTATATGAGAGTCCTAGTGGTTCCATATCCTTGCCAACACTGAACATTCATCTTTCTGATTTAAACCAACCTAGTGGGTATGAAATGATATCTTATTGTGATTTCAATTTGCATTTCTTTGGTAACAAATGCTCTTCTGCATTTCTCTGTGTGCATGCGCGCTTTGTAGTCACTCTGATAACACATCTTAAAATCTTTTTTTTTTTTTTTTGGTGTTGGGGATCGAACTCAGGGCCTTGTGCTTGCTAGGCAAGCACTCTAACCACTGAGCTAAATCTTCAGCCTCTTCTCTCATTTTAAAATTGGGCTGCCATCCTGTACATCAATAATAAACTCACTGAGAAAGAATTTAGGAAAACAGTACCACTCACAATAGCCTCAAGAAAAATTAAATACTTAGGAATTAATCAACCAAGGAAGTGAAAGACCTCTATAACAAAAGCTACAGTACTCTGTAAAAGGAGATTGAAGAGGATATCAGGAAGTGAAAAGACATCTCATGTTCCTGGATGGACAGAACCAATACTGTCAAAAATGGCCATATCACCAAAAACTAATACCATACATACATTTAATGCAGTCCTAAACAAAATACCAACAGCATTCCTCACAGAAATAGAGAAAACAATCCTAAAATTTATATGGAACCTGAAGAGACCCTGAATAGCAAAAGCAATCCAGGGCAACAAGCAAAGCAGGAGGCATCACAATCCAGACTTCAATCCTGTTATATTACAAAGCTACCGTGATAAAACAGCATGGTATTGGCACAAAAACAGACATGTGGATGAACAGAGCAGAGGATGCAGAAACAACCCCAAGCACATTCAGTCATGTGATCTTTGACCAAGGGACCAAAAGCATACCCTGGAGGAAGGACAGCCTCTAACAAATGGTGCTCAGAAAACTATACACATGCACAAGATTGAAACTAGAGCCCTATCTATCACCATGTACCAAAATACAATAAAAATTTATCAAAGACCTAAATATTAACACAATCTGCTAGAAAATAAAATAGGTAAAACTCTTGAAGATGAGCACAAGCAAGGACTTTCTAAACAGAACCCCAGTTGCACACAAAATATATCAAGAGACAACAAATGGAATTCTATCAAATTAAAATCTTCTGCACAGCAAAGGAAACAACCAGTAGAGTGAGGAGACAACCTACAGAATAGGAAAAAATTTTGCCACCTATTCCTCCTACAGAGGATTGATATCTGGAATATATACTGAACCCCCCCAAAAAATTAGACCTCCCCAAATAAAAGACCCAATAAAAATATCAGCAACTGAAATGAACAAACATGTCAGAAGTGCAAATGACCAATAAATACGTGAAAAAATGTTTAACATCTCTGGCCACAGAGAAATACAAATTAAAACAACACTGAGATTTCATCTTACCCCAGAAAGAATGACCATTATCAAGAAATCGAATAGTGACAGATGCTGGCAAGGCCAAGGGGAATATTTCTACATTATTGGTGAGAATGTAAACTAGTACAACTACTATGGAATCAGTATGAAGAGTCCTCAAAAAACTAAAATCAGAAATTGTTTGACCCAGTTCTTCGCCTTCTAGGTGTTGTCCCCAAAGAGTTAAAGACATATTACAGTGATACATGCATACCCATGCTTACAGCAGCACAATTCATAATGGCTAGATCTTGGAAGCAGCCTATATGTCCATCAACAGATGAATGGATAAAGAAAATATGGTATTTATACACAACAGAGTACTACTTGGCCATTAAGCAAGATAAACTTGAGTAGGAAAATGGATGCACCATGAGATCATAATATTAAGTGAAATAAATTCGATATACAAGCTTAAACATTGCATGGTTTCTTTTATATAGAAAACCCAAGGTATAAATACTTTAAAGCAATGTAAGACAATAGGAAACGGGCAGCTGTCTTTTGCAGATGGGAAAGGGAGTCTAGAGATGGAGAGAGAGGGAAAGAAGGGGACAGAGAAATAAAAGTATGTCCATGTACCAACTCCCCATGATGAATGTAATCATTAGGTAAAAAAATGTGTACTAATAAAAATTTTGGGATGTCATTTATCTAAATAAATTATAAGACAAGTCATGAATATTTTCCTTCAGTTGATACTTTTCATTTTTTTCAACTTTTTTTTTTCATTTTTTTCAACTTAGGTGTCTTTCAAAGAGGAGAACTTTGAAATACTGGCAAAGTCCAATTTTTTTTTATTTTTTTTTTTTTAAACAGGAACTCACTGTGTAGTTCAGGCTGGCCTTGAACTCACTATGTAGCCTAGGATGGCCTCAAACTCACAATGATCCTTCTGTCTCAGTCTCCTGAGTGCTGGGATTACAGGTATGCACCATGTCCAGCCTGTGGCTAATGTCCTTTATGTCCTAAGAAATCATTGCCTGCACCACACTCAAAGATTTTTTGGTTTTGATAGTTTTTATCATCACATTCAGGTTTATGATCCACTTCATTTGGATACAGCATGAAGTTTGTGATGCGATAGACATAGATAGGTGGTAGATGATAAAGAGTGAGCCAGTTATTCCATTACCATTTGTTGGAGTGTCTACTTCCTATTGAATTACTTCGGCCCCTTTGCGGAGACTCAATTGACCTATTTGTCTATTTCTTGGCTTTCTATTCTGTTGCATTGATTTGTGTCCATTCTTATATAGATGATCATAACTATTGTTTTGTGAAATCTTCGAAGTAGGTCATGTAAATTTCCCAACTTTATTCCTAATTGTTTATTGTAGACTCTTTATATATCCATATAAATTTTTGAATGAACCTGTCAAAAGAAACAAGCTTGAATTGTGATTTGGGATTGTACAGAATCTACAGACTAATTTGGGGAGAACAATATGGAACTATCTGCTACATGAACATGATATAGATCCCCATTTGTTTAGAGCTTCTCTAATGTTCTTAGCATCTTGCACCTATTTAATTCCAAGTGTAAGATTTTAGAGGCTATTATCAATGCTGTTTTTGTTTGCATTGGGCTGCTGGGGCTTGAACCAGGGGCTTGTGCATGCTAGCAAGCCCCCTACCATGAGCTATACCCCAACCCCACCTGACATTTTTAAACGTTTCTAATCCATTTTTGTATATGAACTTTGCTTACTGCACTCCTGTTAACTTGTGTTTAAAGGCTTTATTATAAATTCTGTAAGATTTTTTTACAAACCTGGTTGTGTCACCTATGAAGACATTATTTTTCCAACAGGCGTGCCTTTTTTCTTTCTTTTCCTTATGTTATTGCACTAAGATCTCCAATAGGGCCTCAAATAGCAGAAAACAGACATTGTTGCCTTGTTCCACCCACAGGGAAAAAGTATTTCAGTCTTCTGTCATTTAAATGCGATGGCAGCAAGGTTTTTGCCAAGAGCCTTTTATCAAGTTGAGGCAATTTGTTTGTTTTTTAAAAATCATTAATGGTGTGAATTTGGTCAAATGCTTTCTCTGGATCTACTGAAGTGATTGTGTACTTTTTCTCCTTTATCCTACTACTATGGCAAATTATATGCATTGATTTTTTGGGTTTTTTTGTACTGAGGATTCAATTTGGGGGCATGCTAAACTCAGCTACACCCCCAATTTTTTTTTTTTTTTTGAGACAAGCTCTTGCTAAATTGTTCAGGCTGCAATATTCCTGCTTTAGCCTCCCAAGTAGCTGGATTACAGATATGCACCACTGTGTCCACCTATACAATGAATTTGGAATGTTAAACCAACCTCATATTTTTGAACTAATCTCGACCTGGACATTTGTTTATTCTTGGATTGGACTTGCTAATATTTTAAGGTATTTTATATCTTTTTATGAGAGATACCAACTGACAGTTTCTTCCTTTGATGAGTTTTGGCACCAGCGTAAAGCTTGTCTCTTAAAATGAGCAGGGAACTTTGCGTCCTGTCTGTTGTGAAGCAGTCTGTGCAGGACTGGTATGCGCCCTTATGAACTTGATAGAATCACTAGTGAAACCACCACAAGTGTTTTGGTCTCACCCTGCAAGTTTCCCAACCACTCCCCTCAGCTGCTTAGCCGAGTTGTCCTGCAGGTAAGCTGCTCATCTCTGAGTTGTAAGCACTTAGTAGATATCCATGTGGACTTTCTAAGATTCATTATATGGTTATTGAGAGTTGGTTCAAATGCCTGTGTTCTGATAAAGGTCTAACCTTCCCAGTGTGCGCCTGTTCTTCCAAGGTCTGGCTAACCTTGCAGGAACAGTCTTACTATCAACAAAGAATTTATTTTGATATGCACTCTGGCAGCATCCCGGTGGTAAAGTCATGCCTGAGGTAAAGTCATGCATGCCCATTTCCTGGAGGGGGGATTCCTTTGCGAAAGCATTGATAACTACGGGTGCAGCATCCAGGGGCGTTCTCACTCTCGCTCTCTCCTCTCCCTCTCTCCTGCCTGCCAAGCTTGCTGATGATTTCCTTTGCTCATGTAGCTGATGATGTTTTTCGCTCCCGTAGCTCATGTTTTCACTCATGTAGCTGATGTTTTTCGCTTGTGTAGCTGATGATACTTTTTCCTACATGAGCCAGTGGTGGCTTCTGGTCCCCGTTTTTGTTGCACCCCCACAATGGCTGCTGATTTCTACTTTTGCATGCTTGAGGCTGCTGAATGTCTCTGTGTGTCAATGGGGGCTGCTGCTGGTGGCACCTCCACGACTGTTTCCTTCTTGCGTCTCACGTCTTGCTGCTTCTCTAGCAAAAGTTACGATCTCTGCTTAAACTACTCCTGTGCTGCAGATTGCCAATGATAGAAATGATGGATTGGTGGTAGGACTTCCTAGAGTTTTTTCCTTTTCTCCTACTTTGTTATTTAAAAAACTTAGTATTTGTGAGTGGTATCTTGTCTCCTTCCCCACGAATTGAGCCCTAAAACAGTAAGTCCATGCATGGCGACAGCAAGCATTTATCCCCTTGCTGTTACAACTTTCCATACAGCAGGCAACTCAGGGCTGTGTGGACATTTAGTCTTCTTTCATTCATATACATACATACCTATAGTTTGTATATTACATGTTATTTTACTGCTTACAGCTCTTCTCAACTCTCATACTTTAATAACCATTTTATTTTTACTGAAGTAGATGGCTGACTGATGCTTTCATCACTGCATTTATCATCTAGCCAGAGAATCCCAAGTCATTTCATTTTTTTATAATCTTACTAGGTTCTTACCTGGTCACCACATTGACTCACCATGCTATTGAGCATGTTCTCTTGAATACTTACTGGTAATAACTTAGTGCAAGACAAAACTTCTAGTCTTGAAGGCTTAGAGTTGGTGAGGAAACTCACATTCTCTAGGCTGGTTCTAGTTCTCATTTATTTGAAAGGTCAGCATAAAGAAAAACTGTACCCCATGCTTCATGCTGGAACCCCATCCCCACTCCTCCCAATTTGGAAAGAACAATCACCAGTAATAATGAAATTCTGTAGGGTTCTATATGTTCTAATCCTTTAGAGTTTACCAATTTCCACATGGGATTCTAAGTTGAATATAATGGAGATTTGTAAGATCAAGGAATATATAATTTCCTTCTGAAACAGGTATTTTTTGCTATTTGCTAAAACATAATAACCTTTACATTCTTTGAACCTGTTTCATTTCTATACTTTCGAATCTGTTCTTTCCATCTTAACTAGAAAAGGGTATGTGTGCTCTACCATAGTTACGCCCCAGCCTAAAAAGTCTCTTTTTGAATTATCTATGTTTGCACAGACTGAGTGGATGATAGTGATGAAATTAATTCTCAATATTTTGCTAAAATACTTACGGTAGAACAAAGGTAGTTGAAAAGAACTTCACAGTTCATTTTATACTTGGGTAAAAATAAGGCTACAAGTTCATTTAACATGCTTAAATTCACTACTGTACCTATTTTTGAGTAGTAGAAAGCCATGAGCATCATTATTATAATAACCCATCAGCACAGCAGAGCTATTAACACCTTTTCTTTCTTTTTTCTTTTTTTTTCCCCTGTGCTGCTGGGTATCAAAGGCAAGGCACGAGTGCCAGTCAAGCTCTCCACCAAGGTGCACCCTCAGCCTAAACGAAACACATCTTGATGGTTAGGCTCTCTGGAGTTTTTCTTCCCTAACAATGTGGTATCAGTGTGAGTGAAAACCAAGAATGTCAACCTAGGTCCTGTGTAAAGAAGTACCATAAATTAGAATTAACCTGCTATTGCTCTATCATAGATTCAGATGTAAATAAGAAAAATACCACACAGAAAACAGAAACATTTTTAAAAAAAAGATTTAAGATCATAAATAGGTCATTGTTGTCACAACACATTTCAGAATTTTTAAAAAAACAAACATTTTGGCTTTTTAAGAAAAAGATTTTAAAAATCAATTCCCTCATCATTGAAAGGACCTGTATATTTTTAAACTTCCAGTCTCCTAAGGCACAATATTTAATCAGAATGCCAGTATCACCACCCTGCTGTAGTAGGAGTAAGAGGCAAAGTATGGGCACTAAGGAAAACAAAGTTTCTGAAAAAAAGTCATCACTCACTCAAGAGAAAGAATAGACTAATGAGCATGTTAAGAAGGCCTACTGTTGTTATGCAGGACTTTGTTTTTAAACAGGATTAATTCACCACAGAGTAGCTATGAGAGAAAAGGATTGGCAAAATGCAATATACTTTCTTTAGAGGGCTTAGGGGAAAAACTCAACTTGGAATGATGTATGGAGGGTTAAACATCAGCCCAGATCCAATTCCTAGTTCATTATTGGGGTTCAGGCAGGTCCAGAAAACAAGTGCAAGGAAGACTAGGCCAACAGGACACCCAGCCACCCACCTGGAAAGCATCTGCTTCCTACATACACCTTGCATCAGTCAAGAGGTCAGGAAATACTAAAATCTGATGCTTAAGTTATATTTATCCAATCAAAAAGTTATCTAAAATATAAAATTTTAGAGTCCTCATTTTAATTCTGCCTTGTCTTCTGTTACACCAACTGAACTTTTAAGCTTTTATCCAATGTGGTGATTTAGTGTTATTTGTAAAAGACAAAACCCACAAAGTGACTGTCCACAGATGAACACAGGATGGGGTTCATGACCAAATCAATCATGGAGTGTTAATCAGCTGTAAACTTTGAAAGTTAAGCTAGGAACTGTGTGTCAGACACATTAGAGTACAACAACAGGAGGGGAAGGGAAGCCAGTTTGTCATTCCAATTCTGACAAAGTGCATGGTCTTCGAAATTCTTGTCCACGTTCATGGAGCCATTTATTGGATACTGTGTGAGAAAAAAATACATTAATTATATATTTCCTTCCTTCTAAAAGCAGGTCTATGAAAGTTTCAACATGGATTAAAAGTTCAAAACCATATAAAGGGGCCTGAGGATTTAGCTGAGTGGTTAGAGTGTTTGCCTTGCAAGCACAAGGCCCTGAGTTCAATCTCCAGCACCCAAAAAAACAAAACCATATAAAGGTAGATGCTACTTAAAAATTGGAAACAGAAAATTTTGTACATATTTTACATGTACATATATATGTAGGTATATATATCCATGTATGTAGGTATATTTGAGTGTCCATGCATTTCCTAAAGTTTCCAATGTTCAAAGTGAGGCTGAAGTGAGACAAAAGTGGAATTAAGATACAGGTACAGATTCAGATCTAGCAGATTATTTTTTACCTGATTTCAAAGCACAAATTTCAAAATACAAAAGCACATTAAAGATGAATGCTCCAATCTACAGGAGCAACACCCTGCTCAATCACTGCCATTATGTGCCCATTAGGATTCATTGGTGCCAAGATACTTTTAAAACTGTATCCCCAAAGAAATATAGAACCCAGTCACTGGCATGCGCATGTACTAAATCAAGTACGTATCGTAATTGCGGGGGAGCAGGTGCTAGGGATTGAACTAGAGCCTTGTGCTTGCTATGCAAGCACTCTACCACTTGAGCTAAATCCCCATCCGCAATTTTGTTTTTTGTTTTTGAGACAGCGTCTTGCTATGCAGCTCAGGCTGGTCTTGAATTCACTATATAGTCCAGGCTGGCCTTGAACTCGCAGTGATCCTCCTGCCTCAGCCTCCAAAGTGCCGGGATTATAGGTATGTGCCACCCTATCCAGTTTAGATTAGTTTAAATATGAAACAAAAACCAGCCAGGTGTGGTGGTGCACACCCATGATCCCAGCACACTGGGGGAGGCAGGGATTGAGGCAAGAGGATAAAAAGTTGGAGCCCACCCTGGGCAATTTAGAGACCTTATCTCAAAATAAAAAGATTGTTGCTATAGCTTGGTTTATAGGCCCTGGATTCAATCTCCAGGACTACCAGGAAAAAAAAAAAAAGACAAAAATTACAAACTCTCTTTACAAAATACAGGAAATAGTTACCCCATTTGTTTCCAACTAGCACTGGACAGGCTGCATGCCGTGTACTATAATCTCCTTCTCCACTGGCAAAGAGATTATACCAGAAAACAGCAGTTCCCTGTGGAGAACAATTCAAAATTACCACAAATAAAATGTCACATTATCATAATGCTCTGTTCTCTCCATAGTAGCATTCTATCTTCCTCTAATTTAACTCAAAGTTGAGTATCACCTTAAAAACCTGATCATATGAAAAGGTTAATACCACAAAGCTGCTTGACCAAAAAGAATTTCCCAAAACAAAGATGGCAAACCCTACCAATAGCATTATGGATGGAAAAAAAAAAAATCACATAAAAACCAATTTACAAATGAAAAATTTAAAATACTAATCCCTGGCTCTTCCTTACCAGTAGATATTCATGGTAAAATTGTGCCATAGACTTAAAATTTGGGGATTTAGCTCAGTGGTTAGAGTGTTTGCCTCACAAACACAGGCCCTGAGTTCAATCCCTAGCATCAAAAAAAAATAAATAAATAAAAACAAATAAAAACTTAAAACTTTACCTAGAGATAATAAGAAATAAGGTAGTCCTTAAGTACACTACTTTTTAAAATGTACATAATTCATTCATTAGACCATGAAATACAGGTCCATCTCTTCCTTAGGGGAAAAATAAAGAGACAAAAAATAAAAACCCCCATACAGACCACACTTACTTTTTTGGGCCAAACACTAGCTCCTACTTCAGGAAAAACAGTGGCTCCTCCTGCAGACACATCGCTCATCTGCAAGAGACAGAGGCGTTATTCCAAAGGCACAGCATAGCCAAGCCACCACCACATGCAGGATCCAACACTGGGATCCTGGAAACACAGACTTCTGCTTACACAGCTGGGTTCTGCATGCTACTCAGTTTTTCAAAAACAAAATAAAATACTTTTTAGGTTTATATACATAAAGAACTATAAAAAGTAAAGGAATGATTAACAAAAAAGGAAGGGAGATAAATTCAGGGATAGGCACGTCTATAGCTAGAGGAAAAAAGTAGTGATTTAAAACCAACATATTGGGCAATATGGAGGTATAAATGTTTTACTAAACTAGAAGGTAATCTCTATTAAGGC
>PVJO010001103.1:0-188806 GCA_004026905.1 Hystrix cristata
GTCTCTGTGTGTGTGCGCGCGCACTTTGTAACAGGAGCTGTGCTTGATTCGATGTGTTTAGCCACAGGAATGCTTGGTCATCTAGGGGCTGACTGTGCCGTGTCCTTTGGAATTGGACCCCTCTTTTCAGTCTCATCGTTCCTTGTGAATAGCTGATGAGCCCTGTCCTTCTGTGTGGAGTAAGAGAGCCTCCTAAACCATCCCCCTTTCCTGGTTCTCCTTGTGGGAGCAGCCACTTTGTGTACTGTGTTCATGGTCACCCGATGAGGACACATCTTACTCACTGAAATGCTGTAAATGGGTTTGCATAATTTTCCGGTTCTGCTTGGAGCACAGCCGAGCCCTGTGGCATATATAGTTGGCCAGAGTGGCGATGGCCTTCCTCACCGACCCTTTTTCTTCTCTCACAGCGTGTTCCACTTAGTACGGTGCCTGACCATCCCCTACCTTGACAGTCCTGCCCCTCCCCTTGGCGATGCCCTCCCTTGGAGCTGACTGAGCCTCACACAATTACAGTTCATCTTTTCCCACCTGGGCTTTCAGGACAGTTGGGATGGACCAGGGTAGGGTACTGTGGATGTAGATAGTGTACAGGCTGTAGATAGGAATGGAGGTTTTAACTGAGACTGCAGGGCCAGAGAGAAGCCAGCCAGAGTTGTGATGCGTGGAGAGTTGTGTGCCCAAAGTCGGTGAGCAAAAGCCCTACGGTGGTGGAGAAACAAAGCTCTGAGCTCTGAACTTGCCCGAGCACTAGAATTCAAATTCAGAGCTGCGCAGACCTTTGAGAGGCTGGGCTTCTGCCACAGCGTGTAGACACTTCTCTTGTTCCTTCTCCTGTTCTTGCCTTTTCATCCAGCCATCCACTCCTTCTGCAGTACTACTTCTCTCTTTTGACCACAGCATGTGTTTCTAATGCTTTCACCCACTTGGGCTCTCTAAAGTGGCAGAATCCTATAGAATATTGATAGTACATAATTCTAATGTAAAATGAGGTACTATAAGCATACACAAGCATATTTTTCCCCAAAGAAAATGTTTCGCAACCAAACTTGGCTGAGTTTGAGTTGTCCGTGGATATCTACTTAGTACATACCAGCATATATAAAACATTTAAGGAGAAATATTGCAGAAAGAAAAGTTAAATTTGAAGACAAGTCCATTCTGTTTTTCATTAGGTTGTAGGGTTTTATAGGTTCACCATCTCACTTTTGAACCTGTAGACTACTGGTGTTCTGTGGGCACAGAGTTGGAGAACCGATACATGGTGTTAACCACACTAGAATAATTGCTTCAGCGTGTGCAGTGCAATCCCCCCTACTGCCATTGTCTTCTTAAATCAGCCCTCATGCGCTTCTAGTTGTCTGTCAAGGACCTGTTAAGATACTACTTATGGTGGCTTTTTCAGACCATTTTAGGCTCAGTATCTGATATGTACCCTGAGTGCAGTATAACACACTGTGTTATGGTTACCTTCGTTCATGGGTCTTCTCCAGCCCTCTGCCAGCTTCTCCATACCGAGGACCTTGTTTTTTTCATTTCTGTGTCCCTCCTTTATATATTGCATTATGTTGAGGCATTTAAAAGGTGCTTTTTAGACTGAAGTTGTTTCCTTTGTAGACTTATAGAGTAAACTCATCCAGGAGTATTTGGATGATAAAGTTGTACAGAGGAGTAGACTTTAAAGGCCTGGTTCTTTTAATAGTGAAGCTTCAGGTTGGAGTAGAGCCCTTAATATTCTGCTTCTTGAAGCATGAGTAGAATAGGGATTTCTTCCCAATCCAGAAATAGCATCATGTAGGGAAGGGATTTGTAGAGGCATGATGTAGACCTGGAGTGGGGGGTTAATGAACAGACTCTGGATCAAATCCAGGAGAAAGTCATCATCGGTTGATGTTATGGAGCAAAATGTAAGCCTTAGCTACCTTTATTATTTTCAAGGCAATGTCATCTTGTAATGCTAAACTTGCAGTGGATTTGTTTAATTTTTGATTAGTCAGTTTTCACTCTAAATATTTACTAAATCTGAAAATACAAATACGCTTTTGTAATAAAACATCTGTTAAAGATTAGCTTTAGAAATTTCAAATTATAAATTGTATATTTCTAAAATAGATATTCCAGCTTTTTTATATATACACACATGCACACACACATGCACACCACACACACACATATTTATTAATTTTTACTAATTTGTTCATTCTATAGATCAGTTTCGACCAGGTGTCCGATATAATTTTTTCCTGTATGGGTGTAGAAATCAAGGATATCAGTTATTACGTTCCATAATTGGATATATTGAAGAATTGGGTAAGTTAAAGGGATAACTTCTTAGAGTTTGGGTAATATGAAAAGTCATAAACTGACAAATAGTGAGATTGAATTTTAAAAGTAAATGGAATTAAGATGTTTAGTTCAATAATTTGTAAGTTTAAGATTATTTATGTATTCTTAATCCAGTTGTTACTGTTTATGACTTAGTTTTACTCTTGTCGTTAAGAAAACTAAAACTTAACTTGGATGTCAGAGGTATTTTATTTGCATTTTTTCGGGTTTTTTTTTGTTTGTTTGTTTTTGTTTTTTTTGTGGTACCGGGGATCGAACTCAGGCCCTTGTGCTTGCAAGGCAAGCACTCTAATCACTGAGCTAAATCCCCAGCATTTTTTCGGGTTTTAAACTATTATTCAGCACTGGCAATAAAGAAGGGAGATAAAAATGAAGTCTATTCGAGTGGCCGTTTAGATTTTGAACAAGTTGTTTCCCTAGATAGGTGTTTTGTGTAAAAGTTGTATTAAGAAGTCTACTTTTGTTCCTAAAAATATTTTTGTCTATGGTTATTATTATATAAGCTTTATGATTCCAAGTTTTAATTCCAAGTTTAGCTACTTTTGAGGCCAGAAAGCTCATGAACCATTACTGTGTTACTCTCTATTGGTAAACTTTCTTTCAGCAATTGATATCTTCATTTTACAGCTCCAGTTGTCGCTCCAGATTTTACTGTTGAAGATACATCTGCAGATTCCATATTGGTAAAATGGGAAGATATTCCTGTGGAAGAGCTTAGAGGCTTTTTAAGAGGATATTTATTTTACTTTGAAAAAGGAGAGAGAGATACATCTAAAATGAGGGATTTAGAATCAGGTAAGTAAATTCCTAGCCTGATTATAGAGTTTCTTAGACGTTCTCATTAACCACAAAAGAAAGTAAAGAGGAGAAGTAAAGAAAGTCCTGCTAAGTAGTTTAATACTGGTTTCCAAAACTGTCTAAAACATAGGGAAATGGAAATGCAGTCATTTTCTGAATATGAGCATTTTAAGATTTTGGTGTGTAACAAATGGCATGTGTCTAGTCTTCCAGAAAGCATTTGTATCATTTATTTCTAAGCCTTTGATTTTAAGCTCTGTAGAGACCATCTGTTGTTATCCTCTCATAATCTATAATATAGCATCTTATAAAATTTACTTTAAAAAAGTGCTCTTGTATTTAGAATAATGGAAGAGAAAAATACAGGAATCCAAAGACTGGCTTTAGAGCCTGCGCTCTAACCTAACAAAGAGCCATCAGCCAGGTTAACGTCTCTCTTAGCTATAATGAGCTGGAAAACTTAATTTATTTGAATAAGGATGTGAATATCCATTAAATTTTGAAAAGTATAGTCATTCCTCATCGATAGTAAAGTGTGTGTCTGAATGCCTTAGGCTCTTAGAGAGTTCTTGGATTTACCAATACAGAAATATTTATTCAGATTTCTGGCATTTCCATAAGTTAAATTTCTGTTGGGAGTTAGATGTTTCTTGTTCATAGACGCATGACACAAATGGATTATCTTTTCAGTTTGCGAGCCTTCATTTCCATTAACAACCTCTTCTCAGGAAGAAACCATTTTAATTATTTAATGCCTCTTTAAAATGTAACAGCGCTACGCCCAGATGCTGACTGGGCACACGATAACCTTGAGAGGCGCTCTGCTGCACGAGTGCTTCCCCAGCCCCCGGCTTCTGCAGCTCCTGCATTTGCAGGGTTGCCTGTAGATGGAGAAAGACCTGTGCATCAGATTGTACAAGGATCCAGGGTCCAGCACAGTCTCCCTCAAATGCTTGGAAAGTTTAGATTTATCTAGTTAAAAATTCTAGCATCTGGATTTCTGATTAGACATGGTGAATTGGTCACTCAGGTTAGAGAGAGTAAAATAAAAAGAGTCTCATAAAGCCACAAGGAGGAAGAGAATGCAAGAGGCAAGGTGGCACCCAAAAAGAGGATTTAGAAATCTTGTGACTGACATGGGGCAAGTGACTTAGAAGAGGGGATGGTGGTGAAATCTGAGTGAGCAGCAGTTGGGTATTGCTGAGACGTAGTGTGATTCATCCTGCACTAGCAAGTGCTGGAGCGGATGGTTAGGCCGAATGGGGGTTGGCTGGTCGACAGAAATGGAAGGACCTGTGTAGATACGTATAAAAGTAAGTGGATCCATTAACACAGAAAAATAACTTTTAAAAGATGTATGCCAGAGTATATCATAAGGAATTTCCATACAGCTAATGAAAAAAGAAGTGGCCATAGAAACAATCTAAGTTTTTATTTCAAAAAAAGGAGGTATATACTCAAAGAAACTGATAACATGATTTCAACATAGTTGTAAGGAATAAGGAGAGGGGCTGGTCGGGAACTGCTACATTATTTAAACTATTATCTTGTATTATCTTGGCTGAGAGTCTTAGAAACAGGATAAAGTTTAAGTACTTCTTCACTCATCCTTTTGAAGTGATTGAAAGGCTACCTCCTAGTCCATCATTAGAGAATTCCCATAAGGTAGACCCTTTTTCTAAATGGTTTGAGGTCATCTCTATTGATTTGTGCTCTTGCCCACCAGCCTGTGCCGCTGACTCGTCAGCGGGATCAGCCTGAGTGGAGTGGTTTTTTTGCTCTTAGTAACAGACCAGGAAGTGGCTTCTGTTGATTACCTGCTATGTGCTCAGCAGTGCTTCCGCAGATGTATGTGAACTTCACATCCTCTTCATACAAGTCTTAGGGGCAGGTCATGGTATTCTGTCTCTGAATCAGAGAGGTCAGCACAGTCTACACGTAGCTCTTATCTGGTGGAGGTAGAACTTGAATGTAACGCTACCTGGTTTCAGATTGTTGGCTGGGGTGGCCAGCAGCCAGGTTCACTAAAAGAGGTGGTTGATGTGACAGGCATACATAACCACCACATGTTTGAAATGGCGTTAAGATAAGTTAAAACATTCTTCATTTGAAAACCAGGTCGTTCTGACATCAAGGTTAAGAATATTACTGACCTATCCCAGAAGACACTGAGAATTGCTGACCTTCAAGGTAAAACAAGTTACCACCTGGTTCTGCGAGCCTACACAGATGGTGGCCTGGGCCCAGAGAAGAGCATGTTTGTAGTGACAAAGGAAAACTGTGAGTTCGGAATTACCGTCCAGATGCCTTCCATGCTTAAGTTCAGAGTGTTCCAAGCCAACTTTTGATTTCTGTAGGAACTCCTACCCCTACCTTTTTAAAAACTTTACATTTTATTGCATTTGTATGCTGGATAAAGGGCATTTTTAAAAGGTCCTGAGATAACTTTCATGTTTATTTTTGTCAGGTAGTTGAAGCTATTTCCAAATGAGTATCAAAGAAATTAATGAATTAGTAATATATTTGGAGCGCAGAGGTTTAAATGCATATTGAGTTTATATAATGGCCAGCCAGTTAAAATATTTTCCCCAGCTAGTATGTGATTTTTTAAAATAAATCTAGGGAAAAGTAAAAGAAAGGGCCTTTAAAATATTTTGTGGGCCTAAGGATGGCAGGATTCTTGTCTAGCATGAGCAAGACCCTGGGTTTGATCCCAGCAGTGAAAACATTGTCAAAAAATTCCGGAAAGCACAACATTTTTATAAATTTAAGATGGAAGTAGAGAAGAATTATGGCTTTGACTGTCTTTCAACATCAAACAGCTGTAGTTCGGGTTTAGACTTACCCTCTGCCCCTGAGTTGGAGTAGGGAACCATGAGGGCAGGATGTCATTCCCTAAAACAGTGGTTCTCAACTGGGAGCATTTCGCCCCTTGGAAACGCCTGACAGTGTCTGATGACATTTTTGATTGTCATAACTTAGAGGAGGGTACTGCTGTAGGGTAGTGGTCAGAGGCCAGTTTCCTACAGTGCACAGGGCAGCCCTCCTGCCACCCTTCCCGTACAGTAGGGGTTTTTCAGTATCCCTAGAAGAGTTAGATTTATTTTTCTTTTTAAGTAATAATATACTTGATGCTAAAAATGGTGATTTTTAATATTTGCACCGTTCTGTTTTCAGCTGTGGGATTAATTATTGCCATTCTTATCCCGGTGGCAGTGGCTGTCATTATTGGAGTGGTAACAAGTGTCCTGTGCTATCGGAAACGAGAATGGTAATGGTACCTGTATTTACGCTATTTGTGTTTAAGGGCTTGATTATTTTCTATGTTACACCATAAGCTTATCTTTTTAATTGTACAAATTAGAAGTTACATTTTTTTAGTCAGAATTAATATTGACTTTTTAATATTAGGCAAGAAAATAACATTAAAAGTTTTAAAGCTAATAGAGTAAAAGTATAAATTCTTCACTGTTGCTTTTACTATTAACTTCATGGCAGCTCTGCTCAAAAAAATATTTTCAGGCTTAAACATGACCATAAGTATCATCAGAATTATATATTATTTAATGATTGAGCTCTCATTTGTCCTGGGGACCCGTTTAGAAAATTGGGTTGTTCGGGTCATTTACTTGCTTATTCACCAAGTATGAACACCCCTTCTCCATGAAGGGGGACACGGTGATGGACAGAGCGGCCTGGTCTGTGGAGACCTGTAGCACGGTGAGGGCAAAGGACGGCGACGGTAACCACTGAGCATCCAGTGAGGGTGCAGAGTGTGAGTGGGGACCAAGAAGGGGGGACCAGCACTTGGGAGTCTCACAGGAAAGCCGCTCTGTGGGAGAGTCACGAAGGGCCAGGAGGGCTGTGAGAATAGGACAGTCCAAGAGAATGGCTTCTGTGAGGCCTTGAACTTGCAGGAGGTGTGTGGCTGGAGAACTGTGGAGAGAGGCTGAGGGGTGGAGAGACAAGGTGGGCAGGGCTTGGTGAAGAAAGTGCCGCACTGGCCAGCACTGGCCCGGCCTGGATCTGGGCGGAGGACTGATTCACACAGACAAATCCTCGCTTTCTTAGAAAAGTCATCATTCGTGACAGGAAAGAGAATGTGTTTTGGCAACCCTAGCTTCTAAATCAGAACAGTAATAGTTGTAGAAGTGTAGAATAGCCTGTTTTTGATAACCATAGTCTCGATGTGAAAAGTCATGTTTCAAAGCAACTATTTCGACACCAAAACAAAGACCAAATTAGAAGGAACTTCAGATTTCCTTTAGACTCACATTATCAGATTCACATTAACAAAGTTAGTTTTCATGTAGGAACTTCAGATAATGAAGTTCTTGTTAAATATCACATAAATATGTAATGTGACATTGCAGAGTCATTTTTTGTTTGCATTTAGTTTTTTTGAGGGGTGGGGGGGTGCTGGGGATTGAACTCAGAACCTTGGGCTTGCTAGGCAAGCACTCCGCCACTGAGCTAAATCCCTAGCCCCCGCATTTAGTTTTTACCGAGATTGATGTCCTTTCCTTTTCTTGGCCTGGCAGGTAATGTCCTTGTGACCTATGGCTGTTTTGACCTGCCTTGGTCCAGCGGTCGCAGGGCACCACCAGTTGTTCTTTGCACAGTACAAATGCTGCTGTGCACAAGCAAAAACAGCAGTGCAATACATTCTTTCACAGTTTTCCTATTGAATCCATCGTGCAGTTGAAAATTATGTTTCCACTAACAATGCCTATAATTTTCTTTGGAGACGATAGCACAATCCCCATTTTAACTATTTGCTTTCTAATTTCATGAGATATACAAACCATTATAGTTCTAGACATGATATTACTGTTTGTAGTTTTCCAATTGGAACCTTATATAAAAGTTCTAGTGATTGATCATACACTAAGGATTTCCATATTTATTTCAGATGATCATTAAAACATTCACAAAGTATCAATATAAGCCAACAACTTATCTGATTGTTATTTTATAGTTATTAAATGTACTAAATCAATTCTTTATTTAAAGGATTAAGGAGACCTTCTACCCTGATATTCCAAATCCAGAAAACTGTAAAGCATTACAGTTTCAAAAGAGTGTCTGTGAGGTAATACTTTCATACTATTGTCTTTGAACTATTGGCTTCTTTCTCTTTTGTGAAAAGTTTATAACATGCAGATGTCTCCCTAAATAAAAAATATTAAGCAAAATAGCATGATTTTAACATCTGCTGAGTTTCTGAAGTTATTAGTCTTATATTTTTATACTGTGTCTTTTTTTCCACTACTATTAATAGCAAGGAAAATATTGAATGTGGAGAAAAAAGTGGCTTTGCTGTGGGGTACACTACAGAGTAGCAGAGGCAAAGGTTTATAAGCAGATATGAAAAAATAAATATGCCCTTTCTGTGGGAACATTGCAGTAGTAGTGTTAATCACGATTTTAAAATTTATTTCTAGGGAAGCAGTGCTCTTAAAACATTGGAAATGAATCCTTGTACCCCAAATAATGTTGAGGTTCTGGAAACTCGGTCAACACTTCCTAAAATAGAAGATACAGAAATAATTTCCCCAGTAGCCGAGCGTCCTGTGGACAGCTGTGATGCAGAACCTGAAAACCACGTGGTTGTGTCCTATTGCCCACCAATCATCGAGGAAGAAATTCCGAACCCAGCTGTGGATGAAGCAGGAGGTACTTCACAGGTCATCTACATTGATGTTCAGTCCATGTATCAGCCTCAGGCCAAACCAGATGAAGACCAAGAAATTGACCCCATAGTTGGGGCAGGCTATAAGCCACAAATGCGCCTCCCCATTAACTGTGCTGTAGAAGAGACAGCTGCAGAGGATGACATAGATAAAACTGCGGGTTACCGACCTCAGGCAAATGTAAATACTTGGAAATTGGTCTCTCCAGACTCTCCTAGATCCACAGACAGCAATAGCGAAATTGTCTCTTTTGGAAGTCCATGCTCCATCAATTCCCGACAGTTTTTGATTCCTCCTAAAGATGAAGACTCTCCTAAATCAAGTGGAGGAGGGTGGTCCTTTTCAAACTTTTTTCAGAACAAACCAAATGATTAACAGTGTCACCCTGTCACTTCAGTCTGCCATCTCAATAAGCTTTTCCTGCTGGTGTTGCTGCGGCAGCACTGGGTGTCCTTGGAGGGACACTGTGAAGTATTGCTACCCAGGTGAACTTCGCTGCGTGCAAGTTACACCAGAAGTGTTAAGTCTTTTAATGTAGTCCAAAAGCCAAGGTCAGTGACTCAGAATCCTCAGCCCATGAAACTCAAGATTTGGAGCTATTGTGACCGAGCCAAAGAATTCTACAAGAAGCATTTCAGAGCTAATACTGTTTAGTACATATGCAAAACAAATCCTGTATCGACTGTGTTCTGTAGTTAATGGTTTTTTCATGTGTATACTTTGTGGAATTGCAAGGGGATTTGCAGGCAAGGGAGAGAAATGTCAAAGTCACGTAATGTTTATTTGCCTGACATTTACTCCATTCTAGAGGAAAATGAAGCACAGATTTTAAAACTTTTAAGATTATTCTCCTCTATCTACAGCATTTATAAAAGTTAATATAATTTTTAATGTAGTGACAGCTATTTAGCGTTCTGTTTGATGAAGCGTGCTGATTTCTATGCCTACTGTATAACGGTTATCAAACAGTTGTCTCAGGGGTGCAGACATGGAAAATGAGTGCAACACTGACCAGCTCCAATCAGAATAACATTGTCTGGCTTTGGTAGGTTTTTCAAACATTTCATTATTTTTTAGCTTTTGTGCTAGTTTCCGTTATTACAGATGAATGCTCTAGTATTTGAAACTTAAATTTCTAGAACCACAGATCCAAGGTTTTTATTTAACCCATTTTATTTTGTGATATGGTATCAGCTTTATATGAGAAAATTCGTTACTAATTATAAACATAATTCCTAGTAATTTACTGTGTGAGATGACTACTAAGCAATATCTAGCAACATTTGTTGTCTGGTGTAGCTCTGATTGGCTTGTATTTCCCGAGAATGAGAAGACCATGCCCTGGAGCCCGGCCTCCACGCAGCTGTGATCTTCAAAGCTTCCCAACAGGTTTTCCTCTCATTCATGGGTCATGATCTCCCTCTTACATGATCTTTGGTCCAGACCATCAGATCAAGTCCTCACATTTTTAAGCATAAAATTAAATTGAGGATGCATCTTCCAGAACAGTGACTCAAAGGCTGTTTCCCATTAAGGTCATAAAATGAACTTGAATCCGTGGACAGGTCCATATCATAGGTGTGGCAGCTGCTGGTGAACCATGTAGAGTTGGTGTCTTCAGCATGGCATCCTCCGCCCACCTTGACGCTTCATCAGTGATCTCCGGAGTGAATATGGTTCTTGGAAAAGCAGAGTGAAAAACTAAAGTGTGTTGTGTATTTTCCCTGCACTTGGCTTATCTAAGTATTTCGACTTTTGGTAGTTAAGTACTTGAAAATTTGAAACATCTGAGTAAATTAAGGTCAACTTCTTTTGTATTACCTGAGGTTCAGTAATATATTTGCAAATAATGGGTCGATTATCTTTTGAACTCATTGTGTGTTTTTAAGAACCATGTTGTGGGAAAAACAGAGTGACAAGGGACAAAATCTATTTAGGTACTTGGTATCTGAATCCAGATCTTAACTAATAGAACTCAGCTAAATTTCTGAGCATCATGATATATGTAGAATGAAATGAATTAATTATGCACATTCATAGTATATTAAATCTATGTAATAGCTCATAGAAATTTTCAGTAATACAAACATATCAGGTCTGAGCCATCCCTAAGCATAGTTTCGTCTTCCTTTTTATCCTCTTTGGCTCATTCCTTTAGATCTCCCCTGAGACACTCAGACCGGGAGCTGCCTCCTCTCTCTGCCAGATCACGTGGTTTCTCTGCTTGTCCTGGACTATGCCTCATTTCCCACTGAAGCTTACTGATCCCATAGTTCATCTTTTCAGACCAAGGACAAGTGTTGGCTAGAGTAAAAGCTTATTGATCTAAACTACACTCACCTGGGGCCACAGAAGAAACTCAGAAGAAAGTGGTCCCTGTCATCAAGATATGTACACTGCAACTGTGCCCTTTCTAACCTATGTCCTGACTCATTTGTTTGCCTAAGCATGACTATCTCCAGGGGCTCTTGAGTCTAAAACTTCACTGTAGGAAGAAAGTTCCGAGTGCCACTCACCTCTCCCTACCTCTGGCGTTCTTTCTGTACCTAAGGATCTTTAGATGAATGAGAAGCAGAGTAAAACTTGCTTAGTCTGGGCAAGTTACCTAACTTCTTGTATGCTTAAGAGACTGTGGCTTAGGTCTGAGGCCAAAGCAGTTTTCCTTGTCTTTCCTCATTGAATGGGAGACAGCCAGACCCCTTTCCATGCTTATTAGCGTTCCAGCCCACCCCATTTGAGCATTTAAGGGGACCTTCAGCTCAGGGAGGGAGAAGGGTGTAGGACAGTCTTTGTCACATACCCAGTTGTTTGAGATATGGGAAGTATTCATATGTAGGTCAGTGCAGGTGCCATGCCCATGGGTGCAAGGTATTCTCATGGCGGCCGTGCTCTGGCCAGTCAGATCAGCTGCTTGTCCCTTGGGGCGAGTTAAGGACTAGCTAGAGAAGTAGGCTGTATGTATTTCGTGCAACCCTTCCTGACTGGGAAAAAGTTGGGAAATCCCTCTTTCCAAACAAAAAGCTCGATCATCAGAAAATTCTAAATACCTGAACTAAAAGTATATCCCATTATTTCTGTAGAGTAGAACCACAGATAGGGCCACCGTGTCTTGCTCTTCCATGGTGGCCCACCCTCACACTGTAGGTTGTACTCTTTCCTACATTTACTTGGTCCAAACTCACTCTGCAGAGCCTGTTTCTTTTCCTGCCTTTAATAAAACTTTGCTGTGGTTAAAACAAACAAACAAACAAAAAAACTATAGATAGGACTGTAAAAAAGGACTGTAGATTGTTACCTCTTTTATAAACTAATTTCAAATCAGGTTTCCCTTGTGCACAGTGGAGATTCTAAGCATCATAGTTCATGTGAGTTTCGTTTGTGAATGGCCATTTTAGAATTTAATGTAAATTCTTAAAGACTTAACTAGGCTTTTGACATTAGATAGACCTTGTGACTTACGCATTGCGTAGATTAGCACACTCAACCTAAGCCATCAGTCGGTTGAACTAGCAGAGCTCCGGATTTGAGATTGTGGCCCTGAGTAGCTGAGAGTTGAGTCTGTGTGTGTGTGTGTGTGTGTGTGTGTGTGTATGCGTGCGTTTGTGTGCGCGCGCGCTATGTGATAGAGGTGCTTTGTTCCTGCAGCTGGAAACACAAGCAACTATTCACTGAGCAGTCTAGGGGAAGAAGTATCAGCCTCATTTTCCGTACCAGCATTACATTCACAGCTCATGGATCTGAAGGATTGCGTTTAGAACACTTTGAACTATTGAACACAGAAACTGTAGTAAAAAGTCACATTCTCAAAACTTCATGCAGATTGTATTCTTGTTAGAAATCAGTCCTGTGATCCTCTGATTGTCTTCAAACTGTCCGTATTTAAAGAATATTACAGACCTTTCTGTATTTGGATAATTAGGTGTAGTTTGGTAAAGGAGACTAGAGAATTTTTTTTCTTTCAAAGGGAATTTGAAATCAATTTCATGGTATTTTTAAATGTACCCCTCAACATGTCAATATTCAAAAGAGTGTTATCTCAAAGTTTTCTCTTAGGCATATAATCCGATAAAACTTTTCTGTGTGCACCAAGGTAATCTTTGCTGCCTTTCTGTTTTGAACTGTCTTAAAGTTTATATACCTTTTATAAAGTGCCTTTTTCCTTACTTTGAAAGTGTAAAGTTGGGCATCTCAAGTGTAAACTGTGGGTGGAATCATTGAGCTACCAAGATTAGGTACATCGTGAAAGTTCAGTGACTTAATTTTTTATTGACCGAGTGTCATCCCAGTGTTAAAAATTTAGCAGCACTTTCAAAAGAATAGTATATATCTGAAACTCATGTAGATCTGAAACTGTTGCCTCAAAGAAGTGGCTGCAGAGTTTTGAGTGAAAACTTGGGGAAAAAACTGATACATACATAATCACTACATACCTTATTTCTTCCTAATTTTAAGTGTCCATAGTTTATTTTCATCTGACAGTTACACAGTTTGCTACTTGCTTGTACCAGCATGTTTTCAATCAAACAATACTGTATGTGTGAGCTTAACTGATTAATATAAGAACTCAGTCTCTTGATAAAAGGTGTCTTCAAAACATTTCTTTTAAACTGTTATTTTGGCTGAAACAAAATTTCATAGCGTCGTACTCATTTCTTGTATCTAGAAGAAAAATTTTTTCCTGAAGGAACTGACTGTAGCCAAACTTAGAGGACACTCATTTTCCAAACATAGTCTTAAAATATCATTGGAAATCACTTGGTTTGAATTTGGTTCTAGTCATAGCTCCATGGGTTGGTGTTCCAGGACTAGTAACATTTAAGCCTCTTATTTCACTAGGGTGGTTAGATTTTTATTCCTTCTCAACTACTGCTTTTGTTTTAGCTATTCACATGATTGTGTTCATGCAACTCAAAATATAGGCATACTGTTTTTAATGCCAGCATAGAGGGTTGAGAACAACATGCAGTTAATCGACTGTCAGGTTTTATTGTACATGGTAGAGTTTCAGGGGATGTGATTTGGTATAGAGTATACACACATGCTTGTAACTATGGTATTGGATTACAACAGGATTCTATTATTTTTAACCATTAGTAGTGCTTGTTTTCCCCCATATTATGAGTGTTAATATTTTGAATTATAACATGTCCCAAGTTACAAGCAGAATTTACCTAAAGAAGACTGCCACATTTTTATAAAATTTAAAAAGTAATGTTTTAAGAGGGAAACTCTCTGAATGTTTTCATTTGTAAGTGCCTAGCTAGAAAACCATAGAAACAATAAATTAGCATCTGTGTAAGTAAATCATAACTGATTGAATATTAACCAAGTAACAGATACAAAGTAGCGATAACTCCGATTACTTTCTGGTTGCTAGAACTGAATACCTTAAAAACTAAAAGATGTGAATGAGAAGAAAAATGTCTGATTAATAAGGAAATTGATGTCTATTACATACATATCTCCTAAGATTGCCTCTGTAGTAGCCAGTCAGAATTTAAAAGGAAAAAAAATAACAAAATAGACTTTATGTAGTGTTTAAGCATGAAATAACATTGTATGTTTGATTAATCAGCTCACTTAAATTTATTGAATTTCCTTATACATTAAAAATGTGCTTCACTTTAGAATTATTCCATTGTGAATGGGAACTTTCACTTTCTGAACTTACTTCTCCTAAACATCCTGGTGGTATATTATAAAAGAGCAAAAGATTTCTAGGTGGTGATAAAATTTTTATTAAATCATGGACAGTTGCTAGGTTGACATTAGTATTTTTGCAGTTGAGCATAGAAAAAGATAATAATAGTTTCGTAAAATTATTTCCAAATATTCTTATCTTACTTTGAGCCAAATCCTCCTATTTTTCTACTATATCATAAGTTGGTGGTTCCTTCTATTTAATTTTTCCTTCCAACAGAATATGTAGGAAAAATGTGAATAGCGACATGAATAGTTGAGGTCGCACAGAAAGAAACCCTGTTCAGGTCACTGCTGAAGAGGTAGGTGAGTGTGATGCCTTGGGACTTGTTTTATCCCGTTATTTTCTTTAAAGGGAGCTCGACATTTCTTAAATGCATTTTAATTTAGAGTTGCTTATAAGGGATTGTTCTGGATAGAAAGAAAGACATCCTAAGTTTGAGATAGTGCCACCTTAAAGGTGTGTTCAAAGATGAAAGAAGTCATTCTAAAATACTCAGCGTTACTAGTAAGAGTTTGTTTACCATTTCTCTAATTAACTAGTCATAAATCAGCGTCCATATAACACTAGAAAGTTACCATTTTTTACTTTAAAATTGCATTCTAGTGAATTACTGTTTACAAACTACACATACTGTGAACAGATAAATTTTTGTCTTTTATAAGATTTGTAGACTGAATGTTTTTTTAAAGATGGTGTTACGTTAAGTAGTTTTAGTTTTTTATAAATATCAGTAACTACTAACTTTTGTTTGGTCAGGTGTGTATCAATGTCCCTGAAAAAGAAACTGAAGATCCAAAACTGTTCCCTCTTGCACTTCTTGAAATGTTACCACTACAGACATTTTCTAAAAATACAAATGATGAGCTGTGATCATTCTGTACCTAAAATCATGTTTAATCATATTCAGAAGCAATGTATCTCTGCGATTTACTCCGAACCTCAGAGTTCTGGGTTCAGTGTGGAATGAAACGATTCCACTTACAGAGGTGACAGCTGAAGTATTTCCTGCCTTGTGAAAATTGGATATTAAGTTGCTGTTAGAATGGGAAATTTGAATATTTTATATCATATAATTTCAGAATTTAGTTTCCGTATCTCTTGGAAAACATGATTATAGCAAAAACATAGAATACAAGTAACCTATTACTATGACACCATAAATGTAAAACTAGTATGCTTAGCTGATAACTCTAAAGATGTTACTTATGTCTGTTTTTAAAATGTGCATGTATTTAACAGTTTTATCATAGTATTGTCATGGAAAAAAATAAATATATTTTCTTACATCTTACCCTGACATATTTAGGTGTTATTGGTTGTGTGTGCATGCGTGCGTGTGTGTGTGTGTTTTAAAATGCATAGGAAAAGTGGCTTTTGCTCTGTTGTGATTTTTATTTTATACCATAAAAATTGCAACGGCGCTGAAACAATGACATAAATATATAGCTATATTTTTAATACTTAAATACATTTTTATCCCATTGGTATAACTTGCCATTTACTTCATTAAATTGGTACTGTTTACCAGAGAATTTAACATAATAACCAAATAGTGGGAATCCAGCATTAGCAAATAATAAATAACAGTCTTTAAAGTATGGTTAATAATTTGTCTTTTCCAAAGTGAGCCTACGCATTTCTAGGGATTCTGGGAATATATCAAAATTTCACTTTAGTGTCTTGGATTTAAAAGCATAGTTAAGTGATTTAGCAAAATCTCAATAGTGAAGTATAAAATGACCTTAAGTAGAAGTGCATAAAGGGAGAAATGAAGTCCTTTGTCATATGGTAAGCTCAGACTTAACCAGGTAACAACTAAAACATGAATGGCCAGGATTTAACTTGCAGAAACTGCAGACCAGTTATAAATTGTGCAACACGTGTTAGTGTTCAAATGCTAGAAAAGCTCATACATATGGTCTGTCCTTCGGGGAGTTCTCAGTGTATAACTTGTTTCCCAGATGTTGAATTCTTGAGCCAAAATGTATAGCACCTTCAAACTCAGGAACTTTGTAAAGGTCAAAAAGAGAAGAATGATGTGATTATTAGGAGAAGGAAAAATAGAGATGTAGAAGTAATTTTTTTTAGCACAGTATTTAACATTACACTACAATGTTAGCTTGCAAATCATATTTTTTTTACGAAGAGTTACTTCGTGTGGAATGCCCTGTAAATTTGATCTATTCCCCTTCCCTTGAAAAAACCAACAGTACAACTGATTTTTAAAAATAATCTTCAAAACCCAGGGAAGTTTAGGTAACAGATGTCTTGAACTGATTTTTCTTAAATTGGAGATGATTTTATCCCTGGGTGATTAATCTTAGATTATGGAGGCAAGAAAGTTATTAGTATTTTTTGTTGTTGTTTTGTTTTGTTTTGAGACAGGGTCTCACTATATATTTCAGGCTGGCCTTGAACTCACTCTATAGCCAAGGCTGGCCTCAAAACTCACAGCGCTCCTCCTGCCTCAGCCGCCTGAGTGCTGGGATTACAGGCATGTGCCTGGCTTGAGGGTATTTTGATAAAAGCTAGTAAGTGAAAATAATGTTAAAATGAATGCCACTCTAGTCACATTAGTCTCTCAGTTAGACTTACTCTCTAAATGCTTGAAAGATGAAAATTTCAAATTCCTGCTCAAGTTGAAATCTCTTTTCCCCTCCTGCTGCCCAGCTAGCCTCTGGCTGCTGCAGACCTGTGTCTTGTTGCAGACTGAACCTGGGAGGGTGGGACTGTCCCTTTCTGTATCCTGTATCTCCAGGGGCACTGGACCACACAGCCTTAGCTCACGTCTTCCTCAGTCAGCTAGCCCAAGGAAGCAGAGTGTTGAGAACAGGAGACCCTCCTTGCCTGCAGTGGCCCAGTCACTGCTGCAGGCCCAACACCTCCTTCAGAAGTGAACCTGAAGTCTGCTACTCTCAGTATCTGTGGTTTGCAGTTGCTCCTTCTCGCTTCTCTGCTGGCTGATGCTGTCTATCTGCTGCTGACTTGGAGCCTGATTTCACCACCCTCTACCTGGGCCACCTTGGAGAAGGACTCGACCGCTCTGCTTGAAAGCTCTGAAAGGTTCGCCATCACTGCCCCTAGGACGTGTACTTCCACCCTTCCCTCTCTCTGACTGTGGGAGATCAATGAACTTCAAAAGTCACTGTGCACAGTCCCCATCCCAACTCCTCCCCACTTTCAACTTTGTTTTCATTGTCTAGAGGACAATGTCTCTGTATCCTTCCAACATAGCATGGACAATTTGCATGTCCAAGTGATCCATTTCTGTCCCCACCTCTACCTGCTCCACTGCACAGCTGCTTGTCCGGAAGAAAATCTTCAGAGTGTCCTCATATCTCCAAACATCTGCTGTGTGGCTCGGTAAGCCCTGGTTCAGGCCATGCTGCTGCTATTCATTGTTCCACCACCCAGAAGGGAAGCTCACTTCTCCATACACAAAGCTTTCTTCCCCCCAGGTCTGGGCTCCCGGTTCCAGGTTCCTCCGAGCTTACAGGCAGGCAAAAGAGCCTTTCTACACCCATGAGGACTCTGGCCTGGCTCGTCGTGCCCACCCCGGTCCAGTCATGTGGCCAGGTAAAGGTCTGACTTCAAGGCATTTTCATTTAGTCCCCCAAAAGAAAGGGTAATATTCTGAATAGACAAAATAATAAATACTCCTAAAGAAAAACTGGGAACTAAAAGGAAGAGGAAAATTACACAATCTCCTTAGCATTAGCTCTTTTTAACATTCTACTTTTTATCCTTTCAGAATTTTTTCCTGTTACTATGTGTGTGATATGTACAAAAGTATTTTTAGGCATACGTGGGCATAAATATAAAACAGCGATGGTGCACATTCTACTTTGCTACTTGATTAATATATTTCAAAAGTCTTTTCATATCAATATAAGATTTCTATGGCATTATTTCTTAATAAAAAATTCCAATGGACGGATGGATTATTTCTATATTCGAACTTTTTTATAATGTTGCTTGTATTTTTCACTAAGGAGTAGGTGACTTTGAAAGTCAGGCAAAAGTGTTGGGCATGAGTTTGGTCTGCATGAAGGGACAACCCTTGAATCTCACTAGGAGTCCCGGGCACATTCTCTGAGAACTCTCAAAGCAACTTTTCTGTGCCATAAACTGTGGTCTTTTACAACTGACTAAGGAAAACTTGGCCCCAGCTCAGCCCAGTTCCGCTTCCATGCCATTTCCTCTAAGATGAGGGGTGAGTAACAGGGCTGGTGCTCAGTGGCCGCTGGAAAGAAGAGCTCCCTGATTCAGCATCTTCGGTCCCCAGGCAGCTGCCCAGCAACTGTGCTCCGTCCTGGACCCTTAGTCACTGGCAAAGGGTCCTTGGACTCAGGAAAACAGGACTTTGAAGAATTATAAATAGGACTTTAAAAATAGTTCTGTGCTCTCTGGGTATAGAACTCCCCTGCTCAATGAGTCTCTGACTCATTGTTTAGGGAAGTGGCAGACGGGCATATTCTTTAGCTCGAGAGTACATGGCATAAGGTGCATTTTAAGAGAATGAATCTGATTGCTGGAGAAGTTTTACTTGGAGATGGGAGAGACTGGAGAGTAGAGTTGACAGGCGTTGTGATAGGAGGATTCAAGAAAGCCCTCAAGATTCTCCCCCCACCCCAGTGTGATGGGTTCTTGTCCAAAACACTGACTATGACAAGATAGCTCTGTCGTAATTAGATTACTATCGGTTGACTTAGAGTTAATAAAACAAGCCAGAAGCGCGTCCTGGGTGGGCGTGGATGAGGCTAGGAGCTCTTGCAAAAGAGACCAGGCCCTTCCCGAAGAGAGAGTCTCCACCTGGCTTTTCAGTAGCAAGCACCAGGGAGCTTGGAGTTACTGGGCCTCAGGTGAGACCGTGGCACCAACACAGCGATTTGAGGAACCTCATTTCTGTGTTCTGCCTTCCCGCTGACTCTGGTCTAGGGGCCCTTTAAAATTAACAAGTCTTCAGTAAACGTGTAACAAGCATGTGTTGACAAGCGCCTGTGGAGGTGAGTGCGATAGCAACACCCTTGAGGCCACAGCAGGTCATTTACTCCCCAGCAACCTTAGAAGAGTGGCGGGCTTCTGGGCCAGACGCAGTCATGACACAGCGATGCGGGTGAAGGCTTTACCTTCCCAGCCTGGTCTAAGGGGTTGGAGCGACAGTCACTTGGATTTGTTCCTTTTCTAAGGTGGTGTGAATGTGGTGTGGACATTCTATGGCCTGCTCTACATTTGACAGCGTCTCTACTGTATAATACCTCCTCCTGTGGCTGGCTGCCTCTTGACCCCCAAGTTCGTGTGGAACACAGACTATCACTGGGGCCAGGATCACCACACAGGAGCCTCGTGTCCTGCTGGCCTCTCCTGCCTGTCTGACAGTGCACGGTCCCTGCCTCGGTTTCCTCCAGCCAACTTCCTAACGAGGCTTCCCCCTGCTAATGCCCTGGCCTAGTGCCTCTTACTTTGGTTATTGAGTATAAATGGCAAGTTTCTCGAGGTCCTTGGTCTTCCTTCTCAGATACACCTCAGTCAAAGCTCTCTCCTAGCCGAGGTGGAGTTGCAGAAGCACCTTAGCACTAGGCTGTCCATGGAGACCATGGGCCAGGCGGGGACCCTGCTTGGAGGGAGCCAGCTGGAACATCAGCAGAGACCAGTCATGTACTGGGAAATTTCTATGCCTTTGTACAGCATTTGGATGTTAAGCAAGCAGAGAGATAAGATAGATGAATAGAAAAGCAGAGACCTCTTCCCAAATGCTAAGACAGCGTGTTCTTCTCACATCTTTCCAGGAAAGGGCAAACGCTCCTGGGAGTCACACACTTTCTAGGACAAAGATGTCTCCTCCAGGGCAGGCAGGGAAAGGAGGAGAGCCAGGGGAAGCTCTGCCTGCTGTCTGCCTGCTCTTTCAGCTCGTGGTTTGGCCAAGGCTAGGCGGAGGCCCAGGGGAGCACACTGCTGGCCAGAAATAGAGCTTGCAGCAACTCCCCTGAGTTACGGAGGTTATTTGTGGTGCTGAAGGCAAAAGAGAGCAGGGAAAAGAATTCAGTCCAGGCCTAGCTGCCTGCACAGCATCTGGAGCCCATTGCAATGGAGTAGCTGTGGTTTCTGCTTTCAGGTTTGCTCCACTCAGGGTCCTTGCTGTAAGCCTTGGAAGAAGCCGCTCTCATCAGAGAAGATGGGAGACTGGCAAGCACACCCTGGGAACTAGCCTTTGCCCAGGTCCCCTCCCGAGCATGACTGCACTGCTCAGGGCAGGTTGTCCTGATATCCTTGGGCAGGCTGCACCCGGCCGAAGGTTAGGGCAGAGTAGACAAGGTCCCTGGTGCAGCGTTACGGTGGCATCCTCATGGAGCCAGCCAGTCTTTCCGAAGAGCTTTGTCTCCCCAAATCAAACGGGCCCCGCTCATCTGCTCTGCCCACCACCGGAAGAAGACTGTTATTCAGATCAAATACATGAACATTCTTTGAACATGAGGTTGAGGTGCAGTTACTCAACCTACCCCAAAAGCCAGTTCAGGATGTTGGATTGAATTAGTCATTTTGCTTGCCTGAGTGTGGCTGCCTGTAAACTGGAACTTCCTAAAGACAACAGGTTCCTCCACCAGCATCCCTCAGCTTCAGAGTCTTCAGACTTCGGTATGCTAAGACCTCCTGATGGCTGAGGTAGGGCCACTTTCTTTTCCCTTCTTTGTTTAGTGTAGGGTGTGCTTTGTGCAAGCAGTTATGATGCACTTTAAATGACTCGCCTTCTCCATGTAGAGAAGTAACTGTGGGAGTGGGCTGAAGCAGCAGCTTTGGATTATGATTTTGATTCATGTGGCCAGCCCTCTCCCTCAAGGTGAAAGTTCTGTGAAACATCCTAATTTTAGACCCCTCTCAGTGGAGGGTCTTACTGTCACGGGTGTCCCTTACCAGACCCCCCACCTTCAAAGCAGCTACTGTGCATTCCTGGGCTGGGCTGGGCCGAAACTGGAAGAAGAAACAGCTTCCGATGCTCTGCCCAGGCCCCTCTCCTATAGTCCTGTCTTTCCTCTTGGAACTGGAACTCTCTGCCTTCCCCTTCCCAGCAGCAGGGCCGTAGCAGGCTACCCTTGGGCAGTTCCTTCCCAGGAAGAGCAGCCTAGCGGGGCAAAGGTTTGGCTGTCAGAGCTGCTGAGAGAGGCTGGGCGCCCCCTCCTCCTTCCTATTCTGCTTCCTTTGGGAACTTTCAGTGCTAAAAACAAGCTTTCTGAGAACCATATTTTTCTGTGTTAAGGGCGAAAAATGCAGCATTTCCTCCAAGTGGAAAGCATTTGGCCTGCCAGCTCCGGGCACATTTCCGAGATCCTTCCACCCCCTCAGGGAGGAGGCAGTTCCCTGCCACAGGGAGAAGAGAGGAGGTGGTGGGTGGAGGAAAGGAGGGAGGGAAGTCAGAAGGAAAGCACCAGTTACAGAGGAGCCAGGCAGTGTGTGGAAATCAGCAGGCCTGTTTGTGTTGGAGTAGAGGAAGGGAGACTGGAACAGGCCTGGGTCAGGAAATGAAAGCAAATAAGAGGGCGGAGAGTGGGACAGCCAGTCAGAGAGGCGGTAGACAAACCTGACAAGCTTCTGGGGCAGTGTGGGGACAAAGAAGACCCCACAGACTTCCTGAGGGAGCTCTCAAGGGTGGGCCTGGAGGAAACACACAGGGTTATCCAAGTCCATTTTAATAGCAAAAGCAAGAACTACCTTTCCTCACTCCACCCCTGCTGTCCTTCCTCAGGACCTGTGGGGAGTTCTGGGGAATTTCCTCACATCCTAACTGTGGGACAGATGCTTTTCAGAAATGTATGCCTCATGATATCCTTCCTTCCAGGACTGCCAGGAACTGCCTTACCCTTGGAGCTCCCTGGCTACTTCCCACCAAGAGCCCAGGCTGCCTCTGCAACCTGCCAACACCTCCGCAGCTACCTAAAAGCCAGGGCACATACATATCCTGGCTTCCTGCTGCTCCATCGTTTTGTGGAAGGCAACACGTGGAGAGATGGAGGATGAATGGAGATAGGGGACAGCAGACAATGCCGGGGAGGGGCAAGTTCTGCTTCCATTAGACCTGGATGGGCTACTAAGAAACTCACAGGCTTCATCCCCAGTCTCAAGGGGGCACCTCGTCCCTACTACACATCTTCTTTCAACAGTATTACTTGCCATGTGGACCAATTGCCTTAATGGCCCCAATTTGTCACCTCTCTGTATTCATGCCCTTTGCCAGGTGGTTCAGTGTCCTTTCACTATGGTGAGGAGTCTCTTTGTCATGATGTCATGATAGAGATGGAGTCTATTTCTTCATCTCTTAAATCTATGGACTTCAACAAATAGGATGTGGCTGAAGTGTCATGTGGCAATACCAAAGCTAAGGTGTGCAAGACTCCGGCCTTTACTCTAGAATCCCTGTCTTCCTTCATCGTCACAAGAAAGGCAGGCTCAGGCCGGCCCCCTGGCCCCAGGAGGAAGATGAGAGGCATGGAGCAGACCCAAGTCACCTTACCCTCCTGGCTAGGACCATCCTAAATTCACAGCCCCTTACACATGTGAGCAAGTCCAGCTGAGACCAGAAAAGCCACCTCCTCAAGCCCAGCCAAGTCAGCAAGGCTGCCAAGCTCACCACTCAGCACATAAGCAATAGATCACTGCTGTGCACCATTCGGGTTTGTAGTTGGTTGTTAGGCAGCATTATTGTGGCAAAAGTTAACAGACGCACTTACAGAGAAAAGTAGGTCATCCGCAAGCCCAGGCCTCAGCTCTCTGGCCCATTAGAGCCAGGGTCTAATCCCTTAGCTTTAGGGTAGTCTTCATTCTTACAACCACCTTGCCATAAACTCTTCCCACAGTCCCCAGGTTTTGTTCAGAGAGGGCGAAGAGCTTTGGTCCGAGTTTGGGATATACTGTCTCTTACCCTGTGTTCCTACCCTGAGCCACCCCATCCTCTTGGGACATTCTGCTCTGCTGCTCTCTCACAGACTCCTTCCTGCCCTGAATCCATCACTCCCTGTCTTCAGCCCCATCTGCTCGCCACCCAGGAGGAAGTGCTTCCCAAGTCTCCTCAGATTCAACACACGCCCCATTACATTTTTCTCTGGATAACACTTGCATGGAATAAGACAATTCTCTGGCTGCAGGTCAGCTGGACACTTTGCTAAAAATCACATTTTTTTTTTTTTTTTGGCTGGAGGTTTATCCATTCAAACTGTGCTGTAAAAGCAGCTCCACAGTATCCTGGGAAACACGGGCCTTAGTAATCTGAAGGGAAAGGCACAGAGGTGATGGTAGCCAGGAGGTGGTAGGACCTCCTTTCTGTCATGTTCCTTCTCTTCAGATGTCACTTATAAGGCAGCATGTGCAGGAGAGGATGATTATTATTAGTGTTGCAACTATTACCATTATTCTTCCAGTATGAAGATTGTGGTTACCAAAGACTCCCAAAGATGGGAGGCAGAAGATTGGGATACAAGGCAAACCTTTCTAGATTGTTTTTTCATTTTTCAGAATACTTAATATGTCTATAACTGTACTTTGCACAAGCTCAGAAGTTTTTGTTGAATGAATGCTATAAAAACAAGTGTAAAGTCAGGACTGGCACTAATTATAGGCTCCTGCATGAGTTAGATCACATTTCCCTCCTCTGTGGGGGCAGTGTTCATTTCACCCTCCCCTTAGCAAGGCCAGTCATGGGATCTACCGGTGAGCCAGCCGCCCCCAGGGTCACACACACGTGTAGCAGAGGTGCAGAAGGAAGGTGTAGAGAGAGGTGCAGAAGGAAGAAGACCTGCTTCTCGGATCCTTCAGGCCCTTGGGCCATGCAAAGAGAACAACCTCACACCCACACAGCCCAAGAAGTGCCAGTGCCTTGGCGTCCATGTGTGGATGTGGTCTCCACAGAGTCAGGAGCAACTCCACGAGTAAATAAATGAGTTCCAGCCTTTTTTATCCCCTTTACTGCAGATATTCCCTCTCTTAAAATAAAGTGACAGTGATCCAACCTCAGTAACATGTTCCTTTTAATCTGCTTCTTTTGGAAAGCTTCATAGGCATCCCCTTGAGCCATCAACAGGTACCAAAGAGAATGGTCAGCTCCCCAAGATCCCACCCGGATCGTCTCTTCCACTCCACTCACACCACAAAGGGCCCAATCAATTTTCCTCTGGGAGAAAAGTTTTAGGAAAGTGTGTGAGAAGTAGAGTTTTCCACCCTAACCTTCAAAAGTATATTGTGTGGACAGTTCGCAGCTATAAAAATACACACATACAAAAGTGCAGCTACAAAATCATGGAGCCCGTTTCCTTAGATGTGCGTTATAAAAAGTAGGGACTTCACATTCAAGGTAAATTCTGGGGAAGTGGGCCACATTATGATTATGCTTCTATGTTTAATCTCCCCCAACCTTTATTTTCATGGAACAGTCAGAGAACATTGAGTTACCAGTGAGGAGTGGAAGGGGTTAATCTGATCAATTCATGGCCCAAGGTGGGAAACTGGAAGATCAAGGTCACCCAGTCTTTGTTCTGCTGTCAGTAAGAGTGTCATGAGTCAGGGAAAGAGCGAAGTATTTTAATACTGTCCTGTGGGCCCCTCTCTCTCTCTCTCTCTCTTTCTCTCTCTCTCTCTCTCTCTCTCTCTCTCTCTCTCTCTCTCTCTCTCTCACTATGAGTCACAACACAGTCAATAGGCTACAGCACATGGGCTCTGGAATTTGCATTGATGTTGGATCTCTAGCAGACTCCACACATCCAGTGGGCAAAGTCCAATGCTTCCTGCACAGAGTATCCTGTCACGTCCGACCCACAGAGTGTCAGCAGGAAAGGCCACCCAGGGACTCCTGTCTTGGTGCTCAGTTTCCATCAGGGTGTACTTTCTCCTTGATGAGAGGAAACACACCTGGTCCCCAGGCCTCTGTGTGTGGCATCAGGCAGGGTCTTGAGGCCCCTGGGAGGCTCAGAATAGAGGCTGCATCCCTTGGGCAAGGCCAGGTGGTGTTACTTGGCTCCACAAGTGTTGATGTTTTTCCCATCCACAGCGTCTTCCACGAGGGAAATGTGGTAATCGGTGGACAGGGTGAAGTGGGAGATGCAGCCCACGAGGCCTCCTATGTACTGCCTGTTAGTGTGCAGAGCGATTTCTTTCATCCCACCTGCCAGGAAGTAAAAGGAGTAAGCCAAAGAAGAAGTGTCAGGGGAGGGGTGCTTCACGGTGTATTCAGGTGTCCCTTGAACATTGTGTCCCTTGGCTAACAGGACAAACTGCAAAGTGTATCACATCCATTTTACAATCGTCCTTGAAAGAATAGGACAATTTAAATCAACTTGAAACAGAGCAAAAGCTTACAAATACCTACCCTCTGTGTGACTTACGGCCCACATGTTCACCTTGAAACCAAAGAGTATCTACTAAGCTTTGAAATGGTGTATAATGTCAGCAAAATGTAGTGTATCATTATAGGTGGTGTCACCTTAAACCAAAGGCTGATGTTGACTGCTTTCAATTTGGTTCACTTTCAGAAAACATATAAGGATATTTTTTCATTTTTATGTGTCTATGTTAGTGAACTATAAGCCATTTATAGACATACTCATTCTATTCTGAGGCCACAAAGAGAGATTCACCTTCCTCAGAGAGAATTCGTGGAGCTATATTAAGCAAGTTCCTGTTCTATAAACAAGAAAAGCATGGTTTTCCTGGTGCACAGGTTCAAAGCACAAAAGCATGCGAATAGTCCCTTCCTGCCCCCTCGGCCATGAGTCAGAAGTTCAGAAAATGGAAGAATGGACTATCTGGACAGCTTCCTGATTTCCAGGTATCTGACCCAGTGAAGTGCACAGTCCCAGCACAACAAACAGAAAACTAACGAGAAAAGGCCCTGGCCACATTTAGAGTTGGCCAAAGATCACTTACCCACATACAGAGCCCCGTTGATGTTCAGCTGCCTCATCGTGCCGGGTGATTTGCCGGTTCTGGCTCCATAGTCATCCACAGTAATCTTTCCTGATTGGCCGTCCCTGTAAAGGAAAGTCCCTGGGCTAAGCGCCTGTTCTTCAGCCCGTCTGGTAACTCTGGACCCTCTGCGAGGGGGAGGAGTGCTGTCGATAGGAAAGACGTGGCCACTGAACCGTCTGCAGGTGCCAAGAGGAGCTCTCACATCTGAAGCTCTTCTAGGGGAATATTCTGCAGCCTCATTCTTCCCAAACATCTGAAATCCTAGTTGTGGGGAGGCCTCAGTTATGGAACACAAAGGGCCTTGATGGGAAAGTCATTTAACATCCATTTCCTTAGATAGCTAGGAAGGACCTGGCATCCCCACAGTGTCTATCTTGATATACAGAATCAAACCACAACTGTGGAAATTTTAAATGCATCCACAATGTGTAAATAGTCAATCCTCCCTCTCCACCCAAGGAAACTGAGAGCAGGGCATTCCCTAATGATTCCAGAGCGAGGACTGAAGGGTCAGGTCTGGCTAGAGTTAAAAACCGAAGAGCCCTCTTTAAAGTTGGATCTGAGAGAGAAATGAGCCACCTAGTCAGGGCTATTTCTGGAGTTCAGCTGGACTGTGTGCATTTGGATCTCTATTAAAATAAATTTCAGATCTAAGCCGTAAGTATTCATTATGGGAAAACATTTACTTTTTTTTCTTTTTCAAGTTAGAGCTGGGGCTTCATGAACAAGCACTACACATTGTCCCCAGGGCTTTCTAGGTGTGTGGACTTATTGTGGTCAATTTGAGCAAGGGGAACACCCAGCTGAACTGAGTTGTTGTTGTTCCGGGTGTAGAGGATCCACTTGAAGGTTACTGACAACACAGCATAAAGGAGAATGGGAGGAGAAGACAGGCACCAGCTGTTTCCTTGGAGAAGCTCTCTTGTGGCTGGTTCTCCTGAAGGAGACTCAGCTGTTCTCATCGCAGGAGCTCGGGGCCTTGCTCTTGTTGAGGATGGCTGTTGTTCACTTCAGGGGAGCTCTGGTCTTTATCTCTGCTGCAATCATCGCATCCTGGTTCCAGCATGGATTTCTTCAGCCTTTTAGTGCAGACACATATGTACATGGGACATTGCTGTGGGCTCCTGGCTCTTGATTGGATCTTTCAGGTCTCCAGTGCATAGATAGATATTCAGCACACTTCCTGCATTTGGCTTGTGTGTGTGAATGTTGTAACTTGTACTTCTCCTGTATTAAATCTGCTCTCTTGCGAACCATTGACTCTAGAAAGGTAACTAATACACTAGGCCACCTGGAGGAGACAGGCCCAGATCTGCATCTGTACCCTGACCTCTAAAGTATCAAAGGCAGTTACGGCAGCCAGGCCCGGGGCCCCAGCGAAGCAATACCCACCACAGCCGATATGTGAGCTGAGGGGGAAAGAGACCAAGGCAAGCCCCATAGTTCCCAGGCCCCACTCTTGGCCTTACTCATGAATAAGAGTCGTGGTAAATTTCTCAGGGAGCACAAACAGTCTCTGTTCAGCTTATCGTTCTCTGGGTCCTTCATCTAACATTAGAACCAATATTACTGAGTTCGGAGCCATTATTAGGTTCCTGAAAATATACTATTAGAAATGTGGATGTAAGTAGTAAAGCTAAAAATTACAAAGAAAAATAAAGGGACTGGGGGTATAGCTCAGTGGTAGAGCACTTGCCTGGGGTTCTAACACTGTACCCATTAAACAGTAACTCCCCATTCTTCCTTCCAGACCCAGATAACTGTCCCTCTGTTCTCTGTCTTATGGATTTCACTATCCTAAACACCTCAGATAAGTGGAATCATACAGTAATGTGTCTTTTTGTGACTGCAAAGCAAAAAGAAAGATGGACAGGAAGGAAGGGAGGAAGGAAGGAAGGAAGGGAGGGAGGGAGGGAGGAGAGAAGAGAAGAGAAGGAGAAAGAGAGAGGGAAAAGAACAAAGAGCAAAGGAGTTCACCTGAAGATAATTGGAGGACAGGCTAGTGACTACCACTGTGAAGAGGGCGATATGTCAGTGGAATTGTGTGAACTAAAGATTTTAAGGTTCAGGTACTGTTTAAAAAAAAAAACAAAACAGCAATCACTTATGCAATGAAATTTGGAGCATTTTTCAAAGTCCAAATATGTTGAAATCTCATCTTACTAAGTGTCAAGGCCCTCCCCAAGTTTAACCATTAATAAGTTTTTTCTCCAGAATATACCCATTCCATGTGTTTGTGGAGGTCCGGTCACGGGCCTGTCAGGGTAAGTGGAGGGCACAAGTGGGACCTGGTGGCAAAACACCTACGACAGGCCTGGGTCAGGAGTACAGGAGGTCAGGTGAGGTTGGGGGCCTGGAAGCGGGCCTGGAAGTGAAATGGACCCGCAGCCCACCTTCACCCAGGCTGTGTCCCACAGTGCTAGACACTTACCGAACAGCCTTGACGCGGTGCCACCGGCCGTCATTGAAGGAGCCGTTCACCATGATGGACGCCACACCACTTCCCAGGTTGTAGCTAAGGGCATTGGAGAACAAGAAGGAAAACAGACTAAAACCTGAAAGTGTAGGCAGTCACCCCCATCCATTCACAAATTCTTCCTATTGCAAAGATTCTTTGGAATCCAGAACTCAGTTCCTTAACATAAACAAAACAATGATACAAAAGGTGGTGTTTCCAGATTGGATCATGGGTGATTTTTTAAATTAAATTTTCAATTGTGGTAAAATACATACCTTATAACACCATCCCAACCATTTAAAGTGTACAGTTCAGTAGGCTAAATATATTCAGTTATGAAACCAATCTCCATGACTCGTTCAACCTTGCAAAAGGAAAACGCTGTACCCATTAAACAGTAACTCCCCATTCTTCTTTCCAGGCCCTGATAACTGCCCCTCTATTCCGTCTTACAGATCTCACTATCCTAAATACCCCATATAAGTGGAATCATATAGTAGTGTCTTTTGTGACTAGTTTACTTTGCTTAGCATAATGCCATCAAGGTTGATTTTTTTAAAAGCCCCAGGTATGGAAGCATTGATATTGTAATAGCAGGAAAAATAAGAAGGGCTTTATCATTTGTAATATGTTGAAATGGACTGAATAGTGTTCCTCCAAAATTCGTGTCTATCCAGACCTTAAGAATGTGCCCTTAATTTGAAAACAGGGTCTGATGTACTTAGTAAAGTGAGGTCATACTGGATCAGGGCATCCATTAATCCACTATGACTGGTATTCTTAAGAGATTTGGATACAGAGACAGACCCATGGGCGAGAAGGCCACATGATGCCAAAGGCAGAGGATGAAATGAGACATCTACAAGCTAAGTAACACTAAGGATCACTAGCAACCACCAGAACCTCAGAGAGAGGCGTGGAACAGATTTCCTCTCAGACCCTCCAGAAGAAACCAACCCAGGCAACATGTTGCATTTTGGATTTCTAGTCTCCAGAACTGTAAGAGAATGAATTTTGATTGTTTGAAGCCATACATTTTGTGGTAACCTGTTATGCCAGCTCTAGGGAACTAATACATGTGTTTTTACTTTAAAAAAAAAAAAAACAACTAAAAAACCCAACTAAACTAAAATCCAGAACACTGCAGAGTAGACTGATCCCTGAGAGAGTAAGGAGCTTTGTCTAAAATCACAAAACCAATGTGCAGAAGTTGAACTTGGTGCACAGTCTGCCCCGTCTCTTTACTCTGATTCAGTTTCCAGATACCGTGATACCCTAAAGGTATCAGAAGACATGATCATATTGTTTACCACAGAGAAATATCCCCCTTAATCCAGGACTCATTCAATTAGTCCAATTTAATTTAATTAAGAACTATTCAGTGAGTACTCCAGCCTGGGCACTGGGCCAACTCCCCAGATCGTCCCTTGATGATAAAGCGAGGCCTATGCGATCACGCTTCGGAAGGGAAAATGTCCACTGAGGGTAACTGCCCCTCCTCTTGTAAGGCAAGTGTGTCTCCTTTACCTTAGTACTCGAGAATTAAGTTCAGTGAAAGGAAACAGTGGGACTTGCATGCACATTCGCTCTGTGAACAGTGAGAATAGAAAGTGCTCAGCTTTCCCTAGAGAAAGCCCCACAGCCCTCGCCTTTAACAACAGAGGCTCAGAAAAGTCATACAGCCCATTGACTTCTAACCAGGAACAGAACTTGTGAGGACAAACCATGGGACAAAGCCGCCACTCTGACCCCGAAAAGCCCACTCTGCTCTAATGAATTTCCCGTATCGAGTGTCACCTTTGTGCACAGCAGCCTGGAGGCAGAATTTTCAGATTTCATTATGCGCTGGCCAAATGCTTGCGGAAGAAATCTATGAATATGAAGCAGGGCTAGGAGCTGGTTGGCAGAAACTTAGCTGAATTCCTCTCTGTGACTTTTCTGAGAGACAGCGTGGAGTGACAGCAGGGACACTTGAGTCCTGCTAACTTGCCTGCGTCCCCAGTCTTGCCAATTTGCTAGCTCCGTGACCTCAGACAATTTTCCTCAAGTCTCTGAGCCTAAATGTCTTTGTGTGTCAGATGTGGATAGGAACACTTTCCCTGAAAGGTCACAGGGACTATGACAGCATGCTGAAAGCATGGCATGTAGTAGGGGCAAAACAAATTATGCCACCACCCCAGACACCTGCAGCCCTTACTGCAGCTTGTGCAGGGGTTGACAGTGCACCTGGAGGAACTGAACGGGAGGAGAAAGCTGCCACGAAGAGTTAAGCTCATCAGGTCTCTCCTGGAGAGTAGCCATGTGTGAGAGTAGACCCACGGGCTGTCAATGTGTAACCAAAATGGCCAGGAACTCCGCTGTCGGAATCAAGGTGACCTGGGCATAGCCGCAGGGAGGCGGACTGGAACGTGCCTCTGCGCCGGGGACCAGAAACCTGTTCTGTTATACGAGATCCCACCTGGCCTGGGGACAGGCCCGCTCTTCTCCAGCCTGACAGCCCTCTTGATCTTCTGGCGAGGGGACAGGATGTGCTCCAGGGAGTCAATACACAGTCTGGCAGACAGGAATCCAGCCATCACCATGGGCAGGGGCAACTCCGCTGGCTTCTCAGTGGGCTGACTTTCCACCCCCACCCTTTGTGATTTCAGACCCTCCAAACAACTACCTTCCCCGTTCACACTCATACCCAACTGAAGGAGCTCCCCCTTTTATATATTAGTAAATGACCAAAAACTATGGTTATTTTCCCTGGAGGAGGGCTGAGGGAACTTTTTCTGGTGGTAGAAATGTCCCATATGCTTTTTGGCATACCGACAGAGGCAATGTTTACCTGTTTTCAAACTCATCAAGTTGTATGCTGCATATAAGCATGCCACACCTAAGTTATGCCTCAATATTAAAATGCAAAAGCAAACAAATGAATGTTTGTCTAATTTTTCTACCAATGCCCGTGACTCTGGCTGCTATGAAAGGGCTATCCTAATTTAAAAAAAAAAAAAAAAAAAAAAAAGAAAGGGCTATCCTGAGCCACTTGACTAAAGGCTGCGAGGCTGAGGACCAGGGTGGGCCACCAAGAAATGCCATCAAGTGATGCCACTTTTGTGCCTTCTTGTGGCGTCACTTTTAGTCTTGTCTTCTTTAAAATGTGGCACAGAGCACTTTATTAATGTCAGATCTCTTTCTCTGTTGCGTGGAAAATGTTATAAGGTCAAAATCAGTGAGAAAGAATGTCAGTCAAGTGATGTTCATAATTAACCTACCCAGTAGGTTTTATGCTCCACATATAATCGGAAGACAAAATGAAACAGAGCAAAAATAAAACACAAAACCACACTTGTTTTAACTGAGCACTTTGACTTCCTTTGTCCTGTTCGCCCACACATCCAGATTTGAGAGAACAGGCTCAGGAATCGACCTTTGAGACAAGGGCCCTGGTGACGTGCTGCAAGCCTGTACCCTAATTCCTCCCTGTCCCCGGCCCAGCCCAGGGCTCCCGAGGGCTGAAGGGGGGGGGCAGGTGGGGTGCGGGGACCGTGCAGGGAAAGGCACTTGGGTGGGGACAGCAAAGGTGTGGCTCCAGACCAAGCCTGGCACAGACATCGACCTCAGCCAGGGCTCAGCAGTGTGTCTTACACAGAGCACATCCAGAACTCCGAGATTAGAAGAAAAGAAGGACAATTCTCAGCATTTCAGAAAGGAAGAGCAAGCTGAGAGCTCTGTTCAGGACAGCGTGGAGCAGTAGGAAGGGCACGGGGCGCAGGGCAAGGGAGGTTTCCTTTCCAGGGCCAGCGGGGCCTCAACCTGAGCTTCTCCAGTGCCCTTCTGGCTGGAGGAGCCGGGGAACAGATTTTGGCTGACAATTGGGGTGGGGGTGGGGAGTTGGGCCCTCCCACTTGCTGCTCAGCTACTGTTTCAGTTCCCTTTTCTGGGCACAGTCAAGTACTTGAGGGCTTCGTGAGGTTAACCACAGGAAAACCACAAGCAAATGGCTTTGAGGCAGCCAGTTTGAACCTTGCTCGAAGACCTCCGAGTCCAGGGCAGGGGGCAGAGGTCGGGGGGAGATAGAGCTGATGAGTAGCCGTCCTTCACCTGCCAGTCTTACCACATGGCTCCCCTAAGTCCCCACAGTCCCATGACTGACTGAATCACTCAATATGCTCTGCTTTTTGGGAGTAGGCACGATGTTAGATGAATGATATTTCCTCTCATAGAGCCTTTTCTTCAAATCAGAAAGATTTATATTATCCTCCTCTGGCTGTTGGTAATCCCAGACAATGACAGACAAAAGCCTTGGAATTAAGTCTTCATCATTTCTGCAGCTCACTTCTCTCTCCTCCATCTATTCCAAGTAATTTCATATTCATTTAGTAAACACAGACTCATCACCTTTGAGGAACACTGAAGGAGTAAAAGCCCAAGAAATGCCTGCCAGGGGGACAGATGGCCTAGAGACAAAGCTCAGGGGACCTCATGGCTTTGCAGGCATCAGAATCACGTGGGGAAATAAATGGTCATGGTACAGCTTTCTAGGCCAGTAGGTCAGTGGTGGGGCCTGAAAGTTAGTATTTCCAGTAAGTTCCCAGAAGACACTGATGCAATAGGCCCAGGGACCATACTTTGAGACCCATTTGTCTAAATTGGTGATTGCTAATCTCAAGTGAGAACGTGTACTAGGATCTCTAGAGAAGCCTTTTCATATGACATTAGATAGTCTCTGCTCCTTGGAAATTTCATCCATTCTAGTAGGGAGAAGGGTGGGGAAAAACGGTCCAGGTGATTGTTCCCTAACTATGGCATAGCCACCCATTTGATAAATTTGACAGCAATCTAAATTCACGTCAAAGAGATAAGAACTTCTCTGATTGCCTTACTATCACCAAAGAAGTATTTACAAGGAGCACAATGTTGAGCTGATCTACTGAGATATGAATCTGGCTTTTATTCTTTCGCAGCAGGAGACAGGAAGGCGGCATTATGGAATTTAAAGCCAGGCCTCTCGGGATTTAGATCTTCAGATTTTCCTGAGCTGGTGAGTGTTGAGCTGAGTACTCACTTTCACGCTTGGCGCCTCAAAACTCTCTTTTACCTTCTTCCTAATTTGCAAATGGGGAGCATAGAGCAGTAATCCACCAGAACAGAGGACACAGAATTATTCTCTAAAGGGCCACACAGAAAGCAACAAAAGAAGCTGGAGAGCAGGTTACCTGAACACCAGGGCTCCATCCCGAAGGCCCAGGGAAATGAAGTCGCTGTTGGATCTCATGGGGCTATCTCCCCGCCACAGCAACAGGCCATCCTTGGCAGTTGTCTTAAACCTCATGAATGCATTGGACCTTGATCCTGACACTCTAGAGCAAATACACAAACAAGTCCATGAAATCAACTACCAGCATCTGATTCCCAGAAACTCCAGTTTGACCTGGCAGCCCAAGGATCCAGGTGTGAGTATAATCCATCATTTCTGACATGTACTGCCAGGAGATTAGAAATAGAATCACCCCCACGAGTCATACCACAGTGTAAAAGTCTGGATGCTCACTTGGCAGCAGTGTCTGTCTGCCAGGTACCATGAGCCTCTACAACAGCACTCGCCAGGTGACTCACTGGCAAGACTGTGGCCCATGTCACGGTCCCAGGTGCACCGCAGTACACGCCTCAGTCTTCCCTCTTTTCCATCCTAGTGTTCGACGGCTCTTAGGAAACTGGTCCCCACTCTCCCACAGAAGGTGGGCTTCTTAATCTCCAAGAGGCTCAAATGGGCGGCTGCTCTGGGCTGTGACTGTGGCTGTGGAAAGCCAGTGCTGGTAGTGACTGTCCCAGAGGGGACGCCCAGGGATGGTGTCTCTGACAGGGAAAGTGGCTTGCCGGCATAATGGTTCAGAGGGTGCTGTGACAGAGCCACAATGGAGAGGAACGGGAAGCTTGAGGCAGGAGGAGTCTTGAGGCAGGAAGGGCCCCAGCTCTGCATTCAGGGCTGGGAAGGGTTGCACGCACTTACCAGGGTATGGAAACAGCTCTTATCAGTTCTGGGAAACAGACTAGTTCAGAGACTCATTCTGACTAAAGTGATCAGTATTTCCTGTGGTGTAGGGGCAATAAGCAAGCCTAACATCCTAGAACTAAAGCTGAGATGGAGGTAAGCATACTTCGATGCTACTACTGATATGACACTACTAGAAAAGCTTCTTTTCCGTTCTCCCGTTTGTTGTACAACTGCTCCTTCTCGGCCATATATCTGGAGCGCTAGAGTGCTTTCACTAGTGAACAGTGAGTGGGGACTCCTATGTTGGCTTCCCAGAGCCTGTTCTAGACGGGATGAGATCAAGTTTGCCTTTTCCATGTTGGCCAACTGCTGCCGGTGAAGAGGGGTGAGGTCCAGCAGTCCAGCTGCAGGCCCATTCCCTAAAAACCCACTATTTCCACATTTTTACTCCAGGCTCCTGCCCTCCCTCACTTGCCTTGGGTATATTCATTCATCGGTATAAGCCAATCAGGATAGTTCCACTTCTCTCATGACTGATTGATGTACAAGTAGACATACGACAATGAGACAGAGGAAACTTATCAGGCCAATTCTTGGAAAGATTCCTTCTCTTTCTCATATGAGGAAAAAAAGTCTTTCTTACATTAACTGCATAATCCTCTATTTCATAACCATATTCTGAGCACTGTATGAGCAGCTGGGGAATATGCTGAAGATAACAAAGCAGACACATGGATGAGAGTTGAGTCTTTGATGATATAGCTGATTCTCTAATCAACCCAGGATCTGGTCTAAGTCTGAAATCCTTGTTATAGGAAATGCTTACTACTCATCCTGTTTGAAACATGTTGTTCTGGTTTGGAGGCTCCTATTGCTTACTCGAACTCTCTGGTGGTCTCTCACTGAGCACCAGCGTCTGCCGACTTGGGCCCCTTTCACACAGTTACTGCCTTCTGGGGACTGAACGGCCTTCTATATTTGGAGAGAAAGGTTTGAAGGAGGAGGGTCTCTGTTGGCTAAGAATGTGTTTTACCTACACTCCTGGTGGAGAGACAACACAGATAAACACAAGTTGGGATTAGAAAGATGAAGCAAGTTCTATCTAGTGCCCATTCAGAGTTACCAGGGACATCAAATGCTCACCTCCCTAAATTTCTCTCAATCACTTTGTTTCTTTAAAAGTCACCAATATCTGTCCTAAGATCTAGGTACCTTTAGCTTAAAGATTTGCCCTCATTTGTTGGGATGTAGTCAACCTTAAGAGAAAGGAAAGTTCTAGAATGATTGTGTTGAGGGCTATCACAGTATAAATGACAAAGGGTAGGACACAAAAGGAGAAAACTGAAGATGCCTAAAACAAGCTTGACTGGGTGGAGGAGTTTGCTGAGGGCTAACCTTGTCCCCCTTGGCACCTACCCAGGCTGTTCCCAAACATGAGCTGTGACTCCAGCTCAATCCTCGAGCTCATGCCACTAGGGGTTTAAAGCTATTGCTATTTCCACATGCCATGGTCTTGTAGACACACGAAAAGAGCTGAGAAGCCCTCACTGCACCGGCCAGGGGGCAAACAGGACATGGGACCTTTGTGGATCAAGATGCAAGGCAGGTCCCGAGCTGGCAAGAAGCAGGCTTGGAGCTGTGTGGCTGGCTGGGGTACAGCTGGGCGCCTCTGCAGCTGGCCCCAGACCAGCCACCGAACGGCACAGAGCTGACTGCCGTGCTCTGGGATTCACACTTGTAACCCTGGCTTTGTGTTGCATTGACTTCTGTCTGCTTCCCAGAGCCCGAGCTGTGGAAACCCCAGGAGCAGTCATGTTACTCTGTGCAGGCCCTTTGACCAGAAAGGATTTGGATGGCTTGTAGTGGGGTAGTTTGGAAAGCTGATGGTTTCGAGTTAAGTTTCATTTTGTTTTATTTTGTTCTGATTTCCATGTTTATTTTATGTGTTACCTCCACTCCCGCCCCAGCCACAGCCCTCTTTGAGAATGATCTTCCGACATGACAGGAAAAACCTGGAAAAGATACTGAGGAATTTACAGCCAGGGAGAGAGCAAGATGCTACTGGAGCTTGTTACCTCTTGAGAATATCTGGATTGTTGTATGTCAGATAACTGCGGCCGATAAACTGTGGGATCTCGATGGCTTCTGTGATGGCTGCGACAGAACAGAAAACGAGATTACGCGGATTGTGACTCTCTTGACCTCTGCACTCACTCTGAACACACCAGGAGGCCAGCCCCTAGAAATGCGACACTCGACAGCTTGCCGGCCCTTCCTCTTGACCGAAGGTGGAACTGGCCAGGCGCAGGGAGGGCAGGTGGGGTGGCCTAGAGCCAGCACTGCTCCGTATTTTCCTCCCTGGGGACTGGCCGTCACCGTCACTGGTGTGAGGGCGACAGAGAAAGTTGTGCAATGTGCTGAAACTTGAACTTTTCCCAGTGATTCTTGGAAACAAAGAGTAGGGCTTGGGCCACGTGGGGAGCAGCTGGGGATAACCCCAGATGTTTGCCAAGCCAGGCAGAAAAAATAATCCCCACACGAGACCTACGAGGGTTTCTTTATTGAATGCTAATGTGTCCGAACTCCTTCAGCCATGACTGTGAGAGGTGGGGAAGGGCGGTGGGTAATACCGATGCTTACATGCATAAGTCGCCTTCCAATGTGATACTGCACAGGTCTTCACCGTGATCACGGAGCAGCAGAAAGGGTAAGGCAAGGGCAGGGATGGCTATTGCCCTTTTACAGAAGACGAACACAAAGCACAGAAAGCGTCAAGCGCTCACCCAGGATCATTAGCTAGGAGAGTAACAGAGCATGCAGTGGACTGGCTCGCCTTAATTCCGGCTCCTGGCCACCTCTTCTCTTGCCAGTGTTTTAGAAGTAAATTTCCTTCCTCCCAATTTCTCATCACTTTGTTTTCCTGAGGAATTATCTTCTACACTCGGCAGAAGAACAGACTAAGTAGCTGTGTTTGGTGTCACGAATTGGGATGTGGTGAGGGGATTTCTACTCGAGAGATAACAGCAATGCTTCTTTCCTCTTTGGAAAAATAAAGAATACGAGTTTAAAGAAATTAAGGTAGAATAAATCTCTTATTCAAAAATGCACAAAGTGAGAGAATAAGCCAGTTTATGAAATAATTACAGCTTCAAGAAAACATGCACTTGATAAAAAGAAGACACAGTAGTGTCTTCCTGGGGGGACTCTACCCCAGGAAAAAAAAACATGCAATTATTTGATGTTATGAACAAAGGGAGAATTTTTAAACTTAACTTTTAAACACAAAGACACAGAGAGAGAGAGAGAGTGCAAACCCAATGACACTGGGCCCTCAAGTATAAATTCTTATTCTAGCAGGTGGCCATGGCATATTCCCAAAACCTTTCCATGAAAAGAAAAAAAAATAAGTCAAGGGAAGAAGAAAGGAAAGAAAGATGAAATAAAAACCAAAGGAAGAAAAGTAAGAATTTAGAAGATAGCTTCTGAGGTAATTATCCAAGAAATTGCTTTGCTGCCCCCTGAAAAAGCAGGGTCCTGAAGAAGGACCCGCTGGCCTGGAACACCCCTTAGGGACAGAGGTGACCCTCCCGCCCCGTGGCCACACCACCAGCTCCTCCCTTCTGGTTAACGGGGGAGGGTGAGGTGGGGAGCAGGTGGCGGGGGAGCAAGGAGAAAAAGGAGTGGAGTGTGAAGTAGCCAGAGGATGGTGAAGAGCTGAGAAGAAGAACAAGTCGGATGAGTGAAAAACGAAGAGAAAGCTACAGCCAGGAAAGGAGGAAATGCCAGGAAAAAGGAGGAAGAGGCAGGAAAAGAAAGCAGAGACCAGAAGTCGCCTGCCTGCGAGGAAGGAAGCAAAAAGGGGAAATGAGAAAAGAAAGGAGGGAACGCTCAGAAAGGAGGAAACCCAGAGGGCTAGAAACAGAAGAGGGGGGAGGAAAGGAGGAGGTGAATCCAGGCTGAGGAACTGGAGGAGGTGGTGCTAGGTGTGGTACTGCATAATCCCAGCACTCTGGGAGGTGAGGCAGGAGGATCCTAAGGTTAGAGGCCAACCTGGGCAAGACCTGCGCAAGTGATGAGAAATTCAAATAATAATAATAATAAAAAGTCTGGGGATGTAGCTCAGGGTGAAGTCCTGGGTTGGATCCCCACCCAGTGCCACCAAAAACAAAAAAACAAACCAACAGAACTGGAGAGGGTAGGAGGGAGCACTCGGCCGTGGCAGGCCCTCCCTTCAGAAAAGCAGTGCGGGCAGGAGAACCAGGGGGTGCATTCCCGCGGCCCAGCAGGAAGCCCTTCCCGGGGAGAAACCTAACCGTGGCGCCCTCTGCGGGTTTGGCTCACCCCAGGCTGAGAGCTTCAGTCGGGGCCTGTCCTTGCTGTTGTCAGCCATGTCCCTGAGCCTGTGGCCAATGGCCCTTGTTCCCCTGAACTCCACAAAATGGTCGGGACAAGCTCGTCACACATCAGCTCTGCACAGGGAACCTCGAGAGAGGCCCACCTGTGGGAGCCACGCCGAGACGCCTGGGAAGCCCCAGCTGCAGCGCCCAGGCAGCCCTCAGGTGCAGCCGGGAGACCAGTGTGCTCCTAGGGCCCGCATGTTCCCTCTTGAAAGAGTCCCACCAGCCCTGGGCATGCCAGAGCCCCACTTCCCATCCCAGGTGCCCTCTGCATGTGGTTGGCCTGCACTGTGTCCTGGGGCCCAGCCAGAGCCTGCCCTGGCAGGTGCTGGCAGACACCCAGGGTGGCTCACAGCCTCTCCCAGGATGCACAGTACTTACTATTGAGGCAGTAGTTCCCACACTCTGCCAGGCGCCAGCATGCAAAAGAACAGGACAGTCAGCTGCTCAGAGTCACTGTAAAATCCCAGAGCCCTTGAAACCAGCCTGCTTCCCTCACAAAGCCCTGCCAAGGGCCCGGAAGGGAATGGAATAAGAGCTGCAGTGCAAACGGCCTGGAAATCTCTCCCGGCACGAATGGCAGATTGGCACCAGCTCTGCCACCTCCCCTCCTCCATCTTGGCTTCCTGGGGATTGAGGAGGGCAGTGAACCAAGATGTTTACACCAAGCTCTCTGGCACTTTCTGAGGTGCTCTCACCTTTAACTGGCAAATCCCATTTCTCCTAAACCTGGAGAAAGAGCTCCTTACTGAAGAGGCACTTACCTTGTCAATGGTTATATTTTGCTTGGCTCTAGGCTGCACATGAGAAAGGAATAATAAGCCAACTGGCTGCCTCTTTTCTCTACATAGCAGGAAAGAGCCCCTATTCTCATTCATTCTCCTTTGCACGATTCTAGACACCCGGCTATCTGTGACTAACAAAGGGCAAAGGCAGCCTCCAGAAACAACCCCACCGCATACAGTGGACACGGTGGGAAGGCCTCAGTGTGGTCAGCGTGGAAGAATAAATGCCAATTCTGCCCAAATGCAGTGCTATCCAGCCCTTTCTGGCTCTTTTGTGGTTTGTTCAAATACTATTATAAACATGGTTATATTTTAATCTAACCTTCATATCTAACTTTTTCTGCATTCTTTTATGCAGAAATGGCTTTTATGGATGTGTTTGTCAAAATGTGTTTTTGTCATTTCCTCACATTTGTACTGCAATGACGTGCCCTTTGGTGGCATAAAAATACCCCAACCAAGTGTAGCATTCAAGCCAAAAGTTCCACAGCTCAGCCAAAGCAAAGGTCCTACTTGGGGGACTTAAAATTCTCAATAAGGAGGGGAGGGGAACAGTTCGGCTCTTCCATACACGCCCAGGAAAGGGCTCTGCAGGTATCAGTTTAGGTTCAGCAGTCAGACACCTCTCAGCAGCATCTTCAGGGCTGGGCATCCTGCCCAGTGAAACACTTTCCTCACGGGCTGTGTGCTACCTTTCTGGACAGTTCTACTTGGCCCGGAGTTCTTCATTATTCAAGTTGAGCCTTGCAAATCCAAAAATCTGAAATCTGCAATGCTTCAAAATCGGAAACTTTTTTAATGCTGACATGCTGCCAGAAGTGGAAAATTCCACACCTGAGATCAAAAATCAGGTGACTAAAAAATACCACATAAAATTGCCTTCAGTCTGTGTAAAAGGTTTATGTGAAACATAAATAAATTTCAGTTTAGAGTTGGGTGCCCCACAATATCTTTATGTATATGTAAGTATTCCAAAAACTGAAAAAATCTGAAATTAGAAACATTTTGGATAGAGATAGTCAATCTGTATTAAGTTGATTTTGTACGTACAAAACCAACAAAAACTTTTCCCATACTATTAGCCCTTCAACTAAGGACTATCCTCTAGACTAAACATCCCCAAACTGTTTAATGACACACCAACCTAAGAAAATAAATTCCTTGTAGTATGAATAATTTATATGTTTTATCAATTTGTATTTCCCTATACAGTCTTTTTTTTAAAGGTGGACAGATATTTACTGAAGCTATTTTCTTATACATCGGGACAAAAAGTTTTACCCAAATCATCCCCGGCAACAGGATGTGAGTCTACTGCGGACAGCATAGAATGTTGTAGAGGACGTCAGGGCAGTGGAGTCGAACTGATCAGGCACAGTGGGATCTTTTAGGACGGCAACCCCCTGAAGCACCTGCATCCTAAGCCCCGGCTTCCCCTCCAGAGAGCTCATCTCAGGCTTGTGCAGAGTAATCACCTGTACGGAGAAACACCCCCATCTAGTGGCCGGCGGGGTTCTGCGCCGTCTGAGTCAAGCTGTTCTCAGTTTAGGGTACGGGTAGGGTTGGAGTACAGGACGAAAAATTTGAAGAAAGGGAAGAAAAGGTAGGACCAGGGCTCAGAGGGGCTACCCAAGTAACCTGTTAGCTATTGGCTGGTAAAAGCCGGGAAAAATTTTCCTGTCTTGTATTCCCTCTTGGACACTCAGAACATATCACGGTCTCTGCGAAGTCTCCTGCCGAAGGGAGAGCTATTTTGTGGTTTTCCTGGAGGTACTCAAACTTATTTGACCACAGAACCCCACTCCCATGTGCATGTGAATGTATGTGTTTGTGTGCGTGTCTCTCTGTGTGAGTGTACATGGTGCATGGGTGGGAGGTGAGGGTATGTGTATGGACACACAAAGCAGCCATTAATATTCCTTAGAACTTAGTTTTTACATGTACTTTGTGAATCTCTGCTTTAAATTATTAGTAACTTCCTTAGATACAAGCTCTCTGGGGACCTGCAACCCAAGAAGGATAAATTTTGATGAGAGAAGGGAAAGGAGGAAGCAAGTCTCCAGGGGTGGGAGGGATGTGTGGAAGGGAGGCTTGTTGATAACCCCTGTGAGGTGAGAAGGAGCCTCGGCTCTTGGGGTGGTGTGTGGGGTGCTGAGGTTTGAGGTAGAAGATTACTAAATGTGAGAGTCTCCAAATGGAAGGTGAAGAGACCACCAAAGTCGAGCTTTATGGTCTTGTTAGTGTACGACCCTGGCTGGGAGTCAGAAAAAGTTCTGGTTCCTTATTTTCCCTAGTGTTCAAGGTTGGGATGAAGAAGCTTCGTTTTACACAGCTGTAAAAGAATGAAGATGAAGTAGAGAAATTTCACTGCAGACGAAGTAGAGAAATTGTGGCCTCTGGATCATCTTGGAAGGTGGGGGGACCTGAGGCCACCTCCATTTGGGTTCGGGCTCCCCTGATCCTGCCTCCCACCGCACAGGGACAAAGGGGAGACTTGTAAGCCGCCACGGTGGTCTTCAGGCCTAGACCTACTCCTTTAACCTCTCAAACATGAGGTTAGCAGGGCGCGGGGAATTATGGGATGTGGGCCACACCTCCAATCTATGAACCTTTCCAGGATTTGCACAAGGCTTCTATTTTGTCAGAATCAGTATCTTGATTTCAAAACCCAAAGCGACACTGGAGCAAGACATAGGGAAGCTGATGGTAATCTGCATTTAATCTTGGTTCTAGCCTACCTTGAGGGAAAAGAGGCCTAACTGCCCTCTGGTTCTCTCTGGCACTATCTGCTCCCTCAGATCGTGCCGGGAAGCCAGGCTCTCACTGCCTCTGCCCCGTCATTCTGGTAAGATCTGTTTTTCACTGAACCTGAACCTGGAGTCACAAAACCATAATGTGAGTGCTTAATATCCATTATGGCCTTTATTCTATAGAAAGAAATGGAGCCTAAGAAGATCGTGAATTATCTGGTCCTTCTTCCTTCAATTCCCAAAGCTCAGTGTTCATTTAAGCTTGGAGTTTATACATGGACCATTAGTGTTACAAGCAAGCCTGAAGTGCCCATGGTAAGATCAGAGACTCAAGAAATATACACATACTGATGGGTGAAATCCAAACCCCATTTTCTGAATGAATGAGTCCCTCCTGAATGAAGTCCCCGCAAGTACAACCTCTGCTAATGCTCAACAACGTGCTTGTTAGAATTATAATGGGGATAATTTACAAATACTCTTCTTTGCTGAAAAATTCATTTTGTGATTTGCCATGCAGATTTCAGAATTCATTTAAATATAAGAAATACTACCAAGTCTTCTAATTGGAAAGCAGGCATCTTCCATGTTTTCTAAGACTGCTGAGAGAGAGAGAGAGAGAGAGAGAGAGAGAGAGAGAGAGGGAAAGAGAACATTCTTTCACGGACTTACTGCTTTATTTTTCCCCTAGTTCCTGGGCAGTTGAAGCCATATTGACATTGCAAACGAGAAGGTTCATGTGGCCCAATCTCTGGCACATATGTGGGCAGGCCTATTCTAGGTGCTAGGACCATAGCTTCTGCTCCCCTTGAGCAGGTAGAGAAAGATGGTTAAGCAGGTACAGAAAGAGAGTTGAGCAGGGTCTTGTGGTCTACGACCTGCCTCAGCTTTCAGACAAGGGCAAGTAGCTTATTGTACCAGCTTAAGGATTTTTTTCTTGATGACAGTAATGGCTAGGACTGGTTGAGTACTTACCAGGCCCTGTTCCAAATGCTTTATATGCATTGCCTCATTTAGTCTATACCTCAGCCCTTTTGGTAGAAACTATTGCTACAGTTGTTGTCATTTTACAGTTGAGAAAACTGAGGCATACAGAGGTTTTATGGCATGGGAAATAGCATTCCACAGAAAGTTATGCAAACTTCGGTTTGGGGCAATGAATGCATAATTCTTATTTTTCTGTATTTGGGCAGTATTTCTCTCTAGAGCACTCATAGGCAGGGGTCAAAATACAGAGCTAAAATATGTATCACCCATGAAGCACAGGCACCCCCACCAGGCCCTGGAAATGGTTCATTTGCACAAGTTCTGGGAACCCTCATCACATTATGGGTTAACCTTTTGGTTGCAAGACCATGAGGGAGTCTCAGGGAGGAAGCCCAAGGAGGGGGTGGAGACGCTAGTTACAGAAGTATTTCACCATTTAAGTCTTACTAAGAGAGTATAGCAGCTTATATACAACTGACCAGCTAATAAGTTACTGAAGTCATTGGTCAAATAATGAGCATAGCTGTCCAGTGCTACAAATTCTCCCTTGAGTTCTGGTTCCCCAGCACTCTGGTCTCCACTCCCTCAGAAGTATTGCCTGAGACCCCTGGGTTACCTTTCTGGCAGCGCAGGCCCTCGAAGCCCAAGGGGCAGTCACACACATAGCCCTCCTTCCTGGGCCGGCAGCTGCCCCCATGGGCACAGGGGGCCCCCGCGCAGGGGTGGGCAGCGTTCTCCACGTTCACACCAGAAGTGAAATCATGCTTCACATTGATGGTTCGGTCATTCAGGATGATCTTGGAAGAGAAAAATGAAAGGAAATTCAGACACCAGGAAAATATCTTTGAAATTGTCTAGAGTTTCCCTCAGCACACCACTCCAAGATACACATGGTAAGAAGGTTTAAATCAAGAAAAAGGTCCATTTGCTGCTTTGATTGTCTTGTGAGTGATGCAGGAGCTGAAGGGTTACGTTTGATACTCGGAAGGATCCACAGAGGAAAGAACTTCTCTGATTCTAAAGGACTTTGGGAAGGTCTGGAAGAAGTTCCGAGGACTGCACTGTTCAGCTCCTCAGCCTGCTGCACAGAAGAATTGCCTGGGGGCTCTTAGGAAACACCCAATGCAACTGAATTAGCCTCTAGGGGTGGGAGCCAGTCCTCAGCAACTTTTAAAAGCTTCAAAGAATCACACGGGACGCTGCAGCCACTGCTAAGAGATGCTGCCATGAAACGAGTAGGAACCGGGACAAAACTAGGTGGTATGGAGGCAGCAGTCCAGGGCAGGCGATCCTTCCTGTGGCCATGGGAGCCCGAGAGGCTTTCTGGTGTATTGAGGGGGCTTCTGGCTGACAGTCTCACATAGTTTCCTAAAACTCCATCAACTGGGCCTCCCCCGTTCTCCCACTCACTGCTGTTATCCTTCCCGGATATTCCTGAGTTTCCCCACTCTCCACATCCTCTTCCCCCACCACAAAAAGCTGACAAATGAAGCTCCGTCACATCCTGGCACCACTGTGCATATGCTTGCTAGGGCCGGAGTGCACCATGCTCTCTCTTCCCTGCAACACAGCTGTACCGAACTGATGGGTGCCAGGGGGGTGTTACTGGATTCCCTAGGCCCATATAAATGCACCCAACATTTTCAGCCCTAGACTTAGAGCTGTTACTTTGAGCTGCTACTCACTTTGCAGAGACACAGAGAACTCCTCCCCTCAGGGACCCCCCACTGCCCAGGAGGTTGTATCTTCCTGCCATGAATCCACATTTCCAAAGGTTCACCTCCCCCTTGGAGAGCATTAAGAGTTGGGAGAACAGTTCCCAAGTCCTGAATCTAAGAAGCTGCTAGCGAGGTGCTTGAACCCTTCTACAGTTTCACCCTTTCATACTCCAAGTGAAGGATTATGAAACTGAGTAGTATGTGTTCAGGATGAGGCGAGACTGGCACCAGTCACCGCTGGCTTTGGCACAGCCAGCGATGCTGTGGTGGGGGTCAGGGGCAGCCCATGTGGGGGGCGGGCAGGGCTGCGCGTGCTGTGCAGCCAGGGCAAAGCCTGAGCGGGGCAGCCAGGCCTCTCAGCCTGTTTCCGGTGAAAATGTCAAACACACGATTAAGCCTAGCGGGATTACGGTCTGACCTAAAGTGACCCCAGTGTCGCAGTTCAGCAACAAAGGGGTCATTAGAGTCACCAAGCGTCAGCTTGGCCCTTTTTCAGTGCCCAACACTGAGAAACGAGATGAGAAGGACACAGCCCCTGGCCCTTCCTCTTAGCGTCTCCGATACTTGATCCAGCATGGCTCACCTGGCACCCTGGGTTGCCAAAGGAAAATAAGATGACCCAAAACCCAGAGACCAAGCATGCCCTTCTCAAGATCCTTTCCCCCCATGTTGGCTGGTCCCCCGACTCTGAGATAAGAGTCTCAGAGAGCGCGTGTGCTGATGGAGCACGTCCTCCCAACGGGAGGGATCATGAGCAGCCCCAGCAGAAGGAGTAAGAGACAAAGATGAGTGCGGTCAGTGACTTTCACTAGCTGAGTGTTTCTAATGGTCCTTCTGGGGAAGGACTCGTGAATCTAGGAGCTTGGTCACCTAACTGATGGGCAACAACTGCTTATCTGTGGGGCAGGGTTGAGAGCTGGCTCTTACCTGGCGCGAACTGCAAACTATGCCAATGAGAAGCATATGCCAAAAGTCGCTATGCTTTCTATCAACCCCCTTCCCTACTGTAGAAGCATCTGCAGTGTCTGGTGCCAGGTGCCTACCTCAGTAGTCCCAGAGTATTTTGGTAGATTTGCTATAAAAATTCATTTTCACTGAAAATGGCATTCATGGAATGTCTGCTGGCGTAGACCCAGGAAGAGTGTCCTAAGAAAGTGGGGCTGAAAAACTGTTCTAAGAGTATTAAAAAACAGAATCTCCAAACATTAAACTTTCTCAAAGCTTCTTTCGTTGGTGAAGATTACACGGATATAGCCCTCCATTCTGTCACCTGAGATCAGCGTGGCACAATAAACACACTTCAAAAGTGGAGCCTGTACCTTCTGGACACTCCCACTAAACGGCTTGAGGATGCCTGAGTTCTTCTTTACATCATCATAGCTGGGGACTCCTCCAATAAAAATATCTGTGTTGCACTTAATCTGAGTGAAGCCTCCCTGTCAAGAGATTAAAACAGCAAGTCACAATAAAATTTAGAATAGATGGTCAAGATTACTGAGTACATCTTTGGTTCTTTGTAGACACAGGTAGAGACAGCTTTAAGACCCATTATAATTTTCTTTTCAGTGCTGGGGATGGAACCCAGGGTTTCACACACGCTGGCAAGTGCTCTTCCAGCCCTTTTTAACATTTTATTTTGAGGCAGAGTCTTGCTAAATTGCCCAGGATGGTCTTGAACTTGCAATGCTTCTGCCTTATCCTCCTGAGTAGCTGGGATTATAGGCTTGCACCGCCATGCCTGGCTTTTGGATACTGGTAAATTGTAAACCTCTCTGAAAGTCAGTTTCATCATTTGAAGAGCAGGAATCTTCCTGCTAGGTGTGTCAGGACAAGTGGGGGAGACCACGTTACTGTTGACCAGTGTGCGGGGCTCTTTCAAAAGTACCCACTATACAGAAAACCTGCCTCCAGCCAGAGCTCAGGTGGGGCAGATGATTTGCTTCAGCCTATAAAACATGAGCAGAAGAGAACCAAATCCCTCGGGAGAAGTTTTCACTGCAGAGCGTGATCCTCCGTGCCCTTTCCTCCCCTGCCTCTTCCCACCTGGGTTTCCATTGAAAGCTGCAGGTTCGGGGTGGCGAGAACTAAATCCTGATCAGCTGGTGATATTTCGGATGGTCTGTGATTGAATACAATACAATCTGATGCTATTTAGTTAGCCCTTTGCCGGGAGATGGATTGTTAATCAGCATTCCAGTGCGTGGCTACTGTTACACTCAGTAGTGGTAAACACAGAGCCTCTGGTAGACCAAGGGAAGGGGAAGCATGGTGCAGGCAGGTGCCCTGGTGCGCAAATGCAAAGGGTAGAAGAATTCTTCATTTTCCCAATTCTCAGGGAACTTCCCAGTGTCAAGCACCCCCCCCCCAGCTTTCCCTGTGTCTAGTGGTTTTAATAGCCTAAAGTCCAACGAGGGGTAACTAGATAATAAGTTGTGTGTAGCAGTTAATGTCTAAGCACATTCTAACATGAGCTATAAGCAAAATGTTAAACTCTTATACGATAATCACAGAGATAAATTAAAATTTGAGCTCATTGGAGATACCTACACCATAGGTAACATAAGTTATTGTTTCCTTTGATTTGTGGTAAAAAGAAATAAAAATAGTAGCATCATTCAATCCTTTTTTGTTTTTGTTTTTTGAGAAAAGGTCTCACTATGCAGTCCAGGCTGACCTTGAACTCACTAGGTAGCCCAGGCTGGCCTTGAACTCACGGCAATCCTCCTGCCTCATCCTCCCCAGTGCCGGGATCACAGGCATGCACCACCACGCCTGGCAATCATTTATTAAACAAACATTATTAAGCACCTGCTATGTCCCGGGCACAGTGCTAAGTGCTAGACAAACAACTGGAAATAAGAAAGACACAGTCCTGTCCTTTGGGGGTCTATACGGGTGCTGAACACAGACAAGCCCCTGGGTAGGTAGGATCAGCACACAGGACAAGTGTGCAGGTCCCCATGAGTGCACACAAGGAACAGGGGTGTCTTTTGCCTTACCCTAGACCCAGGGGAGTGTGGGAGCAGTGAAGAAAGAGGTACAACTGTAGAAAGGGGAAGAAGTCAGGCTTGGAGGGTATGAAAGTACAGGGTGGAAGCACGGAGGAGTCAGGTCAAGTGGGCCATAGAAGGCATGATAGGAGTTTTAAGCAGGAGCTGGAGGGAAGGAGGGACAGACAGAGACACACACACACACACAGACGAGAGAGACAGAAACAAAGATATCTGTGTTTCGGAAGATTATGGATCAGAGGGGGAGAATGGATTTTGGGTCACATCCGAGATGGAAACGAGAAGACAGAGTGGTCATACAGGATGCTCCATGTGTCTTGGGGAGCACTGATGGGGGCTGGGGCCAGCCAGGTGGGTCCGGGAAAGCCTGACTAGATTAATAGACGACGTCACCCCTGGTCAGGAACCTTCGGCAGCTTTGAGGGCTCTTATTTTACTATGAGCTCATCAAAGAAGCAGAAGCACTTTCAGGAATTTTTGTGGCCCAACAGAATACAGATCCAAGCAGGAACTGTTACCACAAACCCACAGGCATCCTTCCCTGCCTTTTCACTTTCCCCAAAGTTAAAATAAGATAGTAGGGGAGGAGAGGAGGGAGGCTGCGGGGTCAAGTGGCCTCAGAGCAGCAGGCTGTCCTGAGAGGACTCTGGCTTCGGGCTGTGTCCAGAGAACAGGGTGAGTGCAGTTCCTTCGCGCTGCTCATTACCATCTTCCCACCTCCTGCTGAAAAGCGGGGCTACAGCTCCCACATCCGTCCTGGGACCTCAGGAAAAAGGCAAAGAGACCCACCAGCATGCGGCCTGCTTCAAAGTCAAGCACTTGCCGTGCGCAGCTGAACTTGCTTGGGGGGTGGGGGAGCAGTTTGGAAAGCTGAGCAAGTCCTGGTGGGGGTTTTCTGAAGTCCCCCGGGGGACAGGCCTTCTTGGAGTTCCGCGTAGTCAGACTCAACCCCGAGTTCTAAATCTGGGTTCAGGCTTAGCTGGACACAGGCTCTCACATGTGCGGGTCCCGCATTAGCTCTCCAAGGTGTACTCTAAGCCCGGCCCACTTGTCTCTAGGCACCGAGGCCACTGTCTCCTGCCTCAGCCCTGCTTTGAACACGGTGTGGACAGCTGGGGAACAGAACACCTTTCAGGGAGGGAGCTGACTACTGTTCATCACACTCAGGTTGAGCAGTGGGTCCCCCACACTTGTGGCTCGGCTGCAGCAGAACCTCCCTCAAATGTACTCATCATAGCTACCCCTCCCTGTTTGTTTACACTGCTTTCCAGGCGAGCTGCTCCATCCACACACTCAGTTCAAAAAGCCAAGAGGTGGGGCACTAACTCTACCATATCGATTACATGATTGCTGGTATGTAGGTAAAAGAAACTCTGCCATGTAGTTTTGACCTTTGCGTTGTCTCTTACATCCTAATGACAAATGCCACATCCTGAAGAGTTCCATCTTTAAAATGAAAGACTGTAACCCTGCTCCTTACAAATACTCCCACCCTGAACTTTCATCATTTCTGTTTTACAGATGATCTTACATAAGGCCTTGAGAGTACAATGCTTGTACAAATGTATGTAATTAAGCCAACAATCAGCTAGACTATTAGAATGTGCTATACTATAAGGATGTTCTGGACTGTACCAGAAGTGACTCCAGTTCTTCCTTTAAAATCCATTTCCCTCATTTCCCTTCATCTGTCTTCCCTGCCTACTTCCTCTTCCCCTCCCTCACTTTCTTTCTTCCTTCATTCCATCTCTCTCCTTCCTTCCACAGATATATATGAAATATTTTCTAGGTGTGAAGGGTGCTTGCCTTTTACAGCAGAGCCTGGTTTGGGATTCTTTTGTTCTCAAGGCTTTTATTCTGAAGGCTTTCTCACCAATGTGGTCCCTAAGGCTGCTTTCTGGATATGTATCTTTCTTTCTTCCTCCATCCAAGTCCCTCTTTCCTCAGCAGAGTTCTCTTCTCCTTTCTTTTCTTTCTTCTACCAATCATTTGCTTACCAATATACCCAGATTTGCCAGTCCTCTCTTTAAGTCTTGCTTTGCACAGAATGAATGAAGGCTGTTGTGAACCAAGGTATTGGCAAATCTGTGGGTTTTTTTTGGGGGGGGTGCTGTAATTTTTGCGTGTGTAGAGAATCCTACTAGGCTATAATTTGAAGCAAATCTCCCTTCTCATCTCTTTAAAAATATTGTTTTTCTTTGAACATGACTTTGGAAATAAAATCATGGAGGAAAATTACAAACTCCGGTAGAAATTCTGTGCCTTTGAGACCACAATAATATATTATTAACTAGTAATAATAATAAGCAAAGCTATGTAATGCTGACCATGTGTCCGGTACTATTGTATATATATTTATTATATATATTATATATAAGTATGTATGTTTTATATATATGTATTTCTCATAACTCCATGAAGCCAGCACTATTATCATCAATATTATTTCCATTGATATGAGGATACCAGAGAGATTGTAAAAAAACACAAATGAGGGAGGCCCAGTAACTCGCATGAGCTCACACCAGTGGTAGGCAGTGAAGCGAGGCTGTGAACTGTAGGTGTCTGGTTTTGCAGTCTGTTCTTGTCAGACATGTCACCCTGCGTCTTGCCTACCATGTTATACTGCTGATAAGAAGGAGGAGGTTGAGGATAAAGAGGGTAGAGGCAATTCCTTAAGGTTATGTTTATTAAGTATTAACTCGCTTAACCCATATGACCCTATGAGGTCAGTACTATTACTATAACTCTCATTTATAATTGTAAAGTAGAAAAGTAATTGCCCTGCCAGGAGCTTGGATTTCAATCCCAGCACTGGAATCTCTGTACTTAAATATTAGACTGTGGTACTTTACTACCAAAATCGGTAGAGAATAGTAACCTGGTTCACACTAATCAGCCAAAGCAAAGCTGTGGTCTTCTTACCTCTGCCATTCCCTCTACTACCTTCTGCTTATCCACCTGCAAGATACCATTCTTCGCTGTGCGAGATACATGCAGCTCATGCCATTGGCCAAGGGTGAGGGGATCTTCACTCCTATTGAAGAAATGTGAGGTTAGCTTTATGTGTCCACTTGGCTGGAGTAAAGCAATCCCAAGCTAACTGGTAGAACATTTCTGTGACTGTGGAGATGTTTCTAGAAGAGATTAGCATTTGAATTGTCAGACTGAATTAAAAAAGTTACCCTCACTAATGTGGATGGGAGTCATCCAATCTCTTATGGCCCTGAATAGAACAAAAAGATAGGATGAATTTTTCTCTTTGTGTGAGCTGGGAAATCCATATTATCCTGCCTTTGGACACTGGTGTTCTTGGCTCTTGAATCTTCAGACATGGCCCAGAACTCTATGAGCCTCCTTGTGCTCGACCCTTGGGACTCAGACCAGGAAGTACACGAAGGACTCCTCTAGTCTTAGGCTTACAGGCTTGCACAGAACTACACCTCTGGCTTTTCAGGATGTCCAGCTTGCAGATGGCAGACTGTGGGACTTCTCAGCCTCTATAATCAGGCAAGACACACTTACAAGATAAATCTCTTTCTACATAGCTATATATAGTCTTGGTTCTATTTCTCTGGAGAATTTTGACTAACACAGATGGAAACTGAACATCAGTTATCATGTTATGGATCATTTCTACCTATTCCAATCCAGCTATGAAAAAATTGATACCAACCTTAGGCACTTCGATTCATTCAACAAAAAGAAAATATTTCCTGCTTAGTAACAACAGCAGTATTATCTACCATTTATTCAACTTCATGGTAGAAGCATGACATTTATCATTTTATTTATTCTTACAAAAAGCCTGAAAAGTAGGTACCGTGAATCTGGTTTTCTAGATAAGAAGTGACCTGAGAGTAAAATGTGATAAACAATTATCTACCAGCTTTGAAGAATAAAAGAAAATTAAATGGGATATGTGATTCCTTGGTACATTGGTGCCTATAATACCCTTTGAAATGCATAAAAATAAAGATGGACAGATATATACTAAAGCAAATAGCAAAACATTCATGATAGATTATAGGTAGTGAGTATAAGAATGTTTGCAATTCTTTCAAATTTTCTATTTAAAATTTTTTCATAATAAAATGTTGGAGGAGATGCTATGATTTGAATGTGTCTCTCAAAGTTCATGTGTTTGAAACTTAATCCCAATGCAACATTGCTGAGAGGTAGGACTTTTAAGTGATGAGGTCATGAGTTAACGACATTATCCCTGTAGTGTGTTGGTTGTGGTGGGAATAGGTTTCTTAAAATATGATGGGTTCAGCTTCATTTCTCCCCCACTTTCCTGTGTGTGCGCTCTCGTACCCTCCCACCTTCTGCCATGGGATAATAAAGCACGAAGGCCTCTGTAGGATGCATTCCACGAAGGCCTCTGTAGGATGCATTCCCCTTGACCTTGGACTTCCCAGCTTCCAGAACTGGGAGAAATAAATCTCTGTTCTTCAGAATTACTCAGTCTCAGGAATTCTGTTAATAGCAGAACAAAATGGACTAACACAAGAGGAAACAGATTCCACTTTCTCTGATCGTGTGAAAAAGATTAAAATTGCTTTAAAAATTCAATTATTAAGTCAAGGTAGAAATGCTTGGAGCTTAAACAATATTTATAAGATTTTTCCACATTACTTTTTATAGTAAGGTGTGCAGAAAGAGTATCTTTATTGCATTTATATTTCTAACAATATCTAGTTCCTGGCCCTCAATGAACCTCCTAATCATATTTTTGGTTGTGGATTACCTTTAGAAAATCATGAGGAATACCAATGGGCACAATTATTGAAGGTCACCACCCCTTCATTTGATTCTTTTGCTCAGGCAAATGCTTTTGTGATTTGTCCTTAGCAATTAGAATTTAATCACCCTGGCTAAATCAATGTGCAATAAAGAAACAAGGGCCGTTTTAAAGTGTTCTATTTCCATAATAACTAACAGCACCGTTGTCGTGTTCATGTGCTGCTGAGGTCATCTGCTGTCGATACGCTACTGTCCTCTGCATCACTATATTGATCACAGCCACCAAGAGCTCATTCTGATTGTCTTGATTTTTGAATCAAGTCCATAATGATTTTGACCACTTTATCCTTTTCCTAAAGTTAAAATGATTTGGCCAATTCCACGACTTCCTAAAGTGCAGGCTTTCAGTGAATTCTCTTAATTAAGTGAGAAGATTTTTGAAATGACTTTCAAAATAAACAGCTTCCAAGGAGGCATCTGGAAGGCCAAGAGTGATCGGTGTTGTCAGGGTACAAGGGGGCAGATGGTGGTTGGCTCACTGGAAACTCTTGCCTTGTTTTCATCACCTAATACTCAGGTATTCTTTTTCCAAGAGTCCTTCCTGACAAGTATGAAAAGAGTAATTTGCATTTTTAAAAAATTAAATGTACCTATTATTAAAAATGTGCATAAATTTAGGAAAAAGAGCAATGCTGGACTCGTAAGGATTCACCCTGTGACCTCACAGCTGACACTCTCTGAGGGCAGGTGTCAAGGACAATCTGCCCAGAGGAGGGGAGATGGCTCCTCACCTCTTTCAGCTCTTTATGGTCACTCCTTTGTCATGAAGAAGCCATAAAGTGCAGGGTGATAGTCAAGGTGTCTTCCTTTCTAAACTTGACACACAGTTCTAAGTGAATTGCTTAGGCTATTTTGCATAATCATATGTAAATTGAGCCAGTTAAATACCCACCAAAGTTGTCTTGAGATAGAAGATGTTTTGCATAACCAGAGATACAAAAATGTTTGTCCCTTCCCCAAGGTAGGAGGTGTCACCGATGTATAGGAATTCAACCACAAGGACAAACACAACCCATCCTTTTTAAGAACTGTCGGAACTTAATGCAGAGAGCATTTCCCATCAGCCGTGAAAAATGATCAGCAGTTAGGGGCAATGCACAGTGGAAACATCTCACACACATGTCTTCGAAAAATGACAGGGTAGCAATATGAATAGTGATTGAATGCGGCCTGCAATTTCCTTTAAAACAACAACAGCCTAACTGATAGCCTATTGCAGGGCACCATTAAGCAAAACATCTTAGTGAGTTTCAAAACATAAGAATTGACAAATGTAGGAACAAGAAGAATGTCTACATTAGATAAGCGGCCCTTGGGCTTGAAGGTTAAAACTACCATGAAAGGAGCACCATAAAAAGGTGATATAAACAAATAAGAAAAATAGCTGCACCTACCAACCGCAGGCTCCAAGGGATTCAAAAAGATACTGACTCATTGTATGGGAACAATAGATCTGCTAAAGTAGTTTAATAGTACAGACTAGACAACGAGAGGTAAGTTTTGACTACTGAGACCAATTTTGCAAATATCAGCAAGTCCTGCCGCCACACTATTAAAACCACTCACCACCCCCCTTCTTGAGTGTACTGGTCAGCAAAGGGGTCTGTGCCCCACTGATGCCTCCTTGTCCTTTACATGAAGAACAGTAAGAGAGTTTCAAAATCACTAGTTCCCATCTATGAAACAGTTCAAAGGGGAAAGTTAAAATTGAAAGAAAGTCATAAAGTACATTTCTGTTCATTAAAAATTTGTTAAAACTTTTTAATTGTCAACTTATATTTATTGGGCACCAACTATATGACACTCTGTGTAAGGTGCTGATTAATTACAATTAATCAATAGTTGCTGATGGCACTGCCTGACCTCAGGAGGAAATGCAGAGAGTTTACCTCCCATTGGAAGTAAGCTCATTTTCCATAGTTCGAAGCAGAGGATTCTACCTGCAGGGTAGTTATGGGGGGAGAGGAAATCTCTCAGGCAGAAGACCTGTGGGAAGCCTGCCATCTTTAGGAAGCAGGGGAGATTTCCAAAGGAAAAGGGTGCAGGGAACATGAGAAGAGTGTAAGACAGTAGATGGCAATTTGTTCTTTCTCCACAGAGGTTACTGTTTGGCTTGTGGGGAGAAGAGGCTGCAGAAGGTCCAAGCTCTCACCTCAGGATACTGGTTCCAGAGCCACAGTCAAAGCGGAACTCCACATAGCCCCCTGCCATGTTGATGGACAGGAAGTCCTTGCTGCCCGTGTCATAGCTGTACAGGAGGACACCATCCCCTGAGTCTGGTCGAAATGTGATCTCCAACTCCATGAAGGAAAGGTAATGCCGGGGCTCCAGGGGCCAGGGCGTGGTAGCGTAGGATCTCAGAGATTCTCTGAACTGGGGGATGGTCAAGGTGAAAGCTGAAGAAACAAGCAAGGCATTAGAAGTCCCTGTGTGCTGAGACTGGCCAGCTGTGTGCCCAGCTGTGCTGCACCCCCAGCTGCCCTGGAGCCAGGAGGGTGGTGTGACTGAATTCTGGCCAGCAGAGTGGGGGTGAAAGATCATATAGCAGCCCGGGGCTGGCCTCTAAAACTTTCCTCCACCTTTCCCTGCTCTCTCCTCTCAGAAGCAGGCTGGCTGCAGGAATCAGTCAGTGGAGGACTCTAAGGTCCTCGAAGAGCCGTGAGTCATCAGGGTCCTGTATTCTCGAATGACTGTTCTTGGCTGTCCTGTGTCCCTGAATGACTGGATGGAGCAGAAGCCCCTCTCACCAGCACCACCACTGACTCACAGTGACTTGTGGTGTGAGTAAGAATCGGCCTGTATTATACCCTGGTACCTCGGTTCACAAACTGAATTCTTTCCATGATTCTGGTCACAAACTGAACTGGACAAGAACCAAATCAAATTCAATGGTTAGATTCAATGTTGACCTTATGGGGAAATTTGATTCTGTTCTTGTCCAATTCAGTTTGTGACCAGAATCGTGGAAAGAATTAAGTTCGTGAACTGAGGTACCGCTGTAAAAGGCTACTGAAACAGGAGACGGTGAGTAACTGTACCGGCTCACTCTGACTCAGACACATCCTGCTAGTGACATAAAATTTGAAATTATGATGATAAATAAATGTTCTCAGTATGGCATCATTTATAGAAGAACGGGATTACCATTGTTATCTTAGCCCCAGTTTCGTTTTGTTTTGTTTTTAATGTTGGAATGCTGGAAAAAATTAAAGCATATTCAAGCTTGCACTTTTTGCCAAAATCTCTTAAATTTTCAATTATTATTTGCTTGTGTTAGTATGCACACATGTGTGTTTGTGTATGCAAGTATATTACACATATATGTATGCATGTATTTATATTTACATAATATGTATACAGTATTCATGGATAGAATAATTTACCAGAACACTTCAAAGAAGAAAAAACAAGGGCATTTTGTCCATAACACTGTTAATTTCTTTGTGTACTTCTCCAGTCTTTTCTCTCAAACTGCCAGATATTACAAAGTGCATGACTTTTCAATGCTCTGAATTCAGTCTGGTACAAACCACACAAATATAGTCTTTCTAGAAGTTCTTTGAGGCCCAAAAGGAGTCCAACCTCCTCAGCATCTTAAAAGGAACATAGTTTTCCTTGGTTCATAACTTTGGCACTCTGAGACATTTCTATCCCTTCCAAGAAAGCAACCTCGATCTCGTAGAAAGATACAGCACTTTGCCTAAAGTGCGTTAATGAAAAGTTACATCCGTGTGAATTAACATGCAGATAAGAAACACAGTGAACTTGCTTATTTCTCACCATCTTCACAGTGTCGCCCTCTGAACCCGAGAGGACAGAGGCAGAGGTAGGAGTCGGCTTTGATTGCGGTGCAGGTGCCTCCGTTGACACATGCAGCCTCGTCACAGATCCCGCTGCTGCATTCCCCTAAACACAGAATGGGAATGACGAAGCCAGGTCACCGGCGTGCCCATCCGACCGCACCAGCAAACTCGGTTCAGGCCCTGCTGCTGCCAACCTGAACCTCTTTTCATGCCCTGATGCTGCTGCCAACCTGGAGTTCTGTGCACCTGCGAACCAGCTTTCAGGACAAGCAGAGTCTGACTTCGTTTTAATTTGATTTTGGCTGGTCCTTTATGAAGAGTCACAGAGACTTTTGCAAACATCATGAACACAATAAATCAAGAAAATAAACTGTGGACAAGTTTATGACCAATGAGAGGGATGACCGAATCGCTTCTGCTTGAATCCATCTCTCTCTTGTTCCCTCAGGAGTGGATTTCAATCCCACTCAAGTCAACAGAGTGTTTATGTGAAAAGTATTCTAATTTGTGTGACCCTGATTAGCTTAAGCGCTGCTTCCGTGTTAGTTCAGAGTTGAGACAAGCAGGACGCGCTTTAGAGGAGTTCAGTGGCCTTGCCGAAGCCCATCGACTCACCCCAGCGGCGGAGTCCTCTGTCCTGGGCAGGAAGGCTGCTCCACGATGCCTGAGCATGTGGGTTTTAGAACCCCTATTTCTACTTCCAAAGTGACTGTCTCACCAGGGACAGGTGAGAGCAAAAAGCGCTCAAAGGCTGAACATCACATGGGTCCTCTCCCTTCACCAAATGTATCAGAAAGTTCCACAAGGGCCACTGAGCTTTGTCATTATCAAGATCATCAGCTGAAGTAAAACAAATGGGCTTTTCCCGGGCTGCTTTTCTTCTGTTTCTTTCATCTTCCTTTTCTCTTCATGTGTAAGAAGTAAGTTAAACGGGCAGCTCACAGTCCAGCCCAGAGTTACCTAAGCCAGTACAGAACCTGTTTTACGGGGATGGGGCAAAGGCCTGTGTCCCCGACTGGACTACGAAGTGAGGAGTCCAGCTGCCCCCTGCCCCAGCAGTCTCCAAGGTGCACCTGCCTGAGCGGGTATCGCTCACCTGCCCTGGTCTGGTTGTGTCTAGCAAGGTGAGTCTGCTCCCCTTTCCTGACCGGTCACCGGCACTGGTCCTCTCACTGAGACACAGAGGGAGGGCCGGGGTGGGACTGGGCACCCTGTGCATGCAGACGCTGGACTGGCTAGGGGCTGCGAACCGAATTTGGCGAAAGCCTTTCTACAAAGTGTGTCGCCTGGGCCGGCGTGGGCTGGCCTCTGTGAATCCCAGCCGGCAGCCACCAGAAGTTCAGGCCGGAGGGACTGCGGTCGTTCAGCCACAGCCTAGCGCGTCCTTGCCGCTCCTCTCCACCTTTCAGCTCCTCCTCCTGCTTCCTCAGGAGGGTTTTCCCTGACCTAAGACCATACGGGCTCATGACCAGATATTATGATTGCCCCGCTGCTTCTCCTGTGTAACATTCAACCCCAGTTGTCATTTTACATTTACTTGTGCAATTATCTGACTAACTTGGTCTCTCCCCATGCAGACACACAAAGGCTGTGCTGGGATACTGTCTGATTTGTTCATTGCTCTGTCTCCAGCTCCTTACTTTGTGAATAGCACTAAGCAGGAGTGAGACCTGCAGCCACAACTGCTATGGGATGAACTGCATTCCCCCAAGCACAGGGCCTTACCCCCAGTATTCATGTTCGGAAACGGGCCCTTTAAGGAGGAAGTTAATGTTACACCAGATCATAAGAGCGGGCTCTAAAGCAACCTGACTGGTATCTCTGGAAGAGGAAATCTGAACATGCACAGACACAGAGCTGAGACCATGTGAGGACAGTGGGGAAGGCACCCAGCCACCTGCAGGACAAGGAGACGGGCCTCGGGGACCCAGCACTGCCTGCTCCTCGACTTTGGACCTCCAGCCTCCAGAACCATGAGAAATTAAATTTTTGATGTTGAAGACGTGCGGTTTGCGGTATTTTGTTACAGCGTCTCTGGTAAACTAAGAGAGTCACTGAGTTAACCACCCTTGGCATTATCTAGCTGCTGCCTTCAGGGAACGGCACAAATGCCCTTATTGCTTTCAAAACACTCCCAGGGCAGACAAGAAGATGTCTGGTGGTCAAGGGTTGGAATTTGACCTTTTCTTCTCAAACTGAGGGCACAGGAAAGCTCTTCTTGCACTACTGTCTTGACTTTTCCTCTGGTCTTGGTGGGTTGTGTGACAGAGCTAAACTGTGTGTCACTCCATCCAGTGAGCTCAGGCTACATATTAAGAAGGGATCAAGACGGCCACCGGACACAGGCAAGGGTTTGGTGCACCATGTTGCTACCAAAGCTTGGTGTCTGGACTCAGGAGCCACATGTCTGCAGAGCGCAGCACGGGCCTACTCGCCTCCCAGAGTTCCACAATAACAGCTTCCCAGGATGGCAGGCCTCTGCTCACACCCTCGCCGTGGCCATCCGCACAGCCCGCCCGACCCCCAGGCAGTCACTTACCCACATCAGCCCCACTGAGAGCTTTGCCCAGCGGCCAGGGCCTCATGTCAATCCTCTTCCCGTTAACGGCGAGTGACTGCACACAGCCGTGAAAGTTCCTGTTTGTCCCCGTGGCTCTGACCAGCCAGTAAGTGCTGGGAGCCCCACCAAGATAGAGAGGAGTCCGGAAGGTGATTTTACTGTACTGGCCCTTTAAGAAAGAAAAACACTTAATCTCACTAAACAAATTGAAAAGGCAAAACACAACAGACAGATTTCGATGAGGAACGTGGTGAAGGTGTAGGTGACAGTGCGTGTTTTCCTTCGTCCCTATTTGTCTTTAATTACGACACAGTCCTGCCGGAAACTGAACCCCCGGCTGCCTCGGAAAACCCAGCGAGCTTCTCCAGGGCTTTGCTTCTGGCAGGGACCGGAAAGGAAGGGAAGGAGGTCAGAGCCCAGAGCAGCCTGACAGGATGCCTGGAGTCCAAAAGCAGCCATTCTCTTCCCAGGCCCGACACCGATCTACTGTGTGCCCTGGGCGGGCCACACAGCCCTGTTGTGCCCCTAGAGGCGGCTGACATCGACCCTTTCTCTTTCCGAGTCACTCTTATTCCGTATACGGCAAGAAACAGTGCGGGGATAACTGCCAAAGACAGTGGCTTGCAAAATACTTTGGCGACTGTTTACGGCCACAACCTTTTTCAAAAGTGCAGAAGTGTTATTAGCGTACGGTAGGGAAATTTCTAATCTTAGACGAAACCACAATCTGGATTGCAGGCCTGGAGGTCACGGACCACAGGGCCGAATGTTGTGTAGGAAAAAAAATTAAGGCACCCTTGCTCATGTTTTTTGTAATTTATTTGGATAAAAGAATAAAAACAGGAGTTGAGGAAAAGCACACTGCCCATTCTTAGAAATGTGCAAGATGGAAGCCTCTGCCATGTAATCTGTACCCTATAAACATTTGTTTCCAGCAATTAGAAATCTAAACATTATTTTATCTTTTCTAATGAACAGATAAGAATCATTTGTAAAGAATAGACTGAATCATACAGTCCTGCTGTGGGTTTGAAGGATTAATTAAAGCTGTTTGGTGACTGAACATACTGCTTTCATTAGTGAATTAAATGCTCTCTTGGCTTATTTCATCGAGATCTTCAGAATTAATTTCTTCTAGACTCCATCCTCCCCCTTCTGGTCTTATTCCCTGACCCAAGACCACAGCCAGGGGCTGGCAGCTCAACCCCGTTTCCAGAGCAGTAAGTGCATGGAAGAGGTGGGTGGTTTCTCGGAGGTGCCCTTCACAGCAGTGTCCCAGGCAACAGTCTTCAGGCCTGGCCTTTACCTTCCCTTGACGCGGCTACCCTCAGATCCCTGGTGCCTGTTTTGCCTGCCTACGCGGAGAAATGAAAGTGCCCTAGAGTTTGCACTCCCCCAGGACAGCCCGTAACAGCTGGGGAGAACTCTAAGGTATAATCTACATCCAGAGCGCCCTGGTGGGATCAGGTGAAAGCCAAGCCCTGCTCCCCCTCCTTTCTGCCCGACTCCTCTGCTCCCTGACCATTCTCCTCAGAGAGAAGTTTCCTGACACATCACTTGAACGGGACTCCCACATCTCAGGTATGTTTCTGGGTAGCCAACCTTGAAACAGAATGACTGTCTCCCAAGACAGTCTATGAAACATGCCCCGTCTGTGGTCCTGCTTTTGTGACTTGCTCAGAAAGTCCCAGTAGTGCAAAGGCAAACTTTGCCCCTGGTACCCAGAAAACTACACTCTTTTTGCAATTCATTCTTATATTTATTAAAGTCAAAGAGTCCTGGGATTGGAAGTAATATGACAACTCACGTGATCCAAACTTTCATCAGCTACTGGATTCCTTATACATTTCTGCCCAAGGTTTAGACATCATATGTGTCGAACACTCCCATGGACAGGAAGTCATCTCCCGGGAGAGTCAGGTACACCGCCGGGTACCTCATATGATCAGGTGAAGCTAAAGATGGTCTCCCCCAGGTTATTCCAATGTGGCTTCAGGCTTGGGGCCCAGCGAGTAAATCCTTCTTCCCCAAGATTCTTCCTTTGACTCTAATAAGAAGCCAACTGCCATGCTGTCCTCTTTCCTTCTCCCAAATAAACAGTGATCCCTTCAACAATTATTGAAGGGATTTCGAGTCATCTTCCTACCCGGGTGACTGTCCCTTGCACATGCTTCAGTTTATCTATGGCCTTCCTACGATGTCATCACAGAGATGATGGTTATTGTTTTCTGAGATTAGAGTCACCATTAGAGCCACTAGAAGCTCTCACATAGTCACCAGAGCAGAAGAAGACTGCTCCTCCCCTTTTCGGGATGTTATGCATCTATCAAAGCAACTCATATGTTTTTTTAACTTGCTGTTGTTAGCACATGTCCCTGTTTGTTCATCTCTTTTGAACGGCCTTACTTTAAACCATATGACGTTTTCACATGTGCTGCTTTCATTATAGTTTCTCCATCCTGTCTTCCTGTTAGTATTCTGGACTCAAGCCTGAGGTCTCTTTATTCCTACCAAATTTCATTTTATTATGTTAGACTTATTCTTCTGCATTTAGGCAAGTCTGTGCTCCACGCACCCTGACTTTCCTTCCGATAGTCACACTCATGAGATTTGGACTCTTGTTCTTCTGGAACAGCTTGTGTCTAAAATCATGAGATTTCTTTTCTCTTTTCCTTTTGATCACCAAGGCATGGTCCTCTGTATAAGATGCCTGGCCAGCAGAGAGTGGTGGAGAGTAGGGGCAGAGAGGAAGGTTAGATCTATACACACAAAGCTTTCCTGCTCCACTTTCCCTCAGAGAACAGACACCTGCCTGATTATAATTACAGGCTCAGTCCCTTCACAGGTTGCTAATCCAAACTGCTTACTTTAAACATAGTCCTAAAATTACCCAGAGCACAACAAATACGGCAAGAGCTAGGTGATTTGCTGAGTAACCAAAGAGTTAAACTATTTTACCGATTTCTACAGTGATCCTCCCCCACCTCCCCACAAACAGAGATGAGCAGATTGTTCCTGCATATTCAACCCAAATAGCTTCTCAGGACTATTGTCTAAAGCCACAGGATTACCCCACTTCTGCCTTAAAATCGAACTTCATGTTTGACACAAATGGTGGGTTCTATTGTTCCAATATGGGCCTTCCTTGACCCCTGGCTTGGATGCCCTTGTGATAAGAGAACACGTCCCTGGGCACAAGTTGGTACCTTTGCACCCCACAGCAGTGATGGTCACAAGTTCAAGTCTCTCCTCAGCCTGAATGTCCATCTAGAGAGGCAAGACAGGGCAGGCCCCGGGCAGAGCTCAGCTGGGAAGCCTGGACCTCCTAAGGCCCAACTGAAATTCAAATCCTGCCCGTCCACCTCTGCTCTCTGCAGTGAGCCTCTCTGGGGATGCTCATGGTGGCTGTGGGGAGGGCGGGCAGAGCAGGAGTGTCCACTCACCTGGGACTGGCCTGTCACTGGGGTGTCGTTGTTCAGCTGCAGCAGCCCATGAACCCCGTCTCGATAGAGTGTGACCACCTGCCATGCCCCCAGTTTGATTTTCGACCCGCTGATGATGATGGCAACGCCGGTCCCACAGTTAAACCTGTGGGGAGGAAAAGGGAAAGGAGATCCTAGGGTCAGCCAGCTCATTATGTTTTCAGACTCCACGGACACCACTTGCTGGATAATGGTTCCTTTCAGTGTCGATCTGTTCAGTTACATTTATAAACAGCTGTTTAAATCTGTATGGAAGAGCCAGACGCCTCTTCCCTGAGATGTTCTCGGTGTGTTTACTCTGCCCACGAAACTTTTCAGAGAAGCCTTCTTAGTCTGACTGTCTCTGCAGCTCCAAAGGTCATGGGCAACTGAGACCCTCTGTCTCATTTCCGGAGAGGAGCAGATGCTTAAAGCAGATTCTAGGTGCACACAATCAGAATCCAAGTCACTCTACTTCCAAGGATCTCTCTGGGGACTCCCCTCCGCTCTCAAGGGAGAGGGTCTGTGATACCAATAAAATGTAACAGTCCGCGTCTTCACACTCATTGTGGCAAGCATGCCAGCTCTGTCATCTTGTTCATTTGTGTCCATATGCAGGGGGCCTGGCTTGGGGCCAGCGGGGGACGGAGGAAAAGCAGTGTTCTTGTTTTTCCAAACCTCCCTATGACCCGGGGGTGCCCAGTGGTCACTATGCCAGACTGATACAAGTTTGGTTTTTTCAGCCAACTTCTAAGTAGTTACACTTCCACAAGCATCCTGAGATCACTTCCTAGCAATGTGGTGTGAAGAAGCCTGGCCTTATTAGGCCTGGCATCACCTACAGCCCCCTCCTCACGGCCTTTCTTTGTCTCAGGATCCTGAGTAGAGTGGGGCGGGTTGAAAGCTTCACAGAGGGGGAGGTCAGAATCACTCTGAAAGAGTTGTGGAGCCAAGGAGCTGCTACCAGCCTGTAAGTGCCAGTGCTATCGAGTGCCTACCCTATCCTCCGAGTGCTGGGGCTTCATGAGGTTACAACTACTTGTCCCAGTCCTGGTAGTCACCATTAAAATTCCAGGGATCAAATCATTAGCAAAGGATGAGGGTTCCATTTTCTAGCCTGTTTGGGATGCTCAAGGCTTCTCCAACTTGACTCAAAGTATTTTTATGCTGAAATTATTTTAAAAGACAGTAAGAATAGGTGCTTCTCGACGCTTTGCTCTGGAGCAGGTACTGCTCTAAGCACTTGTAGAGTTGAACTCATTTAATCCTCACTATGGCCCTAGGACGAAGCCCAGGATTGGATAAGATCAGGCAGCTGGGAAGTGATGCCATTAGGATCTTACCATTGCACCACGGAGAAGGACTGGGCTGATACCCACCGGTCATTCACAGATAGGGGCTACATACACCTCTCACCCAGTCACAAAACTCTGCTCTCCCACCCCACCGCGAAAACCATACACAAGTCAAAAATGGCTTCCAAAGTGTGCTGGGAGAGAAAGGCTCAGAGCAGAGGAGGCAAGCCAGAGGGTTCACCACAGTGCTCCGGGAAGGTAGGGGCAGGGCTTGTGCCTCAGTGAGCTCTCCGGAAGCTGCAGGCTCCTCGCTGCTCTCCACAAGCCGTATTTGACACAAGAAGACTGGTGACTCCATAACCCAAGTCTCAAACTTTACTCTGCCATCCTGATACTCCAGGATTTAGGAAACTGGTCCTCGCTCATCTTCTCTGCGCCGCTCCTTTACCTACTAGACTCCATCCCACATAGACTGCACCCACACTGTGCAAATGTAAATATAATGCAGAGCAGAATTTTTAAAATCTAGGGGCTTTGGGGAGCGTTACCTGAACTGGAGTGAGCGCTGGATGACAGCCAGGGACATGAAATCACCCCTGCCGTGCTCATTCTCCCCGCAGTAGAGCAGCAAGCCATCCTCCACTTCTGCCTGTTGTCACACAAACAAATGCCACATGAACAATGACCACCTCCTCTTCCACAAAGCGCCATCTGGAAAGACTCATGAATACTCAACTCGCAATTCGAGTGTTCTCCTCTGCAGCCCAATTTACAAAGCAGCAAGCACACGGACTCTAATGAATTCCCAGGTACCATTTGTTTCCATTAGGCAAATGGCAGTGAGACAATCAGTGTGTGAGGAATGTCAGAGAGGGGGGAGGAAGGGGGAGGAAAAGGGGAGAACACTCCCGACCTGCTCTTTACTGGGCTTTGTGGCTCCACCTGCGGGGCCTCCAGGAAGCCATGTGTGCAGAGTTGTGGTCACAGAGCACTGCTGGCCCTCCTCAACCTCTGTTCTCAAAGAGATTCTGTCATTTCCTGTATTCTTTTGAATATTCTTCCTTCTCTCTGGGGAGGAAGCAAATTTGTGTCTTTGCTTCCATCAGGAGAACAAGGTAGTAAAACCAATTTAGCCGATGGATGCTGGCTGTCCCAAATGAGGACAGGTTACCTCTTGGGCACTCGACACTGTGGCTGTGACCTCGAGGGGGTCTTGTTTCCAGACCGCTAAACCTTTTGGCCTCTTTAAAGGTACTAAAGAGAATGGTATTAAGCTGAAGTCGCTGGCTGAATTCTGATCTGCAGCTGATTCAGACCAGAGCACTTCTGCTGGGCTCTCCCAGAGCTGGAGGTGTGGGAAGTAGTTTCTGTTGGTTCAGTTACAGCCACTGTAATGAAGACAGACATTTGGGGTTCCCTTTACAAGACATTGTGGAATAGAAAATGCATTATTCTGAAGTCCGGGCCTGGGAGGAGCCATTATTATGGACAACATTGCTGAGACTCCAGCATTTTCCTTGGAAGCTTTGGGCCAGTCACCTCGATCATTTAGTGACATACAAAACCCGCCCTCTCTTTGCTGGCAACTTGAATGTGGTGACCCCGGTGTTCTTGTTGTATCTTAGGAACAGGTTTAAGGCTGCACGGATCTCTGAGCGCTTCCCTCTGCTTCCTCTCTTTCTGCCCTGCCTCCCTTTTGGTGTGTTAAGGTGGCCAACAAGCACTCAACAAGGGACCTTACCCTAAATTCCAGAGTGATCTGAAACGACTGATAGGAGTTCTTCAGAGGCTCAAAGGTGACATAGGAATGGCCAAAGAACTGAGGATACTGTATAAGAATATCTGAAAAGAAAAAAGACGACACAAAAGAAGGCTGTTTCTTCATTTCTGCAAAAGCTAAACGTCAACACACACCCTTGACTGGGTATTATCAAGTGAAAGCCTCTGCTAATCTGTTACACTTTGTTATCTTCTTTTCCCTACGTTCCTTTTGGCAGTACTAGGCATTGAAACCAGGGCATGCTCACCCACTACATCTGTAGCTCTTTACTGATATTTTCACTTTGAGGCAATAGGCTCTGTAGGGTGCCCAGACTGTGCTTGAACTTGTGGTCCTCCTGCCTTGGCTTTCCAGAGCGCTGGGATTACAGGCGTGTGCCACCACCACTGGCTCCTGTCTCTACTTTTTGTACCCACTATTCTCATTCTTGGGGATTTGAGCTTCTGAAACTCTGAGGAAGAAAATGGATTTTGGGAGATTACCACTTGCTTCCCAAAAAAGAGATCAATGACTTTAAGACCACAACTATTCATTTTCCAGCTATACATTTGTATATTATACCTTGGCACAGTTACTGTGCAAATGTTCCAGCTGCAGTTTTTGATAGTAATGTGACAGTAGTGGTACCTACATCTCCAAGGTGTTAAAATGATGCTTGCTGGGTCTGGTGGTGCATGCCTATAATTCCAGCACTCAGGAGGCTGAAGTAGGAGAAACACCATGAGTTTGAAGCCAGGGTGGGCTATGTAGTGAGCTCAAGGCCAGCCTGAACTAGACAGTGAGACTTTGTTTCAAAAATAAGGAAAAAAAAAGATGATTCAATGGCTCTTGCTTCAAAGGGACATTTGACAATTGGCACACACAGAAATAAGGCCGACACCTTGTTAGAAGCAATTTAAATTGCTTTACAATTGGCTTCATATGGCTAATTTAATGACCAACGGACGGGGGAAAAGGCTTGCCTTACAAAAGGAACGAGAAGGAACTACATTTGGACTACAGAACTGCCCTCTGACTCTCCTGGAGCCCGCCTAGTGCTCCACTTACCCCTTTCCAAAGAGCCTACCTTCTGAGCAGCTCTCGCCACCTCTGCCCAGGTTGCAGAGGCACCGTGAGCCCCCCCAGGTGTAGTCATAGACACAGAAACTGTCAGCAGAGCACAGGGTCTCATTGCAAGACATGTCAAAGAGCCTCGACATGATGGCCATGCCACTCTTCCCCTTCCGCTGTGCTGGGGTGGGCTGGAGGGCTGCTGAGGTCCTGGACAGAGGTGCAGAGGTAGTGGGGGCAGGCCTGGAAACAGTCCTTGGGTTAGACAGAGACGCCATCTTGCTTCCCACCAAGAATTTCTTAAGCTCTCCTTTGGTAGCAGGAAGAGGTTTAACCTGAAGCCAGAGAAGGAAAAGGATTCAGCATAAAAACAGAGCGTGGTAACTAGACTGCCATCTTTGAGGTGATTGTCTAATAGTTGAAAATGTGGTCACTGTCAATACTTTCAAAAATCCTGGGATACACACAGGGCAGAAGCACCAGTCCCAATTGATGGGGAAAGAACTTGAAATGCATGAATTTTTAGTACTTTCTCTGTATTACTTGGAATCATTGGTTAAAAACTGACATTGTATGTTTTATTCTTACTATATTCTTACAAAGAGGCATTACTTTATCAAGGAATCATTCATTTCCTTGCAATACCTGATTTTATAAAGTTCCATCATGTGGGAAATCTAAATATGTCTCTGCCGGCCTGCGAAGTCAGCAGGCCATGGCTGTCCGTAGAACATCAGCATGGTTGGTCTTCCACATCTACGAATTTATGATCCCCTCAAGACTCATGGCAGGGGAAGCAAAATCCTTGTGCGTTAGAAACATGTACTAATAAAAAAATAAAAACTGGGGAAGAAAGCAAACAGGCCAATTTAAGTTTTAAGTAAAATGTTCATGGTCCACTGGCCAAACTGCCTCATTCAGCACGAACACAAAAGTCTCTGGATTTTAAGGGCAGAGATTACTGTTACCTCCTCAAAGGAAATGTTCAGATTGAGGTTGTCTTCAAATCCATCATCGTCCACAATAATTCCCATCTTGGGGACATAATGTCCGTATCGGCCACTTTCTGCTTCCTCAGGCCCTTCGCAAAGAAAGAAGCGCATCTATCACCTTACGTCTCTCCTCCACTTTTTCTTAATTGGTACTTGGCAGGGGGGATTGAACCTAGGCTAGGGTCAATCTTGTGATCCTCCTGCCTCAGCCTCCAGAGTGCTGGGGATTACAGGTGTGCATCCTCACGCCTGGCTTCCCCTTCACTTTCTATTCCAGCTCTGCCATATGTGGAGCTGTGCCAAATAGTCAGGATACGTTGGATTTATGTGAGGAATTCAGCACAGAAGAGGCAGCATCGCTGACTAAAGAATAGGAAAAATGTTTCCTTTCATAAGTAATCAAGGAAATACTAATTAATGCCAGAAAGAGCTTCCATTTTACACTGATGAGATTGGCAAAAATGTGAGCCAGCTAGCAAAAAACATCACCAAGAATGGGACCAGTTGGGACTCTTACACATTCTCATTATATGTGAAAACTGGTATAATCACTTTGCAAACACTTGTAAATAATTAATATTAAGTCAAAATATTCATACCTTTGACCCAGCAAGCCTACCTCAACTTATAAGATCTACAGAACTCTTGCACATGTGTGACTACAAGAATGTGCAGGCAAGTGCACAATATCATAGTTTGGAATAGTAAAAAAAGAGTCCAAATTTGTGACTTATAAGGACAAATAACACCCCAAATGTCCATCAACAGAGAACATAAATGGAGTACCATACAGTAAAGGAAGGGAATGACGAGCATTTAATGCTTCAACATGGCTTATTCTCACTTGATTTCATGCAAAAATTGCAAGTTACAAAGGAACATATCTAGTTCGATGCTATTTAAAAGTCAACAGCATTTAAAATTCCATATATTATTTAGGGATATATATATTTTATATATTACATATTTTTAAAAACTCTTTAATATTGTATATTTTAAACTCTTTTAAGTAAGACAATTACAAAAATATTCATTGGAAGTTAGAACAGGAACATGAATGAGAGTTAATAGGCTGGAGCCTCAGAGAGTTCTCTATAATATTCTATTTATTAAAATAGGTGCTGGATGATGTGAATAGACAGATACTTTTGATGGATGACTCATTTAATTAAAAGTTCTTCAAAGCAGTGGAGGGAGAGCATAATAAACATTCCTACACCCAGAAGAAAAAGGTCCTATGTGGCTTCTTGGGGACCAACCATCTCCATGGGATCTTTCAAAACTGGAAGGTGGGCTGAGAAAAAGACTAAGAGGACAATATGCAGCCCAGCCCCGGGAGGATGGGCAGATTGGCATTTTGATTCAGTTGTTGCGAGCTGCTCCAATGCACACCGGCTCTCCTGAGGCTGCGATGGGTGAAACCCTGCAAAGAATGGTGGCCTTCCATAGTGCCACTCCACGGCACCTCGAGGCGGGCTTGGGGCTGGGGCAGGCGCAGGGACTAGATGTGGCTGAGGTGTGCCATTACTGCCGTGGGGGCGGTGACAGCAGATAAGAGACACTTTGGCAGGTCGTCGCTGCCCATTGCATTTGTCACCCAGGCATTCAGTGTTTGGGTGACTAGTGAAACAGAAAAGGAGAGATGATGTTACAAACCTAACTGAACTTGGTAAAGATATCCCACTTTCGGAATAAGCTAACACAAACCTTTCTCACAAAAACAAAGCTACCCTCCTTGTCTTAATCTGTTGGGACTGGTAAAAGAAAAAGATGCCATACACTGCGGGGCTTAGAAGCAGCAAACATTTCTCCCCCACAGTTCTGGAGGCTGGAAAGTCCGAGAACGAGTGCCAGCAGCTTCTCTCAGACAGTGCCCTGCACATGTCCTCACACGGCAACAAGGGCAAGCAAATATCTTCAGCCTGGGGCCTGAGGGCACTAATCCCACTCGCTGGGCCCTCATCCTCCTGACCTGACAGTTCTGAGATGCTGCACTCCTCACCATCACGCGTGGAGGCCATCCAGACCACAGTCTTCCTCTGAGCAGAAGAGCTGGCAGACTGAAAACAGAGCTGAAGGGGAAGACAGAGATTCTTTTCCATCAGGGGCAAGCTATCGACCAGACATCTCTCCTGGGCCAGACGCAGAAACACGTCAGCACATACTGTGGAGACAGGTGGAGTGAGCTGCTCCCAGGTGTGAAGGGGTACCACAGGGGAACGCCGTTCTCACCCTTCTACAGCTCTGTTTAAAACAGGCCACCTGTCAGTTGCAAATTCAAGCCGTGCGATGCCAGATCCAGATGCCAGTTCTCTCAAGCCATCTGCATACGGCACAGCTGGGTGCCAGGTGTCTTCACACAAAAAGCAAGAAAGCCTTTGGGGATGGTTCCCTCTCATCTCTCTTCATCTCTACATTTTCTTATCCCTCTCTCTCTCTTTCTCTGGGTCTCTTTTTTCTCTCTGTTTCTTCCTCGTTCTCCATTTCTGTTTCTTATTTTCAGAATTGTTGTATTTCAGAGGAAAAATACATTTGATAGTAAAAGAATTATAGTGCATGTACTATAAAGATTTTATGTTCAGTAGGGTGGTCTCTCCCTCCAGAGTGTTGTCCAGGGCACAGTCTTGACATTCTTCTACATGTTCTCGTCAGTGTCAAGATTCTCTTATTCTTCATTTTAGGGCAAAACACATCCAATGTCTCCCTACTGCCTACAAACGAAATTCTAGACTCCTTGGTCAGCGGTTCAAGGATGTCAATTACAATAACTCCTTTTTTTCTGCTTTCCCCATTATCATTTTTTATTGAAATTTACTGCCTCTCCCCTACTTATCAGGTATTACTTACTGGGTGCTTAACATAATATATTTCTAATCCTTTCCATAAGTATGATTAATCTCATTCTGTAGATAAGTGAACCGAAAGTAAAGGAGGCTAAGTAAGTTGCCTGAAGTTGAAGACTGTAACTGGTCCAATATAACTCAAATCCAAGATCTGACTGTTTAACTCCCACTTGCTTGTAGTAGAAGAATCCACTGTGGAAGTAGAAACGGCCTGGAATTTGAAAAATTAACTTAAATTGATTATTTTCAGTGTGCTGTAAGCTTTTCACATATTATTTCTCTTAATCCTCACAAAAATCCTAAGGAATTGGTATTATTACCCCCATTTTAGCAGGTGGAGATATAAACTCAGAGAGATTAGATAACTTGCTCAAAAGCACACAGTAGCAAATGGCAAGGGTAGACTCTACCCTTGGTCTGTCTTTTGACCACATCATATCATCTAACTCCAAAATTTGTCAGTTTGTTTTTTCCCCCTTTCAAGAGCCACATTATAGCCAAACCGGTCTGCCAGTTGTCTCCTGAATACGTGTTGTAATTTTATATTTCCTTCTTTCTCTTTCTTGGGAGTGTGTGTGTGTGTTCTGGGGATTGAATCCCAGGCGTTGGCGTGCTAGGCAAGTGCTCTACCACCAAGCTGTGCTCCCACCCAGACCTTGTATTTAGTTAAGGGTTTTCTCTACTTGGCCACTGAGTTCCTGCTCCTATCCACTCCACATAACCTGCCCATCCTTCCAGTTAACATACATTCCCTGGAGACGAAACAGAAAGTGCATCATCACCAGACCCAAGTGAAGTGATATTTTAAAAAGAGAACATCAGACTCTTCTGAGAAAATAATGATGACTCCACAAAATACGGAAGCACCAAGACCTGTAGGCCATTCCTTCACCTTCTCCTGGATGGAGCTATCTGCCCATGGAGAGACGCACATTATCTTGACTTCAGAATAAGTTTCCATAGCTTGATGACACTGACGGATGTTTAGAATGATACTTACATCTCCTGGGTTCCCTAATTTGGAATGTTGCCCTTGTGTTTATTAACTCAGCTGTGAACCAAGTGAGGGCAAGAACCACATTTTAAGATCTGGTTTTAGATTCTTGAGATCCCTTCCCCTTACTCCAGGTAGCCACCATGTTGGTGTGCTCACTAGAGCAAGACCTTTCCCAGGCAGAGGGGACACTCCCAACAATGCAGCATTATGGTGAAACTCTGTTTCTGTCCTGTCCTGGCCCAGCCGGTCATGTCTATTCAAGTAGAGGAGTATCTGAGAGGAATCCTTACATGGTGGGACTCTGACCCCAAAACCAATTACTTTCTCCCAAAACCATCACAGCTCCTGAGACTTTCCCCAGTTCAGAGCTAGAAGTCTGGAGCTGAAAGACCAGAGACACCAAATGGTCCAATCTACTCATTTTACAAATGTAGAAATGCAGGGTATGGAAGAGAAGTGACTTAAAACCAAGGCCATGCGCTTCATTAAAGGAAGGCCTCAGACTAGAGCAAGATCATATGACCCGTACCTTGATACCAACATACTCTACTATACACATTTTATTTTGTTTGGATTTAAGTACTTTGACTAAGCTAAAATGATGTTCAGAAGAACCTCGAACATAGAGGAGGTGAGGTTGGAGTCTAGGTGGCCGAGATCCTTTACTGCCCCTCACCTGCCCTAGCAGGTTCTCTATCCTGAAGGACATTCCACAGTGGCCATGAGTTCATTGCCATAACCAGGAAAGGATGCCAGGATGAGGATGGAAATGATTCCGGAGTCTCTGCTCATTTTCACAAGTAAAATAAAGCATATATTATCCAATGGATAACACGCTCTGGTCCTTGTAAAAATTGCTTCTGTTTTGACATTTTATTTAGTGTATTTCTTTGAAACCAGAGGTTACTCTGTTTGGGAAAACAAGCAGATGAAATAAAAGTGAGAAAAGAAACATGGAACTATAAGGGCTTGAAGTAAAAGAAATTCCAGCTTGTGTAGAAAACTCTTAAAGATCAGTGCATAATTAGTGCACAATCACTTTGCAGAGGAGTAAACTGAGGTTCACAGCCCACGTGACTGGCCAGGAGAGACAACTCATTATTGGAAGAGCTTATCAAGGATTTTGGACTTTAATGCCATACTCCAGGCCCTCTGAAGTATCTCAAACTCCCTGTTCTTCATAATAATCCAGGTTTATTGTCACTTTCCATTTTTAATAAGAATGAAATGAGCAGAAAGAGGACCAGCATAGCATGATTCGAAGTAGCCTGGAACTAAAGCTCACTGTGCTTGTTTCCTGATGGCAGGGTGGGGGTGACAGACCACCACCTCGACCTAACATCCATGGCTTACATGAAGGTTTTGCCAACATGATTTTGTTTCAGGTGAGCACAGACTGTACAGTTCAAGCCAGTGATAAGAATTCTCCCAGTAGCCTGAGGTTGTTGTAATTAAAGTGCATAACTTACCTCTTTCTTCTTGGCACTTGTTAATTAGGAAACGAGAACATTAAAAAGGAGACATTTATTAGAACTAGGATAGTAGAACCACAGACTGAATGCAAAACAAATTCAGGAGTTACTCCACTATAAGGAAAACCAATGGAAAAAAAAAATTTCCGTTAGTAGATGAAACGATGGCTTTTATTTTATAAAAAGCCCGTATTTGTTGATTTTGTTAAGGCATCATAGATTTTCTATAAATCATGAATATCTGTGATGTATCACCATGATACAGTTGGAAATATTTCTGGCACAGCGACACAAATGGCTCTGGAAAAATGGTTTTGTGATGCTGAGCAAGTCACTTAATCTTGTTGGGTTTCAAGTTTTCTGAAAAAAATAAAGAAAAGGATTAAATTCCATGCCTGTGAAACCCTTTCCAGCACTGACGTTCTGTGACTCTACAATTCACACGGTTGACTTACACACGTTGCAGGCATCTGCCGCGTTAAGCCAGGGTTGAAAAGCAACTAGAGAATTTTACTTAGGTGGATGAAAAGAAAAAGAAGTTAAATCACACAGAAATGACATGCTTCGAGGATTTATAGCTTTGCATTCATGTTCTAAGCCTCCTAGAAGATGCGCCATGAGTCACTTATCAGAATCCATCTTCATTCAATAGGGCCAGGTTGTACCTTCTCTGAACAGCTCTTGGCGACGATGTGGGAGGAACACTTACTCCCTACTCCCGAAGAGAGAGTCGCTCTAGGTACTGTCGGATTCTTCTCCAAACCTTTCTCCTCCCTACAGAGGTGGAGACAGCGATCAAGATGCTTGTGGAAGTATTTGCCCGTGTTTCTGAACTGAAGGAAACTCATCTATTAAAGGATCTGGGGAAGGGAGGAGGTATCTGGGACAAATATGATCCACCCTGCCCTCCCTCTCCACTTATACTAGAGGACTGCAGTGGACTGGGTAGATGCGACTCTTGTACAAACCCAGACTTCCCTCAGGAGTCTGGACTGAGCATATAAAGTTTGCAAGCCCATCTGGGCTATTAGAGCAAGCCGTGTCTTCTGACTCAGCCTTGATCAGAAATAAGGGTGGCATGTTATTCTTCCCTTGCTAATTGTGTTGGCTTAGTTTTCAACTGATTCAGGCAAAGTGGGCAAAGAGTGAAAAATGCTATTAATCTTCAAAACCCAACACTTACTAGAATAAGAATATCTGGAGAAAGAGTTTTCACCCTGAGACAGTAAGTCATGGGCAGAAACTGGGTCATCTCCTCAGTAAAAGCAGAAAAGAATTAGTTGTTAGATAGAGCACGAACTGGGGCCTGCGTCCTTTCAAAAGCTCCTCAAGAGGCTGTGTGACTTGGCTCTGCCAGTTGGGGCCTCATCTCACACCGATGTACTCCTCCTCATCCTGCTCCATCCACACTAGCTCTTCTTTCAAATTTTTGGACATATCAGGCTTTCTTCTGCCTCAGCGTCTTCACACATGCTGCTTCATATCCTTAGAAACCTTATCTGATCCCTTTATCTTTTTAATTCTTTAATTTCTCTGCTCAAAATTGCTACCTTATGGATGTCTTCCTGTGCTCCGAATAAGGTTGGGTTCCTTCTTGTATTTTTTTCACGGTTCTTTCCTTTGGAGAATTGTGAGTTTGTACTTCCATGTTTATTTGCATGAGGATTTCACAAATGAGAATTTCCCACTAGATTATGAAATCCTTGAGGAAAGGAATACAGTAGATTTTGGTTTCCAATTGTACTATCATTTCTGGCACTCTGTTGGAACTCACAAAATGCATGGAGTGAACTTGTGGAATAGAATAAATCTAATGCAAATACATGGCAGCAGCATTCACCTGGGTTCTGAGCAGGGAATCAGGCACAGGAAGAAGTGCACAAAGAGAATGAAGGCTATTAGTAATCGTTCCCAGGAGCTTCTGGAAATCATCCTATAGACATTCTCCTAGAAGGTAACCCATTCCCAGAGACCCCTGGAGTCAATATCTCAAATGCCCTTTTCCACTTAATTGCTCTGGTGTGGGCTGTCTGCTTTCAGACAAGTCAGCCTTGCCTCTCTCGTTCCCCCCAAAAGCACTGAACAGGATCTGGGTTTGAATCTGAGACAACCACATCCAGAGCAACCACTTCCAAGGGGCTTCCATGTGAAAGTCCCTGCTTTGCACGGGAGGCGGGCAGATATTCCAACACCACCTCCCTCACCTGCTTCTGCTGTAGATACCGCAGAAGCTAAACACTAGATTTGGGGTTTCTTTTGTATCAAGGTTGATGGGGGAGCCATTCGACACGTTGGGTCACTAAGATGCAAGCGGGAGTCTCTTGGCGCTTCCTTTCATTTCTACATTTTCTTGGGCAGTGAAGGTGGTTGCGAAGGTTGGAGCCACAACAGCTAATGCATTGCTGACCAAAAAAGATGGTGACCGAACAACTCAGTGAGACTCTCTCCTGGGAAGTACTGCAAGGTGGCAAGTCACAAGAGCCCAGCCAGGCTCCTGAGGACCACTAGCTGAGGCTTCAGCTTCCACACGGAGAAGGCCCACTCAGCACCAGCTTCAGCAGCCCAGGACCCTCACGCTCTCCCAGGATGCTCCATGGTTTTCCTGCACTTCTCTTTTTGCCAAACCATCTGCCCACCTCGCCTCTTTCCAGCCTGAGCGATGCTCACTAGTCCAGGGCTGTGTTTCTATGGCAGGGATAGGAGTGCTGGAAGACAGCAGCTCCAAGTGGCTGCCACAGGCAGGTTTGTTCTTTTCTGCTCATCTCATTTCACAAAACTTGCTTGGCCATCGCCCAAGAATGGCACCCTGAGTACCAAGTGACTTCCTCAAAGCCATTCCGAGTGCTTTATCTTTATGTAGGTGTGGAGAGAGGCGGTGCTGAGGTACATAACCCCTGCGGCCTGTGGCCTTTTGAAGAACATGAAACAATCAGCCAAGCACAAGCCACTATGTCTTTCTCCCCTGTCCCCCAGTCTTCCTTTCTGCAGATAATGGGGCCATGCAAAGTTAAATGAATGGCCAGAAACCAAGCTGGTAGGAGATGTTTCTCTGCTACCTGCTGAGGGAAGGGACACGTAGACAGAGCGTAAGTGGAGCACAGCAGGAAAGCCTCCGGCTGTATTTTCATCAAGGTGCCCTGGAAATTTTAGGCTTGGAGACTTTAGAGAGTAATGAATAATAATTTACTGACAAGCTTCTGTGGCAATACTTCAGGACTAGAGATGGGGAGAGAATGTAAAATTTAGACAGGCAATTAAAACATTTCTAAATGGCTGACCTTAGGAACTCAGCATTAGGTATAAAGCACACACTCACTACGCGTCTGTTAAATAAACTGGTGAATGAATGAGAGAATGAGTGAGCATTCTCTGCAAGAGCCAAACCTTCCCGCAGGGTGCTTTGCACGCGGTAAATGTAACATATATGTTAGTTGAAAGACCCAAGTTTTAATCTGGTAGACACTTTAAGTATCAAGTTAGCAATTCAGTTTCACTGGTACCAACTGTCAATTGACTATTAATGGCAGAAAAGTATTGCTCATGGTGCCAGGAGGATTTGGCTTTAAAAGCAATCTCTTTCTCTCTCTTTTCTCTTTCTCTCTCTCTCCCTCCCTCCCTCTCTTTCCCTCCCTCCACACTCTTCCTTCATTCCTGTCCTCCCTCTCCCTCTTCTTGTCCCAGCTCCCTCTCTCCCTTCCTCCCTTCCCCAGCTGCCATGAAGTGAGCAGCCTCCTTTACTACACTCTTGTGCTGTCACAGAAGCAAAGCAACATAGCCAAGAAACTGTGGAGGGAAACCACTGAAACCATAAGCCAAAATACATGTTTCCTCCTTTTCACTGATTATCTCAGCTACTTGCCACAGCTGGTGCAGCAGAGAATGGAGGACGGATCGTGTAGTGGAGAGAAGGATAATTAATATGCAGTTGATACATATAACATGGTCCCTCCCAGATCACTACAAGAGAGACTCAGTTCACAGCTCACATTTGGGGACTAGGAAGTAGAACAGGGAGGCTGTGGTGTTAAGGAGGTGGGGCTCACAATCCAGGAGGGAGAGACACGTGCACACCTGCACTCCTGTCCCAACCCAGCGAGAGGACTGAGTCTGGACAGGAGTGAGCACCAGCATCCCAGGGATTTCCTGGGTCCTGAAAGTGTCTTCACATCTGGGCACCAGCTGTGGCTTAGGTCTCTTTCAGGTGTTTTGATGAACGATTTGGTCAAACCAGAGGACCCTCCACCCTTCCACCTGCCCTCAGTCCTCTAAGACAATGTGTTAAGACAAAATAATTGTTGACACAGAATTCTACCTTTGAATAAATGACTGTTCCACACTAAGAGCAAAACAAAGACACAATCATAAAGCCTTGCAGAGTTTGATCACTAATAGATCTTTTGAGATTTACTGAAAAACACGTTTTAAGAAGAAAGAGAAGAGTACGATGCAGATTAGTGAGTGGAGAAACTGATAAATGGAATAATAAACCTAAATAAGCATTACGGTTTTCAGAAAGTATAAATATGTGGCTACCAAACAAGGTGGAACAAAAATGCTAAAAAATTATACGTAAGACAAAAAGGAACTGAATCGAATTAAAGCTTCTAAGGTCATTTTATTGTTTGTGAGAAAGGTAATACATATTGATTAACTTTTGACTGCTAACATTTGAAAGTTGACTTATAAATAGTAAATAAAAGAATGAATAATTTCATCTTAATAGAGAAAAAAGGTGAATAGGAAAATACGGTAAATCTTAAAGAAAATAAGAAAAGAGTAGAAACTAAAATCCTCCTTCAATTAAAAAATGGAAAAAGCAGAGTAAATAGCACAAAGTAAGATTGTAGAAAGGAATAAAACATGTCAACAATTATAATAACTGTAAATTTAATAAATGCGTCATTTAAGACAATGCTTCAGATTGGACTTTTTAAAATCTGAGACACATGCTGCTTCCATAAAGTACCCTAAAACATAAGACCCAGAAAGATATAAATTAAAAGAACACAATAAGATATTCCACACAATTAATAAGAGAATACTAGTGCACCTACATCATTATTGAACAACAAAAATACTCAAGGAATAATATTTCTTCCAAGAAAAAAGAAGTATCACTAACAATAAGGATGGCTATTAAATAATGATTAAAATGATCACCAGTAACATAAAATGATTTTAAGCTTCGTATGTACCTACTATTACAAGCTTACATATACATCAGGAAAAAAATTGAGAGAGGTGCAGAGAGCTATACTGGAAAATTTTAATGCATTATTCTTAGTAATTGATATAGAAAACTGACAAAAATAATTAGTAAAGATATGTAAGGTTTAAACAACAAAATTTTTAAAATTTGATCAAAAAATTAGGCAAACTTCTAAACAGAAGAGACTTGGGAATAAATCTAATAAAAGCTATGGATGATCTTCATGGAAAAAATTATTAAATTGTACTAAAAGATTCTGAAGAAGATTCATAGACTGATTTGGATGATTCTGTAATCATAATGATGTCAAGTTTCTCCACACTTAATCCATAAATTCAAAATAGTTCTAATTTTAAAAATTCAATGTGATTCTGACTTTTAAAATTTCAACAAGTTTTTTTTTTTTTTTTTTTTTTTTTTTGGTGCTTGGGATTGAACTCAGGGCCTTGCACGTGCTAGGCAACAGCTCTACCACTGAGCTAAATCCTTAGTGGTCAGCAAGATTTCTCATGCGATTCAAAGACTGATTTTAAAATGTCTATTGAAGAGCAAAGGATGAAAAAAAGACAGGGAAATTTTGAAGAACAAGAATTACCAACCAGATGCTATGACTTCAAAGAGCTGCAGACTTAGACCTTGTGCCATCAAAGGAGAGATAAAGTGACAGAATATACAAGTCAGAAACAGATTTAGAATTTTATGGAGATCTAATATATCAGAAGGATGTCATTACAAAAACAATGAGAGACAAAAACAATTCAATAACTGGTGCTAAGAAAACCAGTTACCTATAAAGAAAAAATATTAAGTTAGGTTTTCCAGAACTAAAAGTAAATCCTTAGCAGATTAAGACCCTAATAAGAGAAGAAAATATGTCAAATATTTGGAATAAAATGTAGAATATTGTCTCATCACCTAGAAAAAAATAGAAAACCAGAATCCCAATAAAATAAAACCTCAGAAAATATGTCATCAAGAAAAAACATGAGATGTTTAACTACACTGAATTAAAATACTTCCATTCAATACTAGATATGTAACTGTGGCAAAAGAAAGCCACAGGCTAGAGGAAGATATTTGTGACACATATATTATTGATAAGGATTAGTATTTAAAATATGTATTTAATGCTCACTTGATAAATACATATATTTTGATAATTATAGACTGCATACACAATTAACATATACATATATATCAGTGAAAATGGCAAAATCATATAAATAATCATTTCATGGAGCAATTAATTACGATATAAAATTACACCTATCCTCATTAGAAATGGGGGCAGCAAATCAAAACAAGAATAATGTATCATTTTACGCTTACCAGATTGATCATATTTAAAAGTCTGATATTACCAAATGCTGACAGGAATGTAGAGTAAGAGCTTTGAATAGACTTCCAGTGAGAGTACAGAAAGCTACAAACTCTTGGGGGAACAATTCTGTAACAAGCAGTAGAGCTAAAAGCACAGTCGTACTACAACCCAGCAATTCCACTTCTAAAAGCACATGCCTGCAGGTAGGTTTGACACACAGGCACAAGAAAACATATATGATACTTCTCTTCAACTTTGTTACTAGTGGCAAGAATTTGCAACAACTTAAATGTCCAGTATCAAAATGATTGCTGAATTAACCATGGTATAGTCACATGGCGGAACACTATACAGTGTTGAAATAAAATAAACTAGAACTTTATCTTTCAACTTGCATAAAAATAAAAAAGTTGTGGAGAAAAACCTGTTATAAAAGAATGGGTGTCATGCCATAGCATTTATAAGAAATCCTACAACAGTGAGAAGCATTCCATTCAGTGTACACATGCGCAGGTACCTGTCGGTGCAAAGACTGAAACTCGGAGGCAGAATCGTAAATACTGAACACAAGCACATCACAGGAAGAAGGAAAGGAATGGTGCTGGGGAGCACTCCGGGGTCACCCCTTCATCTGTAATTTTTGTTTCTGTAACACTGGAGAAAATGTGGCAGGTACCAAGTTTCAGTAAAGCTGGGTTATGCATTCACAGTTCTGATATTTTCACAGTGCTGAAAATAATTCATAATAAAAAGAAAACAACGTAACAAAGTCTGAATATTATTAGGAGAATGGAAATTCACAACTAAGATAATAAGGAACAAAATCTACATTGCAGAAATGTGAATCACTGACTTGGGGAGTAAACTTGAGAAATGTTGAGAAAAAAGTCAATGAGGTAAAAATGCATGAGAAAAAGTGATGCCACAGATATGGATGTAGGGAACAAACTAAGGGATTATGGATATTTCTTTGCTATTTATCAGAATAATGGAAACAGAAATATCAACCAAAAACATAAAAATAAAACTAAGTTCTAGTGTTCTACAGCACAGGAGCACAGTAGCATAATCAGCAGATTTTAACAATTTATTATATATTACATAACAGAAAGGCATTCAAAGCTTTCTACCACAAACAATGAATGCTTAAGGAGGTGGAAACACTGATTACGTTGATTTGATCACTGCAAAGTGCATGCATACATTCAATTATCATACTGTACTCTGTAAATATGTACAATTATGTGTAAATTAAATAAATAGAATATACATACCCTAAAACATAAATACATTAAACATACATCTTGTCTGAACTGGAAAAAAAACTGAGAATGGGTTGGAAAAAATAATGTTTTGACAAAAGCAAGAGACCGATATTTAAGTATAAACTGACAGGATTGTTACAGTATAAAGAAAAAGCTTTAGGATTCAAAATGGTGATTTCTGTGTAGACAAGAAATTGGTGGCAAGAAGCACATGATGTTGAAATGCCTAAGATGGAAGTGATTTAGCCATCTGGCTTGGTATAGACAAACTGGGAAGGCAAAAGAATTTCTACCTTCAGAGAGAGTGTGTGAATTAAAAAGAATCAAGATACTGTAGAAACATCACTTTGAACTGTGGTTTAAAAGAAAATAATCTCTGGTATTGAATAGCAGAATGTATATTAGGTGGTGGTCTGTAAAACATTCATGAGAAATTTGCTGAATAATTCTAAGGAACACGTTAATCATAAATGCTTCTAATTTTCTAAGGGTTTTCCTTCAGCCAAGGTCAATGATCCTTGTGAAAACACCATTAGTCAACTACAATTCAAATTACCACCCTTAATTTTTAATAAGGATCAGTCAAAATACAGTTATGCAAAAAATTTCTTCATCTACCATAAAGTCACTATAAAATCACTGTTCATTATAGTGTTCAATATTACTTATACATTGACTAACCTGAAACATCTTCATATAACTTTATACAGAAAAAAAAACAAAACTACTTTCACTGAAAAACTGGTTTGTGTCCTTCAGTCAGATACTAAAATTTCCTGTAAGACCTTGACTGGTTTTTTTGTCTTTGCTAATAGGAAGTTCAGAGTTTAGTGTCATCCAGGGCATAAGAGACTGTCTCATCTCTAGTTTTGATATAATTATTACCCCTACCTGTATTTGGTTTCTTATACCACTTTTTAATTAAAGTGTGTGTGTGTGTGTGTGTGTAAACTTCCTCAGATCATTTTGTACACGGATTAAATAGAAATGACTTAAAAATACTGTAATATCAGTGACTTAAAAATCCCTTGTGTCCATTGTGCATGAGTTGGAGGAGTCTCTGAATTTGGTATCAACAAATAGTCAAGTCTTACATAAAGTGGTGGAATGTAGTATTTGCATATACCCATGTGTATCGTCTCGTATACTTTAAATTATCTCTATATTGTTTATAATACCTAATATAAGGCATATCTTACCTACGTAGTTGTTGTATTGTGTAGAGAATAATAACAAGAAAAAAGCCTGTACATGTTCAGTGCAGATGCGGTTTTTTCACAGTTGGTCAAGTCCATGAATGCGGCATCTGTAGGTTCCCGAAGATTGACTGTATATTCAACTGTCTTGTGTAAACTTACATTCTCAAAGCCTCTGACAGACCAGTGGCCTAGTGCAGGTGGGGAGATCAGTGGCAACTAAACTGAGGAGGGCCCTATTAGCACTCCTCAGTGAAGAAAACCAGCCTTAAGAGGTATATATCACCTTGGAAGTAGAGCCAGTCTTTCAGCAGGGAGGCCTGCCGGAAGTCCTCCCTCTGATCCATAATCATGTCCAACAGTAATTGCAAACCCCATAGATGGCCCATGACAGGAGCAAGCCAACCTCTCTGTGGGTCATGAGATTAATTTGAGCCCGAGAAACCTTTTCAAAAGAAATAGAAAGAGGAGTAATCTGTTCTCATGTTCAAATAAGTATTGGCATATTGACTGATTAAAGCCAGACTGACACAGGAGGAAGTAGTGCAGCTGTGGGTTTCTAAGCACTGAAGCGTCACAGAGCCATTCTCCATTGGTGAGAAAATCAAGAACTGCCAAGACAGAGAGCTTGCTGTCTGAATAACAAACGGAGGCAGGTGGAGGGCGCCCCACGTGTTGCTGTCTAAGGGAAGTTTCTGCAGTGTCTGGGATTTACTGAGCAGGGAACAGTGAGGAGGCAGAAGGGCATGTGGTCTGCTAGAGGCAGTCGGAGTAGCTGGGAAACCTGTGGCAGGAGGGCCGGGGCTGTGAAGACAGGAGCAATAAAGCAAGAGGGCTCGGCTGGGGCTGCAGTGTGGGAGGCCTTTGTCCTGTGAGCAGCAGGAATGGGGAAGCAAGAGACTTGTGGATGTGGTCTCCCATTAGCCTGACACGGCGTGCAGGTGGGCTTCCACATCCTGCCTCTCCGGCCTCTGGACAATCCCCGTGTGTGTTCTCCAAGTCCTCCTACAACAACACTCAACCCGGAACCCTTTCTGCCCAGATTCTCCTGCTCCTCATCCCTGTCTCTTTGGGGAAATTTCATTCAACTTTTCCCACCCATCACCAATGTCACCTCACTGGCAAAATTTGCCAATCCTCTTCCCAGTTCCTATACCCACAAAACCAACCCCTCCTCTATGCTGCAGGCCATTTGTCAATGCTGCACCCAGGCTAAGTACAGATAATCATATATGTGCCCAATCGCTGGACTCAGTCATGAACCCTCAGAGGGGGAGAAGGGCTGCTTCAGTGCGCTCCGAAAGTCACGTGGAGCCAGGTGTGGTGGTGCACGCCTGTAATCTCAGCACTCTGTGGGAAGGAGGCAGGAGGACAGCAAGTGCAAGCCCGGCCTGGGCAGCTTAGCAAGACCCTGCATCAAAATAAAAATAAAGAAAAAAAGGTCTAGTGATCTGGTGATGCAGCTCCCTGGGAAGGCCCTGGGTTTAATCCCCGGTACTGGAAAAAAATCATTTGGCAAAAATAAATATGTGTAATATTAATGGCTGATCCTTTGATGACTAACATAACTAATACTGCCTTATTTTGCCTTTCAGGATTAATATATAATTCATACAAAATCATATTCAATTTCCTAATTACTCGATTCAGTATTATTCAAAGTATAGATCTGAAATCCATTAGTGGATTGTAAAAATAATTTAGTAGGTTATAACCACATTTACAAAAAGGAGCCAAATGGTATAAAAATATAAAGTTCCGCATTCCACATGGGTGCACATTATTCTGTCAGACATACATGTATACAAACAAACGTGTTTTTTTTAAGTCTGTGTGCTCTGGGTTTCAGTATAACTTTTATATACTCACAGTGAGCTGCATCCAAAAACGTGTGACAAATAAATATTTAATTCTAGCTGTGGGATTTTTTGGTTTCGTATTCTGGTTTCTTTTCTTTTCTTTGAAGGTCCATTAATTGTCCAGCCTGATTGCCTGTTACTTTGAGCAAGGGGTAGCTTTCTAATTTTATTTTTGCTCTTTGTCAAACTCAGCAATGTTGGCATTTGAGCAACGCTGGATTACTCTTTGATGTGGGGAGCGGTCCAGTGCTTTGTAAGGTGGTTAGCAGCATCTTTGGCTTCTACCAACTAGATGCCAGTAACACCTTCCCCTTCCTGATTATGCTGACCAAAAACGTCTCTAGACATTGCCAAATATTCCCTGTAGGGGCAAAATCACACCCTCACTAAGAATGGCAGCCCTATTGTAGCCAAAGTAATGCTGAATATCCAATCAGCCTTTAAGAAGCATGTATGACAGGTCTGAAGCAAAGGCCTTATGAGCCACTACAGTAGAATAATCTGGGGCTCCTGATCCTCAGTGGTTCCGGCCCTCTGTCAGGTTTATAGCCAGCTCTCTACAGACCACACTGTGACTGTGCTATGAGCTAGATCTAGAAATCCGGCTATGTCTTCAAGCTGCTTGATAGTCTCCAAATGCTACAATTTTGATTTGCCTGTCTATCTTTCCATGACTGTTCTCCTTAAAGCAATAGAAAAATTCTCCTGTGGTTTCCCTTCTTCACCCTGATATCATTCATTAGCCACAATCAACCTGCTTAAAATGATCAGATCACGTCCTTAGCTGCTCAAAACCTCAAAATTTTTGATTGTAACTAGGAATAAAATCCCAAGTCCTTAGGGGACCTGCAGATTTGATATGATCTGGCCCCTGGCCCATAGCTAACTTCCTGATCTCGTTTTCTATCATTCTTCTTCCCACTTACTGTGCATGAGCCTCCTTAGTTTTCCTGAACTATCCCAAGCTTGCTCTAATCCCAGGACTGGAAAGAAGAAAGCTTGCACCGCTGCCTTCTCCACATGGAGGGACTCTCTTCAAATCTTTTAAAGAGACGCCTCCTTTGGCGGCCTACACCAGAGATGGCGAACCTTTTAGAGTTTTCAGGGATACAAACAGCCCACTGCGGCACAAGTGCCATAGGTTCGCCATCACTGGCTTGTACCAAACATGGCTCCTGCCCCTTCTCTGTGCCGTTAGCACTTACCATTACAGACATATCATTTATGTAAGATAAAGTAACACGTGTTTATTATTTGCTTCCTGTTAGAGACAGCATCTACCACTTGTGTGCTCCATGGTGACAGGAACTCTGGCTGTCTTGCTTACCACTAACACCTCAATACCCAGAAATCAATCTCCTGGCATAAATAGGCGTTAAATATATATTTTTAGAACATGTGGGTGCTTAGTCAAGTAAAATAATCACCGGGCTACAAAACTAGATTCTCTACTCTCTTGAGTATTACCCAAACAGAGATAATGTACAAAGAAAATGAGGGCAGGGTGGGGGGTAACTCAGCTTTGTTTGTAGCTTCTCTCATCTTTGTTTTCATTGTTCTAATTGTTCCGAATTTGACAATCCTTAATTTCATTTTATAGAGAGACTTACTGTACCACATCTATGAATCTTTAGAACATAACATTGATCATAAATTGTCTTAAAGGTCTCAGATCACTGGAGAAATACCTGTTTTTCCTTGCTTGCAGATTTTTTTATTTAGTTGCAAAAACTACTATCTAAAATTAGTTGCTGTCTCCTGCTTTGGCTGGGACTAGCTAACCATGAACAAAGTCCACCATCCAAACAACAGAGCTGTTTTGCACACGTCTCACTTCTGTAGACTCCAGACTGATGCTGATGGCATCTTCCTGCTCCGAAAGTCTGTGAACTGTCGCCATCTGCTGGATGAGTTGCAAACTACCACTATCTGCTAGATTGTTCGTTCTGAGCTGTTGCTATTTCCTAAAGCCTTTCATGACCATGTGATCAAAACCTTTGCTGGGAGAGGCATGCCATTTGCCAAAATGGGAACACAGCTACATTGTTAAATATGGTAAACACCAGGATTGAAATTCCATGGCGACATTAAATTTATGTTCTAGGATGAGTGTTGGCTCTCCAGAGTAGTGGAAAGAAGAAGTTGGTGACTAAAAAAAATTACCACAGGACACTCAGAGTTAAAGACATATCTTCATGGCAGATGACTTTTTTTCCTTGTGAAAAAAAGATTTTTATTTTAAAAGGCATATACCAACTCTACACAATAGTACGCGATTATGCACTGCAGCACAGGCTAATGGTTGAATTAGTAAGCTAGCAGAAAACAGACTTGGATTTTTTTTTTTTTTTTGTGGTACCGGGGATCGAACTCAGGGCCTCATGCTTGCAAGGCAATCACTATAACCACTGAGCTAAATCCCTGGCCCGAGACTTGAATTTTGAGTATCATTCATATCTTGCTTCTTGCTTACTGGCTATCACATCAATCTCTCTTTCTATAAACATGAAGGAAAGTAACGATGCTAACCAACTCTGCTTCAAAAAGATATGGTCAGGCTAAATATGAACTCGGAAACTCTAAATGATAAGCAAAGGCACTATCAAGAGGTCCGGTTTTATTACACTAGGGAAACAATCTAAATCCCATCAATGAAGAACTGGCTAGATAAAAGTGGTAGAGCTTTACAGTGGCATACACTGTTGTTATTGAAATTAATGCTATAGATTTATATTTATTTATATTTAGAGTTGTATACTCTTATGGTTTAGATCTAAAATGTCACCCCACAAGTATCCTGTGCTCAGAGGATGAGCTCTGGAAGGTGATTGGAATATGAGGCTTCTAACTTCATCAGTGGATGGGTGCATTGATGGATTCATAATTTGATGGCATTAATGGGAGGTTTGAAGTGACCATCAAAAAATTCCAACAGAAGGCTCGAAGTTATGGGCTACATAGTGAGTTCAAGGCCAGCTTGCTGCATAGCCAGACCCTGTCTCAAAAGAAGAAAGAAAGAAAGAAAGAAAGAAAGAAAGAAAGAAAGAAAGAAAGAAAGAAAGAAAGAAAGAAAGAAAGAAAGAAATTGAAGTTAAAGGTACATCCATTTTCATGGAAACTTTGAAGACAGGGAGTGAATCATAGGGGCATGAACTTGGGGATCCCTGTATCTCCTTCCTGGCCCTTCCCACTTAAGTGTCTCTCATCTCCTCTCCCCTCCTTTCCTCTCCTCTCCCTCCCCTCCCTCTCCCTCTCCCTCTCTCCTCTCAGCAGCTGGCTACCATGAAGAGCAGCTTTGCTCTGCCTTACCCTTCTACCATGATTTTTCCTGCTTCTCCTCAGGCCTAAAAACATTGGAGCCACCTGACCATAGACTGAAAACTTCTGAAACCATGAGCCAAAACAAATGTTTCCTGTTGTAAAGTTGTTTATGTCAGGTATTTTGTCACAATAACAAAATGCCTGAGAACACATAAACAGTATTTTATGGCACACGAAAGCATATGTACTGTGACCTCATTGGATTAAAAAAAAGAAAACAAATCTGGAAGATATTATATATTGAAGTTTTAACGGTGGTTATGTCTAGACGGTATGAGTAGAGATAACTTTCTTTCTCATTTTTAAAGAAATTGCCTAAAATGTTTTCTAATTATAAGCATTCTAGAGTACATTTTTTTCTATATAGAGACTACAACAACGACAAAACTATCGCTGCTTGGGATTATTGTAAAGGTTTCCTTAGTTTCTCTGCTTTTGCCCTCGCTCCTCTATAGTTCAGTAAGAATGGTTTTGTTAAAACCTAAGGGGGTCTTTTTGCTCCCCAGTAAAGTGCTCCCCACCAATCCCCTTGGCATTTTCAGGTCTCCATGAGAAAGAACTGAATCCAGCAGCTTCCAGTGGCCACCAAGGCCCCTCGGCCTCTGCCACTGCACCCTCCTGCTCTCTGCCTCGCCACCTTCTACTACTCTCCCTCCGCAGCACCCTTTCTCCGGCCACACTGCTCTTCTTCTTCCCTCAACACCCCTGCAGACTCATTCTTAAGGAAAAAGGAACTTCAAGAATAAATTATGAGGAACTGGGGATTTAACTCAGTAGCAGAGTGCAAGAGAAAGGCCCCAAGTTCGACCCCCAATATATTCCCCAAAGAATAAAGTATGAAAAGGTAACTGGCGAATGGGGTTACTGTCCAAAATCTGCCGTAAGTGACCTTGACAAAGCTGCTCAGTCAATCCAGGCCTCAGTTTCCCCAAGTGCAGAACAAGGAGGCCGCCTCTTTCCAGCTGAGCAAGTTGATAAAGCTTCAGTCCACAAGAATTTGACTTCGAGGGGTCATTATTGCCTGTGTTCAAGGCAATATTCTAAGTACACAAAGATAGATGTCTGTGCTCTAAATTCATAAGAATGAACAACCAAAAATAATCCTTCCATCTGGAATCCACATAACAGACACCACTCTTACTCTATGAGATGATATGACTCCTTCTTGCAGCCGGGTTCTCCCTCTCTCTTTCCACAGACCCACCCTGCCCTCCACTGCCCTGTGCTGAGCCCCGAGAGGTGGGCCTACCTGGCTCCCAGATGCGCTGCGCCCATTGGGCAGCCCAGGAGAGAAGAGGAAGGGAAAGGACTTAGGTGTCTCTTCCCCAGCCGCTGCCTATGAGGTTGTCCTGGGACAACTTCCGGTGTTAGATCTGAAGGTCATAGCTCTTGCCAAGAGAGCCCTCCCTGTCTGTCCAGATGCTGCTAATTACTCCCTCTTGGACTCCTCATACTTACCCAAACTTTTACAAACAGTCCCTTCGTTAGATTTGCTTCAAATCGCCCAACTGCACGACCCTTTCTAGCTTCTATTTAAGAAGCAGATGATATGTAAGATCATTAGAAAAGTCACTGTTCTTCCTGGACTTGCTTCTTAGTTGTGTACGTTTGTACCCATTTGTTCCTTACACCGTTGGATAATCAGAGGAGATCCATCAGACTCAGCTAGTACACTCGGTGTCCCTCCTATATGCTTGTCGTGATGTCACTTCCTCTCTTTCTACTAAGCCTCAGTTGTGGCCCTACTTGCTTTTTGAAGAAACATAAGGATACACAAACTCAGATGCTAAGAAATGATGATCCCAATGGAAAATTCAGTAAAAATAGGAAGTGCTCCAAAAAAAAGAGCAGAAAGTGAAGAAACCATGAAGTGATGAATAGAAAAGAAAGAGAACGAAGTAGAAAATAAACAGAAGAAAACAAAAGGAAAAATACAGAATGCACTTGTGTACATGTGTATGCACACACATGCCTGTATGCCCTCAATATATTGATGTTTAAAAATCCATAAGTAGGCTAGATAATCTATAGCTGCATGTGCCGTGGCTGTTAAATAAGTTGGCTGATTGAACAGATGCTATGGATGAAACTAGAGCATGGTGAATTCCTTTGCTTTGGAAAATTATATTTTCTTATCTTTTTCTTTAGTCTCTTCTCCGTGTAGCCAGAAGGGATAAAAATACGAGTGTGCTGATTATAAGTAAATGTATGGTAATGTAACATGTACAAAGGCCTCAGAAGAGCAATTAATAGGTAGCAGGTATTTAAACTGCAAAGTGAATCATTCTCTTTAGAGCCAATAAAGTTGTGCAAATGAATGTTACTCAGATTTACACGCATCAAAGCATTAGCAAATCAATAGAGCGGTTACTGTGGAGGGTGCCCTGAATGTAAAAATCACATTTGCAGTTATGTTTATGCACAAATGAATACTTAAAATGCAGGTTTGTCTCTGCTGTGAATGAAACAAATGATTTGTTCCTCCTCCTGTTCCCCGTTTTGTCTCACATTGTAAAGATTTACAAATCCATGAAGTTCACCATTTCCAGGCTCATCCCGATGCCTGGAGTGAGACCAGCAAAGCCGTCTCTTCTGGGTTTTCTCTTTTGTCTTTCTCCCCTTGAACTAGCACAAACCTGTTCCAGTGCATTTGGTGTGAGTTCTGCTGATCTCTTCTCTTAAAATATTCATGTGAAAATTAAAGCTCACAAATCTCTATCAAGAGAATAATTTCATTATTATGGACTCAGTGATTCCTTCCTAGCTTGATAAAATTACTATCAAAGAGGGGACTCCCCAAATTTCCTGGAGACTTAAAATGGAGAGGAATAAATCCCAGGAGTACAGTGTAGAGGTCAGCATACTACAGCCCCTGGGGCCAAATGTAGCTTGTCATCTGTTTCCATATAGGAACTGACAACAAGTTTCACATTTTTAGGTAGTTGAGAAAAAAAGTTTAGGAAGAATAAGTTTTCATGATGCATGAACATTATGTGAAATTCAGACTTCAGTGTCTACAAATAAAGTTTTATTGGAACCTAGTTATGAATATTATTTTATTTATTATCTATGGCTCTTTTTGTGCTACAATAGCAGAATCGGCCCAAAGTCCCTAAAATATTTGTTATCTTGCCCTTCCAGAAAAATTTACTGATGATTGTCTAAATGGATGATTAACTTTAAAGAGATAAAAAAAAAAAAAAACCCACAAACAATGACTGGAGGCACAAGACCGGAATTCCAAGGTTTTTCCTTTCTTTTTGCGCACATCTAGAGTGTGTTTAAGTAGTGAGAGAGATGAGAGTTCACTGTTATCAGAGTTCATTGTGCCTCATTATAGATTTAATTATCTGATGGCATCTGATCGTCACAGTCTTTTAAAATTAACTGGTGAAGGAGTCAGGAATGGCAACCCTACCCGTGTCCACGGCTTCCCACCAAGGGCACTTGGGGAGCAAATGCAGGGAGGGCTTTCTCTGCGCACCCCTTGTCCGCCTCAAGAAGGCCTCTCCAGGAGGAACACCATTGTTAGGGATTCTCTCCCTGGAATCTCATCAGCCAGGAGGATTAAACTCTTCTATCAGGAGAGGAGACCGAAGGTTCCTACCACCACGCCCAGATAGACCATGGCTGTCACCTGTTCTTCTCCAAACCTCATTTACTCTCCTCTAAATTCTCTACATCCTCTAAGTTCTCTAATCCTAACCCTTTCTTCTTTCTGTGAAGAGGGTGTAAAGGTGCTAGGTCTAACTGGATTGTTGGGTAATCACTTTCTTTGCCTGTGATGCCCCTGAACAGGTGGTAAAACTGGAGACCTATTCTCCTGTCAATCTGTCTGCTCTCTGTTATTTCACAGATTCTATTGTGGAGCCCTCGGTGAGCAGAGGGAAAGTCTTCTCTGCCATACCCAACCCAAACACATCCTAATGATTCTATCTGACCCAAAGATAGGGTTTCTTCCATTCCGCCACCACTCAGGCAGGAGTTTTTGCTCTTGCACTTGTGTTTCTGAATTTTGACTTCCTAGTGTTCTCAAGTCCCAACACCAGAGAGCAGGGTTTGAAGTCATAAAGAAAAAGCTACAGGCCCACTGGCCATTGCACATGTCTGTTACACTGCACCATCTTTAAGGAATCACGCAGGAAGGAAACATCCACTGCTTTCTCCTTCATCTTGGAAAGTGAACAGATGGCCACAATTTCTATTCCACATGTGTTTCCTCAAAATGATCCTTAGAAGTAGAAACTGTTACCTACCGCAGGCCTGTAACCACGCTAGAGATGAGGATGATGAAGCCCAAAGGAATGAAGTGACTTTCCTGCAGAGGTCCTGCAGCAAGGTCCCTCAAGGCCGGACTTATACACCAGATTCCGCTCTGTCTAAAGTACAGTACGGTTGTTTGGGGGGCACTACAGAGCTCAAAGTTGGCAAGGACTTCTTCTGGGTGCTGATAAAAGGGGCAGCAGGCTATCTTGAAACTACTGGAGGGATGGGGGTAGTCCTGGATTCATAACCCCCCAGTGCTTTCTCCTGGTCCTTAGAACATGCCACACTGCCTCTGTCTCTGCTTTCTTTCCCTCCACTCACTGTTGCAGCCCCCCCAGGGGCACCAGTGACGAACAGAAACCCTTACTTGTGACTGGGGATAAAGGAAAACTATGGACATGACAACGTGTACCCAGGAACCTTGGCACGCTGAAGCTGGTCTCTGAGGAGAGGGTCGGGCAATTAAAAAGCAAGAGCCAAGTCTCAGAGCAATACTGGGCGAGAGCCAGATTCGAACCTAGATACTCGTGTAACAAACGGCAAAAACAGAAATGCAACCAACAAGGGCTACCCTGGGCACAGAGAAGAAAGGTGTGTGGGGTTGGTGAGGGGACAGAATAGGGCCAGATTTATGGTAAAAATGTGACTGATTTGAGCCAAGCTAGATCTGTTTCAGCTTAGTGGAAGAAGAAGTTTCTGAAGTGGAGAAGGAATTGGATTGTGGGGAGAAGACTTCGTTAAAACTCAAACCAAACCAGAATATCTCCCTGAGGATCTGAATCCATATTGAGACTTACTAGGATCAGAGGGGAATGGTAATATGGAAATGTCAAAGCGCATTCTAATGATAAAGAATGAATACAGAAATTAAATGAGGGTTTAGTTTGGAAGCAGGCTGAAAATGTCTCCCTCTTCTCGCCCCAAATTGTACTCCTTTCTTATCATTAGAATCTCTTAAAGGCCTCTTTCCCGTTCTTCATGCACTGAATTTAAATTCGACACATCTTCTTCCTTCTTTTCCTCCTCTTTTCCTCTTTTACTCTATTTACTTCTGTTTATTTCTGTTATAATACAATTCTGAAGTTTAGCCTTGCCAACGGGAAGCCTGCTTCTGGCCTGTGTGGTTCCAGAGAGCAGGAGGAGAGAGCTGCTCACCCTCCAAAGCAGTCAGGCTCTCTGCTTATTAAGTCACATCCACTCATCCGTGGATACAACATATACTTAGTACATGTTCACATTGGAGACGGTATTTGGAACACAGCACCAAACAAGTCCTTCAGCTCTGACAGGGAGCATATGCTAGATGGGAGATACAAATAAAAGTGTTCGTAAAATAATTCCAGGCAGTAGAAATGTTACAAAGACAAAAAAAAAAACCAAAAAACAACCAAAGGGCAGCAAAGCTGAGAAAATGGAAGTCTGTCTGAGCAACTGCCATGTGAGCTACAGCCCAAAAGAAAAGGAAGAGGTTGCTCATGGTCACAGAAAGATCTGGGAGAAGACAGTTCCGAGTAGAGGAAACAGCAGGTGCCAAAGCCCTGAGGCAAGAAAGAGCAAAATGACTTTTTCCAGGAACAGAAAGAACACGTTCTACTGGGGACTGCCCTGAGGATACCAAATCTATTGCAGCAAAGAATTTATTGATTCTTTCTCTGCCCGTATCGTGAGGATAGAGCACTAGAAATTAAATGGTGCAGGGTGATAGGACCAAGTCCCATTCCCAGGCAAGGTCATACAGTTCTACAGTTGATCACACACGTAGAGTATTTTTAATTAAATCTCCTTTGTCTCTGGAAAAAAGAAAGAAGACACGTGACATTTTACTTCTGCCATTTCTGTTGTTCGTTGTTCATGTCCTTTATGGCCTGCCTCTGTTGCTTCCTGACTGAGCTCAGCTTGGATCACACACGTAAGTGGCCCAGAGAGGGAGTGAATGCACGTCCTCCAAAGCCCCCAGTTCTGCACACCAACTGGCTAATTTGCAAGATCAAAAGCAAACACTACTGTTGCCAGTGTTTCTTCCTTGGAGGAAACAAATATGGCAGAACAGGGTTAGGCGTGAGAGGTCCTGATTTTGGTCTTTGCTTTTCCTCATGGGAACTAAAGAGGGGCTGAATTGTATGGAAAGTCTCCTCCGAGAGGGGAGGAGTAAATACAAGGTGGCCTCCTGGTCACTTGGGGTTACTAAAACAGCTGTGCTTCCCACGACAGGAACAGGCTGTAAAAGCACGAGTTTTCTTCTTCTTATTCTACTATTTGTGATTATATGGAGCTGAGATAAGATGTGGGGCTTGTGCATACTTCTCAACACTTCTGTGACCCACCAAAACCTGAGCACCAACTAAGGAAATCGCAGGCGGCCTTCATTAACACCCACACCAGAGCTGCCAAGTCCTCCCAACTGCTCCAGGAGGCAGTTAAATCGTGGTATTAATGAGCCCAGTGGGAAGTAAATGCTTCCCTAGTTAGTAGGGCCAAAGCATTATCTTTCAATATTCTGTTCTTGTGTTGAATTTCTGGAATCTTAATTATTATATGCCTTGGTGTAGATTTTTGTTGCTCATGGCAAACTGGAGTTCTGTATGCCTCACTTATTTGTATGTCAAGTTCTTTTTCTGTACTTGGGAAGTTTTCTGCCATTACTTCTGTGAACAGGTTTTTTATGTCATTTGTGCTATCTCCTGCTTTTTCATTGACTCCGATCAATCTTAGGTTATTTTTCTTTCTGTCATCTAGCAACTATCATATTGATTTTTCATGGTCCCTTACCAGCTATTCCCCTTCTTGGTATCTTCTCTGAAGAATTAAAAGCATCATACCACAGCAATATATGCACACTCATGTTTATAGTGGCACATTTTGTAATAGCCAAATCTTGGAAACAGTCCAAATGCCCATCAACAGCGGAATGGATAAGAAAATGTGGGTTTTTTATACAATGGAGTACTACTCTGCCATAAAGAATGATAAGCTTGAGACATTTCTAGGTAAATGGATGCATCTTGAGATCATACGCTTAAGTGAAATAAATTGGACACACACGTTTAAATATCACATTGTTTCTCTGGTGTGAGAAACTGAAAGTGTAAATAAGAACTGAAATGTATTATATTGGGAAAGGGAAGAAGATGTCCAAATGGGAAAGGGAACAAGGGAGGGGGAGGGGGAAAGGAACAAAGGAACAAGAGAAATAAGAAATGGAAGGAAAAAATGGAAACAAAGTTTTCGTAAATAAGGAGGAAGAAGGGGGTGAAGGGAGGGGAGGGGAATGGGGAAAAAAAGCAACAAGATATATCATGTATAGGTACAAATCCCCAATGATGAATGTTATCACTGTGCACACCTAAAATGTACCATTAAAATAAAATTAAATTAAAATAAGGAAGTTTATTCTGTGCTCCCAGAGCCTTCTTAGTCCATCAGTTCTACAGGATTGTCCCCAGTCCTTCATGTGGCTGTTGACCTTAGCTGGTCTCATGCTCCTTTGCATTACAAGAATGATAACACTCTTACTTTGAATCTCACTCAGGCAGCTTTGTGCAGACATGGAGAATACGGAAACTTTCAAAGACTTAAATTTTTTAATCTGTAAAGAGAGAATACAATTCCCCCAGCATAGCCTTTTTCTGAGGGTTAAATGGATCTTCTCAGTGAAGTGCTTAGCACAATGCCTAGCTCCTTCCCTCTGATGGCCCTAATACTTCAAGTTCATTACGGGTCAGATAAGGTTTGGTTATTAGGTAATTTCACATGTGAAAAAATGTGTTTTGGAAGCAAACCAATACCAAGGTAAGAAATATGAACGAATACAAGAATAAAAGTTTTTCTAAAAGAGTAGAAGTGATTAAGAGAAAATAATTGAACTACCAATCAGAGCACATTCTTGTGTATTTGTGAAATACATCATCTAGTAAATTCTATTCCCCTTATTCAGATTTGAATAACTGTACACCTAAAAAGTGCCAAAACTGCATTTGTTTAAAAATATCTTGTAACCGAAAGTTTTCACTGAATTAACTTGGCTTTGTCCACCTCCCCTGTACACAATTACTTTGAAATTATAAAATTTTTACTTTATGTAGGAGACCATTTATAATAAAATGTTACATATCCATAAAGCACTTCTGCATACTTTATCCTGCTTAATCCACAAAAGTGGGATCCAGAAGTAGGGAAATAATGATCAGAAATTCCAACACCAGAATGGTGTTTAGTCATAAAAGAAAAAATATAAGGATGCTCCCACCCACTCCCATCCTTCCCTGACTCCAGTTTCCACAGTCACATCCAAGGCGAAGGTCAGAAAGCAAAGTAACACCTCATCCTTCTTCTTTCTTAACTCTATAGATGAAAGGATATTGGGAGACAGATGGAAAAAAGGTGAACAGGAAGTAGCTTACAAAGCGGAAGTAGAGGTGTGAAGGAGAAGGCAGACCACATGACACAGTGTGCCAGCCCAGTTTGCAATGTGAAAAGACAAACCAAGTGTTTCAGAAGATAAACTAAGTGTTTCAAAGTACAGTCGACCCCCAGCTCCACCCCTCTCTTTTGCCATATATCACAAAGTTCTGCCAAAGTTGTTACAACAGATCCCATTTAGCCAGAACTGAAGGAAGTTCCCTGGTAAAGTAGAATTACTAACATTTCTTCTAGGAAGGAGCATCTTCCCTTGGTGTATGTCTGGGGAGTTTTACTTCCCAGTTTCTGAAAAAGAGGGAAACAATTGCCAGCTGATTTGTCATTAGAGGGAGTGTGACAGTGTGTGTGTGTGTGTGTGAGTGTGTGTGCGTGTTTCTAGAGAGGTGACTTAGCATACACCAAACAATTTAACTTTTAAAAAGGAGACCTAACATTCAAGGTTATAAGGTGAGAGTTGTTTCCGGAGAGCCAACATTTCTAGGGCTTATGGAACCTGGTAAATCTCTACCCTGGAAATAGAACTGGCCTTAGAAGTTGGTTGCATGAGGTTCATTCAGATCTACTAACCAATAAAACTAGGGGGTGGTGGTGGCCCACGGAAGGCCAGGTAGCAGAGCTCATTTCTTGGGTAAAGGAGACCCACAGTATCAACAGGATAGGCTCTTCGGGGGATATTCATGGGCCAAACTGAAAAGATTAGAGTCTTCAAACAAAATGTTTCTGGCATTTCATTTCTGAGATCTCCTGACTAAGTTTGTGTAAATGGGACCCTATTTCCAAAATACAGAGACTTCTAAGCTGGGCTGTACTTGGCAAGGTGGTCTGACCCCTTCCAATGCAAATTGGCTTCTTGACATCATGTGACAGCTATTATGTAATAACGCCAAACTAGAGACAGAGTCTGACTTACAGAAGAGCCTCAGCAGATTTGAACTGGCCCAAGTTTCCTCTAGGTCCCTAGAGAGCAACCATGAGCACTTAGACCATCAGCTCAGCCCCCAAGCTCCTTATTAGTACTCCGACAACTTCTGACATTTCCTGACTGTCATTCAGAGAAGCAGGTGTTACTTACACAGCACCGATCTAAGTCAGCACTAAGCCTGAAGGGTCTGCGCTCCTTCATTTTACCCGCTGTGGCTCCGAGATCAGCTCATTTTTCTCAAGAGATGAAACGGGGATGGGGGAGACTGCATGACATTTTGCCATGTGTTCTGTCCTATGACCAAGAAAGAGAACTGACCTCAAAGTGACTCCCCAAGGACAATGCAAAAATAAATTCTGCTGGCCTCCCAGACAGAGAAACAGCCTGTGTCCCCGTGAGAGTCTCTAACTTCCCAAGGACCCAAGGACCGGGAAAGCTGGAGGTCAGCCCCGTCCTGGGCTGCTGTCCACACGGCACGAAGAAACCCCAGGCGAGCCCACCCCCGTAGGGCAGCAGCTGAGCGGCGGGGCCTCCTCGCGGTCCGGCCGAGTACTCACTCAGGGTTCGGACAGTGTGGCTGGGCTGGCTGCGCGGGCTGCGGCCATGGCGGTTCACGGCCCTCACGGCAAACTGGTAGTTGATATCCGGAAGGAGGCCCTTGATGACGAGGGTGTCCGTCTGGAAATGCTCTTGGATTAAGGTCCAATTCTTGTCAAAATCTGGCCTTTATTGATTAAAGAGAAAGAAAGGAAGAAGCAGTAGTTCAGAAGTACCATAGGGAAGGGAAGTTAGCTGCCTGTGTAAACTAACAGCATTTGAACTCTGGAGCAATACTCATAAAAACGAGTTAACCGTTCCAATCTGAAAGTGCCTGAATTTAAAGCATAGGTCACCATCTGTAAATTCCTGCCAATAAAAGCAAGTCGATCACTCTTATGGATAGTTTTAAGCACTGTGTACAGTTTTCCTTGCACACCCTGGACCATGATGAGGCCCACTACTACACACACAGGAGCGTTCACTGTCACTGACTGCGCTTTCCAGATGTCTCATCAACAAGTCTCTCCTCAGCAGGCCCACCCACAGAGGTCAGGGGAGCACAGATTCCATCTAGTCACGATCTGTTCACAAGTAAACAAATATAAGCTTAATAAAATGAGTAACTGTATGAACTGCCATGGGAAAGCCCAAGAAGAATCTGCTTGTGGACATTCTCACACTTAACAAACTACCTATCTGTGCCAAATTGCTGAGTTTTCACATGGCCTTCCTAGGGTCCTAAAGAGAAAGACTTTCGTTTAGAGCTTCCACTTAGAAGGCAATATAGAGAGGGGAAGAATACAACAAGCTCTGGAGTTGGACAGAGCCAAGTTCAAATCTTAGTGCTCCTCGTTACTAGGTGCTGCTTAACTTCCTTAAGTCTGTTTTCCCATCTGCAAAATGGGAATAACAAAAGTGCCTATTTAAGAGGACTGTAATAAGATTAAATGAGATGCAGCCCCAGGACAGTGCCTGGCGTCGCACTGTAAACACTCAGCATGTATGAGTCATTATCTAAAGGCCTCGTCCACTGGGAACCGGCAGCTGCCTGCTTACCCTGTGTGCACTCTACCCAGGCCCCACCTCAGCCCCACGAGGCTAGTCAGCACCAGAAACGTGGCTACTCTGAGTTAAGATGTACTATAAGTATAAAATGCACCCTGGACTTTAAAAGAAAAAAGAAAGTAAAATATTTAATTGACAGTTTTCATATTGGATACATGCTGAAATGATAATATTTTAGAAGCGGTGGGTGACAATAGTTTCCTATAATTAATTTCACTTATTACCTTTTGATGTCACTATGAGAAAACACAGCTCTTCATACAGGCATCTCATTTCTGTTGGCTGTCACTGCTCTATAGGGGGGAGGCGGATGGGGAGAAGAGCACTGTGGGTAATAAGAACCACAAGATGGAAGTTGGAAATGACAGTACATAGCTGGGGGACAGTGTGAATGGCCTGACTGGAGGGTTTGTGATCATAACTAATCATAGCGACCACTTACAAGTGCTTTCAAGGTACCAAGCATTTTTCTTTTGACAATGACCATATTCAGTAGGTACTAATATTAAAGCCCCCACCTTTGTTACTGTTGTTTTAGTACAGAGAAGGGAGTCAAGGTACTGAATGGGGAAGTCTCTCATCCACGGTCACACAGCTGAGAAGTGGAGCGACTGCCTGGGGTTGATGGAGGAGGTTAGATTAAGAAGAGCCTTGATATTAGATAAAAAAAAAAAACTAGGGTGATGAGTGGAGGCTCTTCTCCCTCCTTCAGCTTGCTCCCTGGATACCTTGCAGTTGTTCTGCTGTTAAACACCTCTGTTCATGTATAGTATTTAGAGGAAAGCAGGAAGACTATGTTTGTTTTTTATGAACAATTTAGGCAAGGAAATAAAACGTATTATGCTGACTGGGGATTTAGCTCAGGGGTTAGAGTGAAGTACAAGGTCCCGAATTCAATCCCAAGCACAAAAAAAGGAAAAAAAAAATAAAAACTTGTGATGCTAAAAGCAGGTGCCTGGATGAACCACAGATTTCTTTAATATGTGCTTGCCTAATTTTTCATTAGGAGGAATTACTGAAATCCCAGTAAATAGATGCTTACTCAGGCTCATGAGGTAGAGGAGAAGCCTGTGGGGCTGGGCCTCCAAAGAATTCATGTGTCAGGAAAAGGGAGAGTTCAAGGGGCTCGTTCTCTGAGCCCCTTGAGGCAGACAGGAATGCTTTCTCTTTCTTGATAATCTTTCCCTAAAGATGGGCTTCTCATGTAAACAAACTTTATCATCAAAGAGAAAACCTCTGTGAGCAAAGGAAACACATTTACAAACTCAAATTAGAACAAAATCACTTCACAGAGGAAAGCCACAGGGGAGACTAAAAGTAAAGACAGAAAAGATGTGATCTTTAGATAAAACTCTCCTGTTATACTTTGCTAAGCTTCCCTTGTGATATTTATAGAGGAAATAACCCACATCTGTTCTCAGAATGTGCCGTTGCTTACCCAGGGCTACCTGCAAATATCTTCAACAATCTTCACATAAAAAGTTACAAGAAGAAAAAGGAGATTTTTTTTAAATTTGTTGTTCATTCAATGCAGGAAAGAAAACTCTATTTTCAGTGAATAAGAGATTGACACCATTAACATTTAATTTCATTATACAGAGCAAAAGAGAAAAGCTCATGCAGATTGAACACCAGTTCAAAACCTTTAATATTTTGCCCTTAAACCTGTCATGAATTTTCCATTTGAATGTTTTAGAGTCTCTTGAGGTACAAAAGTGCAAAGGTGAGGTTGCAAGAGAGATAACCAGGCAAAAGTATTGTCTTAAATCATCCCCAGCAATAGCTTTATCTTCTTTGACTCAGGAAAATCATTTTATCCTAACTACAAAGTTGCTGATCAAATCACCATAGCAACATATCCTGGCACCTTCTCAGCAACAAAAAGGCCAGAGCAAGGGAATGACCGAAAATATGCTGCTGTCCCAGGTAAAGGTGGACAGCCACTAGCAAGATGTGCACTTCAAGAACCTTTCCAAGTACAGTCGTGGGATAGGGCTGGGTCAGGCATCCCACACCTTCGAAGGTCAGTGGGTCACCTTTGGAGGTGGCTGGGCAGGGGACTTACCCTGAGGTCTGCAGTGGCTACTCAAAATCCGTTTAGTCAATTCAAGTAATCAAGGCGCACTCTCTGGTTAATTTTGGTAGGAAGAAGTACTTGTCATTTAGCAATGTTGGGATCCTGCCCGGTTGTCAGGACCGGGTGGAATCTTAGTGATCATTAGGCCCAAGTATCCGTGAACTTCCAGAAATTATATACGAGTTTTGTATGTGAGCACTTACTTCATTTTTCTAAGTAAAGTCTCTTTAGCTTTCATCAGATTCTCAAAGAAAAGCGTGATCCCCAAAGCTTTAAGAGCCATGTATGTTCATCTACATTCTATGCACATGGACACAGAAGGAAAGTATTTAACCAAAATCGCAGAACCATTAGGTAGTATATCTTGCTGTTTTATTCCCTTTCTTGCAGTATTATGACTACCTTGCCCATTGTCAATCTATTCTTTAGTGTACAAGCATTTTTCTTGATATCATCAAATCCAGCAGGTGGATGGCTTGAAGTAGTCAGTTAGCAAATGATTAATGATTATCAAGCAGGCATACACCACAGAAGTTACAATCTAGGAGGTTCCTAGCCCACTGTCATGCAGTTAATAGTCTAACAATACATCCAAGGATCACTGCAAGAATAGAACCTCTAAGATCAGTAAGAAACCAGTGCAAAATAGGAGATTTCAAGAGCTGTGTTTGAATGGATGCATGAGCCGAAATCCTGAAGAAAGTCTAAGAAGACCAAGAAGAATTTAACTAGGATTTGACTATATCTGAATCTAGATAACTGAAAAGAAATGGAGAATCCTTGGGTGGAGGACAGACTCGCACAGGATCAGCTCTGTGTGATGTGACCATATTAAGTATCAGCTACTTGCAAAATATTAAGTGGGATGACCAAAGAGAGTAAAACAGTATGATGTGAATCTCCACTTAATCTATGCCAAAGATAGGTATAATATATAAAAACATTAGGCATTATTGTGATAGGTAAATAAGTATATAGTATCTTTCTACATGCACACATAGTACAGGCTTTCTTTATCAACTTCCGTTTTGCTGATGTGCCACATTAACCAATGATCCACAGTTGCTCCTACCAACTGAATAACTGGTTTATTAAGAGTCTACTGTGGTTATTCCCAAACCTCTTTATGACTTTTGTGTTTGTTATTAAAATTGTTACTTCATATTGTATAAAGCACTGAAATGTGAATACAAAACATGAGTGATACCTATGTCAATTGTTTTTGAAAGACTTGATAAAGCTTGACTACTTTTAAAAATGCTTTTGAACTAAATGAAAGCCAGACAATTGTAAAGGACTGGAGAAAGATTATCAAATTTTAGGATTGCACACCTAGTTTTGCAAATGACTTTATGATTCTGGTTTGATTGAAAAAAATTATAAGTAGTAAGTATAGATGAGACCTTCTAAGTGGGTTTTTTTTTTGCAAGAATATTAATGACACACCGCTTTCAGTGGACCCACAGCCAAAGAAAAGACCTTGGCCCTACTTTAAAAGAGTGGTGAATTGACCCACATTTACAGAACTCATCTCAAAATAGTGTTTAAGGTATTGTGTATCATTTTAAAATACAATTTCTGATTTTCACTGACTTAAAAGAGTTTAACCCTCACTAACAATCCCAACAGTGTCAGTCAGGGACTTCTAAGGTAAACAAATGGGCAAGTCTATAGATACACATTCACATATACTCAAGCTACATGGGTACTTGTGTGCAAGCCACACACACTCTTGTCATTCTCAGAGGTCTTTCACAGGATGGACTCAAATCCAAAATCCCTACAAAATCAGTCTCCAAATATATTGAAAGACTTTATTGAAAATCTTGTGAGAAAATTAGAAAGGCTAACTATATTTTCTAGATGTTCTGCATCTAAATAAATGTTGAAAATATTTAATGACAATCATATTATAGTCATTTCTAAGTAATTAGCCCACTTGGAGCATCCACACGTCTCAGAGAGGCTCAAATGGCTAGAAAGCCAAATAAGAATGTGGGAAGGATGATGCAGCATTTAAGCAGAAGAAAATCAGATGGGAAAGAACAAGTCCTCAAGGTGATAACAAAGACTCAACTCTTACCTTTAATTGGAAAAGTCTTTGGAAAAGGCAAAAACACAGAAGAGGACCTCACTAGTCTAAACTCAGAAAAAAGAGTCAGAACCATTTATATTTAAAATAACCAGAAGGATTTTAGGGAATACAAATAGTTGCCTGAGACATGACCAACGAAAATAAGACATGTAGAAGAATAAAAATTCAAAAGGATCTCAGTCTATAGAAACACAGGGCAAAGCCAACCTGAATGAAATTTAACGGTATGCTTATAGAAGCTGATGTTAGTTTTTTTTTTTAATAAATTGCATAGATATAAGACAGAAAAAACCTGGTATGGCAAGAACCTATGTGGGGGGGCATAAATCTAAAGTGATCACAAACTCCACGTGAATTCTGTGGAACAGCTGCTGTTGAAAAGCCCCAGGGACCATGGCGGATAGACGGGGTGTTCTGCATTGACCACGTGGCAGAAAGTGCTCTAGATCCATCCCGTTTGAGGCAGAATTCAAAGGTCTGGCACTGCTTGGTTTGGGTGAGGAAGATAGAGTGGTACAAGGTACTATCTTTAGGTAAGAAACAGACTATGTGTCAAATAAGGATAATGTAAGCACCTTTGTGGTCTTCCATATTGAAGTAGGAGACAAAATGGTTCACTAGAGAGAACCTGATGGCAACACATTATAAGGAAAACATTTTGGCAGCAATTAAGAACAGTCAACAGTAACACCGATCGCCTTAGACTTGCACCAATGGTCTCGCTAAAGGAAAGGTCGCTGGCCATCAGGAAAGACGAGGTCACGAATGACTTCCTAATCAGGCTGGGAGTTTGGTCTAGTTCCATGTCTCTGATCTCAAGCTTCATGGAGCCTGAGCAGTGTTCTTGAGTGTTTTTGTGTAATTCACAGACAGACAGACATGAGACCCTGTAAACCAGTAAACATCATAAATATTAACTGAAAATGTTGAATGATTAAATTAAAATACAATTTATTACAATAAAAGACACATTGTTATCAGTCATCTTCAAAATACTTCCCCCATGTATCTCATCATTCTTGCCACTTTCTGAAACATTTCTGAAGTCCCTTTTTGTATCTTTAGTTGTGGTATCATAGCTGCCTTGATGTCCTGAACGGATTCACAGTGTTTACCCTTCATGGTCTTTTCAACTTTGGAGAAGAGCCAGAAGTCACACGGTGTCAGATCCGCTGAATAAGGTGGATGAGGACACACTATAATATTTTTATGAGCCTACCTTTCTGTTGGATGGCAGTCAGCAGTGGCATTTACTATATTTTTGCTCAAACTTTGTAAAGACACTCATGGAAAAGGACTTCCAGAACTGCTTCACAAACTGGCAAGAACAATGGGATAGGTGCTCAAAGTCAAGGGGAGTGTTCAGAGGAGAGCTAATAGCAATGCATCTTTTGGTGTAATTTTTTTTTTTTGTAAAATTTAACAATTCACTGTATATTTTGATCATCTCTGTATATACAAGCATACACACAACTGAAACACAAGTTTTACAAATTAATTCTTATTTTTACTATATGTCATATATAGCCTCTGGTATTTTTTCAGTTATATTCTATTTCTCTTTTGGGCCAGGACCCTCTCACACAATTTCACTACCCTGTATTGAGTCATCACCCACAAGGTAACCCAGCTCACCTTAAAGTTGAGGTAAAAAGTGAAGCACAAGCCATGTTACAGACATTAACTAAGAAATTGGGCTAAAAGTGGTTAAATTCTGCTTTGAAAAACCTTTTGAGAATGGAATTCGTTGGAGCAGAAAACTGTCCTCCAGGGGACATAGCAGAACATGCAGAATGGCCTCGATAGCGGAGGCCACCACGCCGGCCTGAGAGGGACCGGACCAAAGGTCTAAGCATAGCACAGCCAGATATGTGTGGCCTCTTTCCCACAACACCAAACCTATCATTCCACAACGGAATGTTTTCTGAAGGACCTTGGATTATTCAATGGTTTCCTGCTCTCTTATTATTCCATCATCTCGGAAACAGAATTAATAAAATTCTCCTCTGAACTATTCCATGCCTTGAACCGAACACTACTATTGCACTGATTATATCACCTTCTGATATAACTTTACATTTCTGTCTTCCCTGCTAGTAATATGAACTCATTAAAGCATAGCAATTTTGTCTCATTCATCTCTGTGTTCCTTGAAACGCCTGCATGCTCTTTCTTTTTGTTGTTGTTGGGTTTTGTCTGTTTATTTTTTGAGACTCCTGGCGATTCTCCTGTCTCAACCTCCTGAGTGCTGGGATTACAGGCCTGTGGCACCACGCCCAGCTTGCATGATCTTTCAAAAGTCCAAATACCGTCAGTCCCTTTCCTGCTTAAAACCTTCTGCAGTTCCCTATTCCCTTCAGAATAAATACGAACTCTTTATAATGCCTTTTTTGGTCTGATGCTTGCTTACGCATCTCATAACACACAAAGCTCCAGGCTCCTAAGTAATCCCAAGAGCCTTTTTCTTCTTGCCTCCAAGCCATTGCTTAAGTGGCTTCCTCCAGCCTAGGCTTTTCAGGTTGTTTCCTCCTTCCTCTTCTGCTCAGTTACCTCTGATGTGTCCTTCTTGGCTACTCCAAGAAGCCTTCTCAAACTCCCTCAAAAGTGGGTTACCCATAAACATGAACAACTTTTATGTGTCAGCGTGAAATTTTTAAAAAATCTTGAAAAGGAATTCAGATGTCAAACATATGTTCCTCCAGGGCCCTGTCCTCACCCTTGCTACAGCAGTCGCTACTTCGTCTGTGCCCACCTGCATTTGCTGACCAACTGTCCAAGGGTCAAGGACATAGTTTACTCATCCCTCAGTCCCTTGCACATGATCTGTACATGTTAAAATATTCAACACATACATGCTTATATGAATACGTGCACGTAGTGAGTATCCAGTAAAGAGTGGGTGAGCTGAATTAAAAATATTTTCAGAATTTAACCTTAGGAATAACACGATGCCCTGACCCAGGGGTTGGTAGATTTCAGTCAGCCCGCAGTGTTTGTCAACTTTTAATGGATCACAAGCGCATCCAGTTGTACTGGTATTGCCCTTTGCTGCTTTTAGACTGTAACAGCAGAGTGAAGTATTGAGACATATACGCAGTAGAGCACAAAATGGTTACTATCTGATCCTTTGAGCAAAAGCTTGCTAACACCTGACTAAACAACAGCCTTTAATCTACTCCTGTCATTGGGACAGTCCGATGAAGCTTATAAACCTCTTCTCAGAATGTTTTCACACGTAGAAAGTGAAAAAATATCCCGAAGGAAATGAATCCTATTGAAAACAGTTATCAAACTAATAAATTGTGTTAGTCATATATATATTTCTTTATTAACATTAAATAACAAAACCTAGCAATGAATTTTAATCACAGTGGTATTTTTAATATCTCGGTAAACATAACTGGTACTTTGCGATATGTGCAACAACTGTGGTGCGTAAGAAAAGACCTATCATCCTAATGGTGACAAATCAGAGGAGTTACTAATGCTACTGGGAATTGCCATCTGCATTGATTTATAAAAAAAGTGCTAAATTTCAGTTGCCAAAACTAAGAATTTAATTATTTTCCAGCTGAGTGCGGAGATCCCTTAAGCTCTATCCAGGGAGCTATTAGGGATCTACAGAGTGCAGGTTAAGCACCCTTCTCTGAGGGAAGAGACATGATCCCACCGATCATCCAGGGCGAGCAGGAGGAGGGTGGAGACAACATCGCCCTAAGAAGAGCCTCCAGCTGTGTGTCAGTTCTTCAGCCTGGTTTTATGCAATCTGTTCTGCACTGAAATGAACTGCAGGGAGTAGTCCAAAACCAGTTAAGTAGTCACATTAAAAAAAAAAAAAGATTTATTATTTAACCATCAGCTTTCAACTTTTTATTTACGTATTGGTTTAACTCAAGCAAATGACAAACAGATGGATAGAATGGGGCAATTTGTCCCAAGTGGGGCAATAGGAGAGCATGTTTTTCCTTTATAGTTTACAAATGGCTCCCAAAGCTGCTTCACAAGAATTCAATTTATGTCAACTCCCATCAATCTGACCAGGAATTATATTAGGAATTCTCACAGTAGGGGGACTGAAGCTTTAAGGAATCAATTTGTAGAACTTTAGGTCAGACTTCTTCAAAAACTGGCAGAATAGCCCTTCCATTGGGGCTTGAATAGCGGAACTTGACAGCTACCAGAATTGCTGGGACCAGGCATCTGTCTGGAAGGCATGTCTAAGATTTCAATTTGAAACTAAAGAAAAAGAAATTCTTGTCTTCATAAAGCACCACTTGTTAACATGGAATCTCAGCTGACATGCAAGCAAGCCCATTCTTGTTCATTTCTAATTCTAGTGCTGGTGGTAAGGAAGGCTTGTGTCTGAATATTACAACTTCCTGAACACTTTCTTGAAAAGAGAGAGGAAACATTTTTCATTTTCCCTCCATTCTCTCCGAATTAACTAATCATTTAAGAATAATTCTTTAGAACTAGGGATATAGCTCAGTGATAGAGTACTTGCTAGCGAGCACAAGGCCCTGGGTTCGATCCCCAGCACCTCAATAAAAAGCTTTAAATATTTCCAATTCTAAATTTTGGGGATTAGAAAACCAACACAGAGCTATATCACTTTTAATTTTTTTATCTTTACCAAGAACATGTAATGGTACATTGTATACATAATGATCATAATCAACATGGTTATTTTGTACCTGTACATGACACATCTTGGTTTTCCCCCCTCTTCCCCCCTTCCCCTCCCCTCTCTTCCATTCATCCACCCCTCCCTATTTGCAACAAGTGTAGTTACACTATCACTTTTAAATATTACACATCCAACTATGGCTATATATTTTAGTGAAGTGCTATGAAGAAAGCTGGCAATTTACTTACGAAGAGCTCTAAAATTCAAGTTTTCATTCCACGTGAAATAAAATCATAGTAGGCACTTTCAAGTCAGTAGTATATATTTTGGTTATTCGAAGCATTCCCACCCACTGATATGCTTTTTATGATGAGAAAACAATAAAAATAAATAACTTCCTTTTGGAATGGGGAGGACATATATATGCAGATCCATGTTGGGTCTCGTCTCATTTGTATTTTTGCATTGTGGATGAAGGAGGTTGGTTACTATTATGACCTCTGATATTAGTGATAAAGAATTCATTAACCACTTGTGGCTAATGGATTTTAAATTATCTACTTAAAAATAAGTAACTGCTAGTATTGTAATACATATCTATGTGGCTCAAGGTATAAGAAACAGCCTAAAAAAATCCTCCACAAGCCCTTCTTCTAAATGCTATGCCAGCATCTTCCTATCTTCACAGCCCTTCTTAGGTAGCCACTACTATCATCTGCATTTTATGGCTTGCAGGGTTAAGAAACTCAGGATCACTCGCTAGTCATTGATATTTTCTAGATTAACTTTCAGAGCTTTTTATCCTGCCCATAACACAAATCATATCATGTCTTATAACCATTCAAGAAAGTCCAGAATCCATTCAGTTTCTGTGCTGAATCTGACTTGATCTTCACATCAGTAACATTTACAGCCTCACTTCCTGGGAGGTAATTAATTGATTCGCTTGTTACTTACAGCTAGAGGAAGAGTTTGTGATGGGATAGAAAGATAGATGATGTTTGGCAAAACTGTCAATTTGTGAACAATCATTTTGAATACCCACCCAGACTGTATGGAATCCAGCAATTAGCTGCCATCAGCCTAGAAGCAGCCCTGTGTGAAGGGGAATTTTACAAGTCCTATTATGGAAGGCATCTGCAAGGGACCAGGGAATTAGTTAGACAGAAAGGTGTGAAAGGGATAAGAAGGGAATAACTCCCTTTCATTTGTCAGTACAACTGTCTGGTATGAGATTTAGAGATAATATTTCTTGTTCTGTGTCCCTAAAAGGGACACAGACATATTTAGAATTATACCATGTGCCCAGCTAAGTTAGTAGTGAACTTTTCATTAGAAAGTCATTGAAAGCTTTAGTCTGCCCTTTCTAGCAGTTTGTATTACAAAACTCCAGAGCAATTTTAACTAGTCATGTGACACCCACAGAAAAACTGTGTCAGTGAAATGAAGCTATTTCTCCCCTTTAGCTAACCCCACAGATAGCATACGTGGGGCATAGCACCCCAACGGGAACGTCAGTGATGAGGGACATTTTCCCAGGCCTCTAGTTTTCAATGCCACATAGTATACATTTCTGCTTATGGGAAAAACATTTACTCCAGGGGAAATTTCAGGCAGAGGAAGGGATGTTTCTCAGATATTTATAGCCAAAATGTTTCAAATCATAGGTAGCTATATTTATGCTTGGTTCTTATTTTAATAAACACTGTTCATTGCTGCCCACAAAGAAATTTTCAGTATCACTTGAGAAAAAGAAATACTCTCCTCCTCAAATGCATGACTTTTCTGTTAAAAAAAAAAAAAAAAGCAGTTGAGAGTTTCAAAAACATTGTAAAATTTGTTACAGCCTGCAGGCTTGCTTAGAATTTGCCTCTTCAAAATATTTAAAAATCTACTCTTGCCAAAGAAGCTAATGAGCCAACTTCGGGAGAGATTCTGAAGATTGCCCGTGTTGCTCATCAACAATAAAAGTTCTGTGCAGTTCTGGAGACTGACAAGTCCAAGATCAAGGACCAGCAGATTCATTTCTGGTGAGGGCCTAGTGTCTGGGGGGCTGGTGGTCTTGTGTTCTAGTTGATAAATGGCATCTTCTAACTGTGGCCTTATGTGGCGGGAAGGTAGGTGAACCCCCTCAGGCCTCTTTCATAAGAGCACTGATCCCACTCATGAGAGTTTTACCTCATGACCTAATGGGCTCCCAAAGGACCCGCCTCCTAATACCATCACCTCAAGAGTTAGGACTTCAACACATAAATGTGGGGAAAGGGGCACAGACAGGCAGTCCATAGCATGTACTACTGTAAGTATAGTTTCTGTACTGAGCCCAGGAAAGTGCTCTCTAAGCACACATCCTCAGGCACTTACTTGCAATTGGATAGGCGCTGACACATCTATAGATGGATTTATTTTGCACCCCAACGTTAAACATAGCAACAATCCACGAAGGCTTCTCTCAGGAACAGCAGCCGCAGCCTGACAGGAGTCTTCCCTTTCCCAGCCTGCCAGGTGCTGGGTGGGCTGTGTCCATGCTTTAGTTGCTGACAATGGATCATGGACGTGCGGGCACACGGGGGTCATGAAAAAAAAATTTAAAAAGGACTGGGCTGGAAGTTAGGAGAATTCAGTTCTAATTTTAATTCTGTGCCCAATGGGTCATTTGACTGTGGCAAAGTAACTCCAACAGTTGAGTCCGAGTTTCCTCTTTCGTAAAATGGAAATGGTACGGTGGGAAGAAAACAAACCCATATGGAAATCTACTGAGCACAAACACGCTACAAAGGCTATGAGTGGAAACCACGGTGAGGGCTGCCTTTACCCGATGTTACTGATGAGGAAATGGAAGTTCTGAGATGAAATAACTTGACCAAAGCTACATTTTCTGGTAGCAATAGATGCAGAATTCCTAGTACAGGAGTTGTCACAAGAACTGGCTTTCCCCATACAACCATGTTCCATCTGGAACGCCAAGAAGTCCATGAATTCAACACTCTCAGCTCGCCTTCCAGAGCATTGTGAAGGTACTTTGTCAAGGTATGCACATTTAAAAGGATTAACAGCTTGTAAGATAGATATAGATATAGATACAAATATAGATATAGATATATAGATATATGAATTTGGACCTTGTAGCCCTCAGATGGTAGGAATAGTTCTAATGTTAAAATGTATTTTTGCTAGAAGGAATTATGATTACTAAATATGGGTACATAATGCCTATATATAGCTTACACTTTGCAGGATTTTTTTTTAATTTTTATTTTTACCAAGAACATCTATTAGTATATTGTATACATAATGACCATAATCAACATGGTCATTTTGTACCTGTACATGGTGTACATGGTGTTATCTTGGTTTCCCCCCTCTTCCCCTCCCCGCCCTTCCATTCACCCACCCCTCTCTATTTGCAGCAAGTTTATTTACACTTTTCCATTTTTTCCCTTTCATCTTACTTTCCTTTTAACCTTCTTCTTTATCCCCCTTTTCCCTATCTAGTTCTCCTCTCTTTTGAAGGACAAAGGGGCATAATAGATACTTTGCAGGTTTTAAATGTCCACTTTTGTGATCTCACTGGATCCTCCTAACACAGATTATAAAGCTGAGAGAAGTTATTGTCCATGTTTTGAAGTTGGGAATTCGTGGCTGATGACCCTGGGCCCCACGGCACTTCCCTTTGTCTCACTCCTGATTGCAGCCGCAGCTGTGATGTGCCTGCTTTGGGAGAGCTCACACTCACCCCCTCCAGCCAGCACCCACCCTCAAGCCCATGCTGTGTGCACCGTCCCTGACGTCCCGGCGCCCCATCCATACAGCAGCATCCCAGGGAGCAGGGCAGGTGCGCCCCCAGGAGCATCCCTCAGACCACAGAGGTGGACAGAAACTGGGGAGCATCGGCAAACCCGAAAGGAAGTCCGAAGGCTTCAGAGAGATCCCGGAGGAATCAAAGCCCTGGTAGAGACTCCATTACCTATAATGCCATCTGTCCCTTCTATGTCCTGCTTCCTATCTCGTTCTCCCTACCCTCTTTCTTGCTTCCAAGTACTCGGTCTTTGTCTCACGCTCTGCTTTGAGGCGACCTCATGCTAAGAAAAGTACTAGGACTCCGGAGGGAGAGCAACTCGCCCGGAGCCAGGCTGCCTGGGAGCAAAGGAAGCCGTCCTTTCTCTCGGGTCTCTGGTTCTGAACCCATGAAGTTTTCCTCTTCTACTTTCGGCTGTGCACACAGGTTAGGAAACTGCCATTTCTAGCTTTTGTCGATAATACCAGACATAGAAGCAAGTTTTAAAGATACAAGTTTGTACAAAATGTATAATAGATGATAAATGCCATCTTCGCTCGGGTTGCACAGCTATGATAAAAAATCTTTGCATTCTTCAAAATTTTCAAGTATCATATTTTTTGCTCTGTTGGAGTTGTCTAAGTTTTACAGATGAGAAAACTGAAGTTTTAGAACTTGCAGTTGTTGCACATTTAGCTTGTACTGGAACCAGGTTAGAACTTTTTCTATTCTAGGCATATTTCAGGCTTCGCCTACCAAGTCTGCTCAAATACAAGATTGTAGATTGTCCCCGAGGAAGAACATTGGTCCAGGACTTTACAGTGGACTTCCCTCCCCTCTCCTCCTCTTCCGGCTTCTCTCTTCCCCCTCCCTTCCTTGGCATCCATTTGCCCCCTTTCCAGCAACTGGATCACAATTTTCCTTTGAGGATTCAACCCTCTTGAACACTCAGTCCACACAGTCCAAGTCAGAGTAACCCTCCAGTCATTAGCTCCAAAGCTTGTAATATGACCAGGTCTTAACCAATGCACAAGTTCTCCCCACCCTGGCACCAGTGGCTGACTCTGAGAATGAAAAAGGAGCTAAACCTGGCCAATTAGAACGAATATCATGATTTTGCTGGGTCCATGGAGAAATAGCCATTCTCATTCCAACAGGAAGCTGAGCTAGCACACTGCAAGCTTTGCACACTGCATGTCTACTGGGCATTTTGCCACCTATTTGAATAGCCCACCTGAAAGTGAATCAGTAAGGCAAAGAGATGGATGGTGACAGACTGATAAAGTGACACAGATCTAGGGGTTCCCTGAATTTAGAATTGCCATGAGACTTTACAAGCACAGAAGCTGGTACATTACTGCCTCCTCTGCTTCTTTTAAACGTTCAACAAATCCTGCCTGATACAAGGTATGTACTCAAGCACTCAGCAGCTGCGGTACAGCTTGGTCCTGAAGAAACACATGTCCGTTTTCCACCACCACGAAGTGGCTAGGAAGTCAGGCAACAGAAGCAGAGCTAATCGGATCCTGCCAGGATCCCGTGTCCCAGCTTCAGAGAGCCTTAGGAACGAGGAGCTGCACTAGTCTCTTTATGATCTACAATGTGGCTTCCCATGAGCCCATCATCTTTAGTGTAGAGGATGCCGACTCCACATGCACTTTTCAAGTTTGTGCAGCATCTGCTGCTTCGAGTCAAAATCAGACCACAACCAGAGTTCTCAGGAAAGACTTTAGATTGGGAATTCCTTTTGTATACCTTTCTCTTTCCTCCCTCCTTCCTTCCTCCCATCCTTCCCTCCCTCCCTTCTTCCTTCCCCTGTTTCCTTTAGATAAAACTACACAGCACATTGAGAATCAATGTTGTTACATCTCTAAGTTCTATAAGAATTTTCAATCTTCTCCCTTCTAACAAGCTGAATCACGAGAACTGGACAGGTAGACATAAGAAAAAAGAAGCTGAAATCAGACCAAGAAACTTGCCCCGAGAAAATACAAATGCAGAGGAATCAATACATCGTGTGTGTGTTTTTAAAGAGTTTTCCCCCTCCCGAGAAAAGACATTATCAAATATCTACTTAGGCTGGAAGGTTTCAAAGCCAGAAAGGCAAGTTCCAAGCTTGCAATGTAGGGAGGCTTATTGGTCATGGTGCCGCAGGAGTTTTCAGGGCTCAGAACAGGGTGGAAGAGAAATGGAAGAGAGGAGAGCGAGACAGAACAGTTTTCCTCAGTGACCCGCCACCAAAGAGGTGTGGGGACACGTGTGGCCCCATCGTAGATGCCGCCCCCAAGCCTGTGGCTCCCTTGAACACACCTGTGGGCGAGGCCTAAAGATGACTCTCCCTCTCATTTTAGTTCATGTCTAAAGCTTGACGTGCACACTTACCTGACGAATTCCACGGAATAGTACCGGATTGCGGAGCTTCCTTCGCTCTCTCCAGGTTTCCAAGAGAGGGCCACGCTGGAGTCAGAAACCACAAGGACGTGAGGCTGCCGGGGTGCTGCTGGAGGCAGGCAGGGATCTAGGCAGGACCACAAACACAATTAGACTTGGCTTGTTGTCTCAGTTGCTGGAGAAGTGGATTACACAAAAACACGTGTGCCTCCCACAACCAAACTGCTCTCTGTTCAGAAGGACTTCAAAACCCAAACCAAACAAACACCAAAAAAAAATCACAACTGCACTCACCAGGTGAGGTTTGAGTCAGTAAGAGCTTGGCTTCCCCCCTCTTCCCAGCACCTCAGCTGGAAGCCAAAGAAGTGAGGCTCCGCTGACTGTGGTACGCACACAGGGTGTTTCCTTCAGAAGCCTCCATCACACCCCCACCTCCAGACAGCCTTTCATTTCTCTTTCTTGGAACCGATATTTACTTAAAGGAAAATTAAATGCTTACCATTATTGCCATTTACTTTCCAACTCTTTTGTGTGTGCTTTCCTTGGTGATAATGAAAATATACAACAATGGACAATGGAAAGACACTTGGGAAACACCCACATTGTAAAGGTGGTCAGGTCACCTCAGTAACCTTTTTTTTTTTTTTTTTTTTGGTGCTGGGGATCGAATTCAGGGCCTTGTGCTTGCAAGGCAGGCACTCTAACCACTGAGCTAAACCCCCAGCTCCCATTCCAGTAACTTTTTACCAGACTTTCATACGTCCCAGTTTTTGTTCACACTGTTGCTTGGGCCCAGAAGATTTTTCCCACCTTCCAAGCATTTTATTGTAACTCAGGTTGGGGATGCTTACTATAGCCCTCTCCCTACGCAAAGAGTACTTGTGAGCAGCGACTGCCACCAACCTTTTTGTACCCCAGTGTCCACCATGGTGCCACTTTAATGAGCATTTGTTGGATCCCTTTTGCCCATAAATCAATGCTTCCTCCCAGTACAGGGGCTTGAACCCAGCGTCTTTGCATTGAGCTACATCCTCAGCCCTTTTTAAATTTTTAAAATCTTGAGACAGGGTCTCATTAAGTCCCTAAATTACTCAAACTGAGGTCCAACTTGCCATCCTCCTGCCTCTGCCTCAACCCAGCCTCAGCCTCCCAGAGCACTGGGCTCACAGGTGTGTACTGCCACACCCAGCTAAATCTGTCTCTCCCTCCACCTCCTCACCTTCTTAACTCCTACATACCTGTCAGATCCACACTTAATTTTCATCTCCTCAGGGAGTTCTTGTCTCCTCTGTAGGTTGTAGGTTCCTGCAGCCCTGGGGGGAGCATGTCTCATAGTCTGTGACTACACACTAATTAGATAATGTCTCCATTCTACCCAACACTGCGCTTGTGTTGGTCATCCTCAAATTCCCAGTCTAGCACAGTGCCTGCACATGGTAGTTCCCTGTGGATATGTGCTGAATGAAGGTATGAATGAACAGCAGCCTGTCATCTTCGTATTAGTGAATTTGAAGCTCTTTTACCTTGGGACGAAATGGTAATGTGCCGAGGAGAGCTGAGCCTCCCTTTGGCGGTCTGGCTGTAAGCCGCTATGCTCACTCGGTACTCAGCGCCAGGCTTCAAATCTCTGATCACTTCCTCCTGTCAATAACCAAACAAGAAAGGTGTCAATGATAAGAAGCTCTGTTTGGGCGAACTGTACAGTTGCCATAAGATTTGCATCTTGACGGCCCTGTGAAATTGCCTGGGACACAGATTGTTTTGCTTTGGCTAAAATTGGCCCAGTTTTAAAATTTGCTAAAAGGGAAACACCATAGCACGTTTCCCAAGACTGGAGGGTCACTGTTTATTGGAATCTACACACTGCCTCAGGGCTGGATTCATTCCCATCAAGTGTTTCTCTCAGCACTGGAATTTCTTGATCAAAGTACAACATTCTGGGATACAGGTAATAAACCTTCCCACACTTCTTTCTTTCTATTTACAGACTTCAGATGCTCAGAGACCAGTTATACCTCAGACTGAGGTCTTGATTTGTACTTATAAAGTAAGGAGTAAAAGTAAAAATGAGTAAGATGTGATATGTACTTGTACTAACTCCCCAAGGTGAATATAATTATTTTGTATTATAAACATATAATTATAAACCAAAAATGTAAACAGCGTCAGAATCACCACAAAGGCTTTGTTAAAACAAATGCTTGGGCCTGATTCGGTATTTCTCGGGAAGGGCCTGGGAATTTGGATTTCTAACAAGTTCCAGCCCAGGTGGTACTGCTGGCCAGGGACCACCCACGGAGTACCCCTAGGATTAACGATGGATGGAGGTGCGGATTCTCTGTACAAAGGCCCAGACCTGAAAGCCCCAGGGAAGAGGATTCACTCCACCTTGAGCTTACCCAAAGGTGGTATGTCGGGCTGGGGATGTAGCTCAGTGGGGAAGTGCTTGCCTAGCACATGGTAGGCCCTGGATTTGAGTCACAGCACCGTGCAGGGGAAAAAAAAAAAAAAAAAAGAACAAAAAATTTAAAGGTGGTGTGTCCTCGGCTCTACACTGTTAAACAGTAGGTGGGAGCCTGGCCTCATCAGTGAGAACCAGCAGCACTGTCATAGAAAAGACGCCAGACTGGACTCAGCAAGTCCTGGATGTGAATCCTGATTTTGCCACTTACTACTAGCTTTGACCCTGATATTAAATCCCCAGGCCTCAGTTTCTTGCTCCATAAAATGGGCATGACACACAACTATCTTGCAAGATCATGTGGTTTGGAATAATGTGTGTGCAGTAACTGCTATGGAAGATGTTCTCAAGCAATGGGTTGTCATGGCTGTGGTCTTGGGTATGTGGGTGTGTAGGGATACTCCTCCTCCTACTTACCTAGGTTCCCCATCCACACTCAAGACCCAAACCTGCTCCTGACACACTCACCTGGTAATTCCACCCTACTAAATCCTATATATATATATTTTTTTCTGACACCAAAATCCAAAACTTCTTGAACGCTGACATAACATCATGAATAGAAAAGTTCACACCTAGGTGTGACCAGTCACAGTCAAAACACAAGTGCACTAAAAATATTGCATACAATTACTTCAGTCTATGTGTATAAGGTGCATATGAAATGTAAAATAAATTTCGTCTTTAGATTTGAGTCTCATCACCAAGATATCTCATTATGTATATATACAAACATTCCAAAATCCAACAACAAAATAAAGAAATGAAATCTGAACCACTTTGGTCTCAAATAGTTCAGATAAGGGACGTTCAACCTGCACCATGAATTTTTACTATTTTTTTTATGAGAATGGCAGCCACTTGAGAACAGGAATCAGGTATTTCTTCACAATGTCTTCGGTAAATGACTGAACATTCATTGTTGCTAAAGAGAAGGAGATTCAAAATACATTTGGAAAGCACTCAACAAATAATTATCACAGTTTAACACAGTAGTTATTAAATCCTGACTGCATTTTAGAGTCACTTGGATCTAAATCACTTGGCTCTAGAATCACTTGGATCTAAATCTAAATCTCTCAATTAATATTAATGTCTGGGACCCCCTCCAGATTCCTTAAATCAGAATCTTTGGGAGCAGTTTCTAAGTGTCCTCTTAACACTCTCCAGGTGATTCCACACACAGGTTTGTGTATCTCTGGTCTAGGCAAGTCTCACCTCCCAGGCTCTGCGCGCTATCTGTTCCCCTTCCTCTCTTTGCCACGTGTCACCAATCTCTCCCACAACGACCTCATTTCCCTGTATTTACTGTGCTCAAATCTCTCCCACCCCCAAAACCATCATTCCCCCACATTACATGACCCCTTGCTTCTCTCCTCAAAGGCCACCTTCTCGAAGAAGTCGTGTCCACTTCCTCACCTCCTAGTTACTCTTCAGCTTACTCCCATCTGGCCTCTCCCCTCTGCAAGCCTATTGCAATGTTGTTAACAAAGTCCCAACAACAATAGAGTAGTAAATCCAGTGAGTCTGTCTCAGTCTCTACGACTCTTTGCAACTTTCAGTTCTGTTGTTGCTTCTGAAATCTCTTGGATAGCTCTGCTCCTTCTCGGTCTCCTACTTCTATCGTTGCTGCTTTTCACCATCCTCTACCCATTCCCCTTTCTCTGTTGGTCTTTCCCATGCAGTTGTCCATTAGCACCTCTTTTCCCTCCGTAGACTCTTGTCAAGTAGACAAACTCTTCCGTACCCTTAGTTTCTGGCACCACCTTCGTGGAGATGCCTCCCGAGTCTGCACCTCTAGCTCTGCTCTGCCTTGGGTGTAGCCATGCATTTGGGACTGCTCCTGAACAACCCCACCCAATGCTACTGAGCCATTCAAGTTCAAGATAACCGAAGCTCAACTAATCATCCCTCCGCACACTAGCAAAACAGGACTTAACCTGTTGCCTTCTCTCTAATCACCCGGGCCTGAAATTCTTTATACTGCCCTCTATGTGTTCCTCTCTGATTGCTAAGCATTACCCAACCAGTTACCAATAGAGCTGATGCCATATTTTTGAATCACTAGAATTTATTTATGTCATTTCATCCTTATAGGCATGTAAGTCCAAGTCCTCGTTATTAAGACAATGGGCTTCCCCTTGCCACAAAAACTCCCTGTACCTCAAATTTAGATTCCATATTGCTATACTAAAGGTATATTTCTAACTCTCAAATCTGAGCATCTCTCTTTCCACTTTACGAACCTCCTTGGTCTAGCCTATTCGTGTTCCCCTGTTTATCCTTCCGGTATCATCCCCTGCCATGTCCCCTCCGTGTATTCTACATTCCAGTCATACTTTAGAAGTTGGCAGGGCTCAAATTTATGCCATTCAATTCCTTGCCTCTGGGCCTTTGAACCTGCTGCTTCCTCTACATGAAATGCCCTTCTCCCCACTCTTGCCTGGCTCACCCTGCTCATCCTCCATGACTCAGTTCGGCTGAGACATTACCTCATTTCTCTAACCCAGCCCCAGTCTGGTTAGGTGCCCCTCCTCTGTGCTTCCTTAGTGTCCTTGGTGGACCTCACTCTTAGCACTACTCCTTTTATATTGTAATTGTCTGTTTATTTGTCACCTTCTGCCCACCTGCATGAGGGCAGGAAGCAAGTTCTTATTCTTCTGGCATCCCAAAGCTTAGCAGAGTATTCTCAGACATACAGCAAATACCCATGCAATGCTTTTTGATGAATGAATAAATGATCTGAAGTGAAATGAAAGAAAGAAATCAAGAGCCAAGATGACCCATATAAACAGATCACCTCATCAAGAAACCAGCTTCAACTACTGACTCCCCCCTCTTAATCAACAGCCTCACATCTGCTTTGGGCTGAGGGTGTCCCTCAAAGTACACATGCTGGAGCCTTAATCCCCAGTAAAACAGTGTTGGGAGATGGAGCCTAATCAGAGGAGATAAGGCTGCGAGAGCAAAGCCCTTGTGAGTAGACTAATGCCATGATTTCAGAAGCAGGGTAGTTAGCTCGGAGAGAGTTAACTCTTGAGAGAGAGCTGGCTATAAGAGCAAGTGCAAACCCTCCACTCTCTTGCCCTTCTACCTCCCACTGCTGGACAACACGCCGAGCAGACGTCAGCACCGTGCCCTTGCGTTTCCCAACCTTTGGAACCATCAGCAAATGAATTTTATTTCTCTATAAATTACCAGTCTGCGATAGTCTGTTACAACCCAAACAGAAACAACACCTCTGCCTCAGGCCCTGGAGTCAGTAACTCCACAGCTAAGACTCCAGTCTCCTTGTGCCCACCTCCTCTGCGCCTTCAGAACCTGCTCTCTGCTTCCTCTCTGCCTCAGTGCTACATGTGGGCCCCGGCGCTCCTCACCTGGGCCGTTTCCACGGCATCCAGAGAGCTTCCGATTCTCCCTTCCTCTCCTCCTCTCTCCACCCTAAACAAGGAAGCCTCGCGGAACATACAGATCTCTTGTATTCCTCTCCTCCTGCTCTACTCTCACGCACCCAACAGAAGCTCCACCTTCTGTCACAGCTGAATGGTCAAGAATCTGAGGGAGCAGCTGGACCCAAGAAACTCTTCTCACTCTCTCCCAACTGCCACTCCAGGCTCGTCCCGTGGAGCAGAAACATACTTTCAAATATACTCAGTGCTCTCAAGGGCTTTTGATTCAGGATCCTAGTCTCCTGGGAAGTCATCATGCTGTATGTAGTATGAGGGTGATGATGTGATTTCACAGATTATTGTAGATATTAGCTATGCACCAAAACCAAATTTACTACCACTAATTACCATGTGTGGGGGTGTTTACTCTGTTTTAGAAAAAAGGTGTCTTTGCCATAGGTGTAGGAAAAAAATGTATGAACAGAACCCAGACTGCACGGGAAATAATACAAAGAATCAGGGCTTGGGACCACATCCTATTGAAAGGCTTTTGGACAGCAAAAGAAATCACCAATAGAGCAGGACGAAAAGCCACCGAATGGGAAAAAAATTTTTGCTAGCTATCCATCAGACAAAGGTCTAACATCTAGAATATATAAAGAACTCAAAAAAATCAAACCTCCCAAATTTAAAGACCCAATCTAAAAGTGGGCATCTGAAATGAATAAACATTTCTCAGATGAAGAAATAAAAATAGCAAATAAATATATGAAAAAGTATTGGACATCATTGGTCATTAGAGAGATGCAAATCAAAACACTGCTAAAATTCTATCTCACTCCAGGAAGAATAGCTTTATCAAAAAATCAACCAATAACAAATGCTGGTGGGGCTGTGGGGAGAAAGGAACCCTCCTCTACTGTTGGTGGGAATGTAGACTGCTCCAACCACTGTGGAAATCAGTGTGGAGAGTCCTCAGAAAACTACAACTAGAGGTTCCATTTGGCCCAGCTATTTCTCTGCTTGGTATCTTCCCAGAAGAATTAAAATCATACACCACGGCGATATATGCACAACGATGTTCATGGCAACACAATTTGAATAGCTAAGTCTTAGGAACAATTTAAATGTCCAACAACAAATGAATGGCTAAAGAAGATGTGGTTTTTTTACACAATGGAGTACTACTCTGCCATAAAAAAGGATAAACTAGAGACATTTGTAGGTACATGGATGCACCCTGAGAACATACTCTTAAGTGAAATAAATCAGACACTCATGAGTATACATCAAATTGTTTCTCTGATATGAGAAACCATAAGTGTAAAAAAGGACAAAGAGGTATAATAGATGCTATGTAAAAGAAACATAATATTCAAAAAAGAGGAGAACTAGATAGGGAGAAGAGAGAAAGAAGGAAGGGGAAAAGAAAAGAAAAGAAAAAGGGAAAAAATGGAAAAATGTAAATAAACCTGCTGTAAATAGGGAAGGGTGGGGGAATGGAAGGGAGGGGTGAGGAAGAGAGGGGAGAACCAAGATACAAGGTGTACAGGTACAAAATAGCCATGAGAAATGTGATCATTATGTATACAATGTACCAATACATGTTCTTGGTTAAAAAAAAAAAAGAAAAAAGGTGTCTTTGCACACATAACCTTATTTAATTCTCCCTTCATTCCTGTGAAGTAGGTATCTTTCTCATCTTCATTTAGAGAGGTGAAAACTAAAGCCCTGAAAAGTTCACAATATGATTGAGGAGATATATTCAGTAAGTATTAAAAAAGAGATTTGAAACCAGCTCAGTTTGACCCTAAGATCTGAGTTCTAACCAGACAGTCCCTGCATGAAAAATATTAGATGATGTTTAAATCGACAAAATATAGTATTCGTGAACAAAGAAAACGGAATTGCTACTCTACCTATAGAAGTTAAATGTATCAGGATATGGAAGTTAATGTGTCAGAAATGCAAACGGTACCTGTGAGGGTTTGTTTCTAGATGCAGCCTCCTGCAACCATAGGAGGTGGCTGGATCTAGAGTGTGTGATGCTGGGATTAAGGGCGTGTGATTACTAAATCAGACCACTGATTGGCTTGGCACCGTCCTAGTCCCGGCAGCCTGGATAAAATATAAGGAGCAGAAAGAAGCCCGTTAGGCCCCTTGCTTACTTTGCTGCCTTGTGCCTGTCTGCCAGGCCACCCTGCCTTGGACCCAGCAGACTGTGGTCTGAAGCCTCACTGAAGGACTCTGAAGTCACACTGAATGATGACTCTGAACTTACATCTCTGACCCTGACTTTGGACCTCACCTCTATTTCCTTAGATGCTACTTTTTTCTTCTGCTAGGAATCTAGATACGTTTGTTTTGGAAAGGAAGCCAGCGAACGTCCTGTTCACTAGCCCAGATGAACTCAGCTGTGAGCATGCATGACGTGAGCAGAGTACTGATCCAGGAACTAGGAGACCCAGGTCCTGTTGCCAAACTAGCTGTGACCATGGGAGCGCTCCTTAGTCTCTCTGGGCCAATGGCTCAGTACCAAAATCTTTCCATTCTTCTTAAATAATTGTCATCGGTAGTGACTAACATGGATTCAACGTCACATTTGTCCTCCTTTGCCTTAGATACTGTTGAGGGTACCTAGAAATATTTGATGGAAGGCACCAGAAGAATATGAAAGTAACATCTTCCAACTGTCCAATGGCCTTGAGAAAGGCCGTGTAGAGCACAGTAGGATGACTTGTAGGGACTTCTGCTTCCTGAATGGTCACAGGTAGCTAGAAGGCATTTTCGAAGGCTTTGCAGCAGGAGCAGCATTCGACTTAGGGGCTGGAAAAAGTGTCTTTGAACAGATTTGCCCTGAGTATCACAGGAAAGTTAGCATCTTTGATGCCTGTCCACTAAGATGCCAACGTCTACTTCTCTAAGCTCCTAGCAGACCAAGGTGTCTACAGTTAGGAGTCATTGCTGGTCTAGCCCATCATTTTATAGTGGGAAAGATTCAGAGACGCTCACCCTTACTCTGTTGATGGAGTGAGGATGGGATGCAAGTCTTTTGATTCCCTGGTAGGTTTTCTCTCTCTAACCTTGGGAAGACCTAAAATGAATCAGTGTTCTGGGTCAACTAGACCAGTTTCCAAAGCAGAGTGATGCTGCCTCTTGTCCCTTCCCGGGCAAGATTATCTACTGAGACACCAGAAGAAAACAGAAGAACATTCTATTTCTGTTTTATCTTCTCCTTTAAAATTCCATGGGATTTTATAATATATATAATAGGTCAGCACAGTAGTATATGTATAATTTATAAATACATAAATATACATACATTGGTATGCATTCAAATATGTTTTAACTGATGGTGTACATAATCAAAAAGTGTGGAAACCACCACCTAAGTGTCCTTTTCTATTTCTAACTCTAAAATAATTTTCAAATTGCCTTGCTTTGTTTTACAGTCTTGTTTCCCAGGAAGAAATCTGCAGGGAGTTCTTGAAAGACAAAAGATAAGGTGAAATGCTAACCAAATTAGAACCATCTAGAAGAACGATTAGCAAACCATGCACTGGAATTCCACATTACCAGCTGGGTTACTTTGGTCAATTTATTATTTTAATTGGACTAACCATTTTTCCTCCCAACACCTTGTCTGGCATTCAGTCCAGAAAATCAAATCAACTGTACTTAAGTGATGGGGCCCGTCTTACTGAAAAGACAATCTGGAATTGTTGAAGGAAATATGGAAAGGAAAGATTAAAAGGAGAGGGCGTCCCCTCAGGAGCTGTTCCCTAATTTAAATATTTTCCCTATTTTTCAGTAAGTTTCACCTACTCTTGGACCAGAGTTTAAACTGCTTCCCTTTTAATGATGTTTCTCTTAGCCTCACTCTGCCACGTGAGATGAAGCAGTACACAAAAGGAGAAGAGCACCTTCTACCTAGATGGCTAGACATCACCCTGGCACACCTTGTAGGTCTCCTTACACTGGCACAAAGCAGTCTCCACTGGGGCCTTACTCAACATGAGAGAAATAAAGGAAAATCTACATTTTTATGAAACGATACCCCCGCCCCACCCCCAAATCCCAGGCAGCGATAAAGATTAAACTTTTCTAAAACATACTTACAAAAATTGCCTGATGGCCAGATGGTCCCTGGAGAGGGGAAAACAAACAAAAAAACAAAAAACAAAACAAAAACAGAAGAGACATTAACAATAAAAAAAAAAAGTGGAAGATTAAAATGAATCCACAGAGTACCTGCCCTTTCTCTAGCATGAAAGCTAGGGCAGCAAACACATCACTACAATATGCATTTTGCATCAGGGGGGCATGGTGGGGATCGAACTCAGGGCTTTGCATTTTATCAACCATTTACTCATTTACTAGGTTCTTATTTCAGGCCAGATGTCATGCAGACGGCTCTACGACCATTGACACTTTGAATGTTCCCAACATCCACAGGATGATCTGATAGAGGTTAAGTCTCTCCAACTTTGGTCATGGCATGCGTAGTTTCTTGGAAACCTTTTGATAGCATTTCTAAGCCAAAAGAAATGCCCGAGTTCCATTAATTAAGTAGTTACAGCCAGACAACTTGTTATCAGTGGTTTACACAAAAGTTGATGTTTTTCCTTGAAAATTGTAAATATTCCACAATGCTGCAGAGCCCCGAGGCACCCAGGCACACGGTTTGGGAAGCACAGATATGTTATCTGTGGCATCAATAGTACTAGTATTCCTATTTTATTAATGAGAATTTGAGACGCAGCAAGATTACCCAGCTGGTTTGTTGTAATGCAGGAAGCTGAAAACACACAGTCTGAATCCAGAGCCATTCTGTGATGCCAACCTCTCCTGTCTTGCATCCTGACTTACTACACTTATGTCATTGTTCCTCTCTCCATCCAGTATATTCTGTAACTCTTCCCACCTTTGCCCAAACACACATGTACAGAGGCGTGTGAACACAGAGGCATGCTCATTTGTGGGTTCAAAGCATTCCCTCCCATTGGGATACACCTCCCTTAAGTATGACTTTCTAGAATCCTGCTTCAATTTTCAGCCCAAATTTTACTTCTTGACCACTTGTTCCCAAACTCATCTCTGCCTCTTCAAATGCTGTTTATCTCTCAAATGACATATTAATGACATCTGGCTTTATGTGGTTTGGTAATTATTTTATCAGTGTGTATGGAGTTTTTCCCAACAAGAATGAATACTGCCCCAAAACAGGGAGTGTGTGTTATCTAGTGCTGGGCAAAAAGAAGCCACTATGGCAATCTGTTTAAATCAGGAGGGTGACCCACTGCTGAACTTGACAACATACGCTAATGCCTGAGTGTAAATAGCAGAGAATATATTTAACATAGAAGTAATCAGGAATGATAACTAACATCTACATGGCTTTTACATTCTATGAAAGGCTTTACACACATGATTTTATTTAGTTCTCCTAACAGTCTAATTATAATACTCCTTTCAAAGGAGAAAATTGAAGCTCAGGCGAGTTAAGCGACTGGGTGAAGTTCCACTCTACAAGAGGAAGAAACAGGTACAGCAGCCCAGTGTGCTGGTCACCCTTCTGGCCCTCTGCTTTCAGGCTGCCTTGTAGTAACCTTCATAGATACGCCAAGTTCTGGACCAGGTCCTGTGTGAAGGGCAGGCTCTCTGTTTCAAAAGCACTGTCCAGATTTCAGGGCCCTCTATACCTGGACTGTGTTCCAGGCAGAGCTGTGAGCCCCTTGGGACACTTCTAGGGATGATTCTGGCCCTTGGTGGAGTCAGTGGGCTTGTGCAAATTTCCGGGGCACTCGAAGGGAGAGGGAACCTCAAACTCATGTTTTTCTAGATGTGGCCAACCAATCTCCCCCCTTATGATTGAGTAAACCACAGGGCTGGGGCTGAGGGCTTCTGAAGCTAACAAGCTTGTGCAAGCAAAAATCTAGTTTGAGATTAAAAGCATGCCATGAAAATACAAGCAGGCTAAAAATGTGCATTGATTGTTTTCAGGTCATGAGAACTTTGGTAAAACCAGCTAGGGTAACGGCTCGAAAGTGTCAGCCCTGGGCTTACTGTCAGTTCTGTCTCTTACTAATACATGATTTGGGGAAGTTATTTCACTTCTCTGAGTCTCAGCATTCCTGTCAGTAAAATGAGGTCATAAGACAGTTGTGAAGAATAAATGGCAAAACAAATGTAAAGCATGAGGAATGGTCTTGGCAGGTGACAGTCACTTAATAAGTAAGAGCCACTTACAAAAGATGACAATAGGTTTCAGACTGTGCTGCACCTATAGGGACTTAATAAATAAGAGAGAGCGTTGTCACTACTACCACCAGTTTGACAGTGTTACGGGTACTGGATGGCTCTAGCCTGGAGCACAGAGTAGCAGACCAGGGAGGAGGAGAGTGAAAGAAAAGAAACCGGAAGGTGCTGAAGGCAAAAACATTCGCCCAGAGAGACCTTGACAGGAAACAGAAAAGAGGGAGAGAAGAGGAGCTGACAATTGGCGCTGAGCTTGAAACGGAAAATAAACAACTTTGACTGTTTGAATATACATTTCAAATTACATCTTCTTCTGCATTGTGTCTCCAGGCAGTTGGGAAGATACGAATATGTCATATTTATTTATAAAGCTTTATTGGGATTTCAAAAAAATCAAAATTAAACTTTAAGAAGAAAAGAAAGGGAAAAAAAATAGCCACGAGGCAGCTATTTCCTTGCCTGGCAAAATGGAATGGAGGCTGGGATAGAAGCATTTATGCCAGGACCCTTTCGACACACGTTCTGCCTTTCCAGAGAGAGAAAAGGCAGGTCACAGATGTGGTGTACACGCAGGACAGCTAGAAATTCCAAAGGACTTCACAAATGTTAGTTATTACTATCATGCAGAAGGGCGCACAAGCACCAGTTCAGCGATCATCTGAGTTTCCCTGAATGCCGAGCGTAGGGGTGCTTTGGAGGGGGCCGCCAGCACGAGGATACTCACAGTGACTGGGTGGTCCCAGCTGAGTGGCACACTACGCGACTGCTCCCTCGGGGACTTATCTGCGCCGACCTCAGAGTAAAAGACCTTGAAAAGACACACACAGCTGGTGAGAACAGAACCAATACTTTATGATCAGTGGTTCAAGTCGTACTCACTAAGACGGTGCTTCCAAGATGCATCGTCCCACTCCACACTCTAGTTTGGAGGGAATGGACATCAGATACACCCGCTGGGGCCACAAGCTCAGAAGCCTGCAGAGGCCCAGAAGACAACTAGGAGCAGAGAAGGAGGATGAAGAGGGCGGGCTCATTCTTCTCACGGTCCCCTGAACCACGACCTTCATGGCTAATATTCGTTTTCTCATATTTGATATGACGTGAGTCCAGAAATCAAAGATTGTTGTCCCTTGGTGAAGTGGAGATAGTAAGGAGTAATGGAACTTGTGTGTTACGGGGAGTTTTGGTCCCATCTCAAATGGGAACTCAGCTGCACCAGGTAGGGTGCTCCACAAACATGCGGGCTCAGTGTGGGGGCCCCAGACCCCAAAATTTCAGAGATCCAACTATTTATCAGAAATGTCTTGAATTCTAAAATCTGACTTGTTTCTAAAAACACTGTTCAAAGAAAACATTTTGGTCAATGTACATCTAAAATGTACCATTAAAATAAAATTTAAAAAATTTAAAAGAAAAAGAAAACATTTTGGTGTACTGAAATCTGCCCAATTTGCAGGCCATGATGGTAAGAATGCTTCTGTGTTCCTTCCTCCACTTTACCTGTCCACTCCTTTAGCTCAAGTCTTAGGTTATTTAGTAGTTATTGACAACATTCCACAGTGACTTCCTATGATTTTCCATGTTTCTGCATTATTCTCCAAACTTGGCTATAGGCAACTGGAGAGTAGAAGCTATACCTTCTATTTGCTTTGTATTTCCAACTGCTGCACAGAGAAGATTCTAATTAATGAATGCAGATGGCATGTTCAGGGCTCTTACAAATGTCTTAAAACATTTCTTAGTTTTACAAAGGAGAATGGAGCAGTTGTTCATATGGGGGGACTGATAAAAGGAGGCCATAGATGGGTTGACCATCCATAATCCAAAAATCCAAAATCTGAAATACGTCAAAATCTGAAACTTTTTGAGTCCCAAACAACACCGAAAGTAGAAAATCCCACACGTGACGAAATGTGATAGGTCACAGTCAAAACACAGGAGTACTAAAAATATCGAATGAAATTCCCTTTAGGTTAGGCATGTAAGGCACATATGAAACGTAAATAATTATTGTGCTTATACTTGGGTCATGTCCATCCTCAAGATATCTCATTATGTATTTGCAAATATTCAAAAACCCAAAACATTTCTGATCCCAAGTATTCTTGATAAGGTATACCCAACCTGCTATGGGAGGTACTGGAGTAGGAAGGATGTAGAGTCACCCCAGCACACCATGCCCATGTACTCACCGTGTACCCCACAATTGGGCTCCCAGGAGACCGGGGCATTTTCCACTTGATGCTGAAAGCCGTACAGTTCAGTGCACTCAGCTGGATGTCCAGTGGAGGCCCCAACTTGCCTGCCCCCAAACAAAAGAAATTGTATTAGAAGCCCCTGCATCCTGTCTTGAATATACTCACACAAGATTCATGACTGTGTGCTTGTAGATGGAGGCATACTTAAAGATACTTCCACAAACCAGAAATGCACTCATTCTTCTGATGCACAACACATGTCTCAGCTAAGCTTCTTGTCTCAAGTGAGCCCACCAGAATTTTGCTTTCCCTTCCCAGCCTGGCACTGGTGGAGATATCAGCCCCCAGATTTTTCTTGGTCCATTCTATAACATCTAAAAGTCAGGAACCAGCAAAGCGAGATTCGGCATAGCATAGACTTGGCTCTTCTGACTTGACTCTAAGAGTCTGGAGTAAAGCAAGGTGATGAGTTTTTATTTACTCATAATATATATGTTGTACACATGATAGATGCACATCTGCGCATATAGATAGTGTATTCTTATCATGGAGCATTTTGAAAATATGGTTAAGTATAAAATGAGATTTAAAATGTTCGAATGTTTTACTCTCAACTTAAATAATTGCATAACTATAAATAACAAATTTTATAAATATAAAACATGCAAATTGCCAAATTTTAGAAAATAAAAAATACGAAATTCTATCATTTAGAGGTGAGTCCTGTCAGTATTTTGGCATATGTGCAATTAAGAAAAAATTGTTTCATTCTGTGTGTGTATTTGTATTTATATATAAACTTTTATTTATTCTGTTTCACTGTATTTAGACTGATTGTTTATACATATATATGTTTATAATTTTACTTTACTTAATTTAGTATCATTAAACTAATTATTTCTAATGGCTGTGAATGCACATAATGCATGCACTGTAATAATATTTATTATTCTGCTATTGTTAGACAATTTCTCCCATATTTTACTATTTTAAATAATGTTTTATGAGGGCAGTAATCAGGTTTGTCCTGTTCAGCATAGAGACTAGTAAACAGTAAGTTCTCTAACCATTTCTTAAGTGAATGAATGTTCTGCATTTTGATGTTCCACTTCCTAATATGTCTTGATGTGCTTTCTTTTACACCGCCGCATATAATTCTCTAGCATACCAATTATGGTACTTTGCAATTCACAGAGGTCTAATGTATCTCTTTATTGGACTGGGGACAGTTTATTGCTGCTGGGACAACTCACTAATTTTTTCTCCATTGAAATGCTTCCATTACTTAAATTTGTTTTAATGACTCATAAAAGCTGAGGAAATTGCTCAATTAACCCCAAGTATTATATTGTATTAACTTTATATAACATACATTTTTGGGAAAGTCTCCAGATGTCTCAGATTTTTTTTCTTATTTCTTCTTCCCTGAATTAAATAATTAACTGCCTCACTAGTCATTTCAGTAACAGAACCCAAAGCTTTTCTGGGAGAGCAGGTATGTAACGAAGGCTCAGTTCTGTCACTCGGTAAGAATTACAAGGCCAGCAGCTCCCTTCTGTCTCGCAGACACTTACATCTCTTGCTACTCAAGGATGTGATCTTCGATGATTTCTTTGGCTCTGCCTCAGTTCAAGATTCAAAATCTCATCTGATTGGCCAAACTTAGGCCACAAACTTCCTCCTGGCTCAACCAAGGGGCAGGAGAGAAAAGATGAGAGTTCTTTCCAGTTTCCAAACTAGGAAATAAGGGGAGTCCCGGGATTTGTTCTTATACCAGCCTATCCTCAGAAAAAGAAGGCATCCCAAAGGAGGATGGGGTCACAAGAAAAGAACGGCAGCTCATGTAGCCAAACACTTTACCACACAGAGTACACATGTACGTTAAGCACTATCCCACCGATGGACATTAAGGGTGCTTCCCAAACTGTGCAATTAGAAATAATGCCAAAAGGAATATCTGTGTATGTGCCTTTTGTTGCAAATAAACAAAAATTTCCAAGGTAGTTGTCTATGAAAAAATTACAAGTATGGAGTGCATACATTTCAATTTTTGTACCTACTGACATTATTCTTCTCAAAATATTAAATGAGTAAAACTTTAAGCATGTTTTGTTAAATTTGGGTAAATTAAAGCAGAATTCCTGTATCTCCAACAGTTTCTCAGCCTGGTATTTTGAGCTAGACAGTTTACACTGAGAGCCATCCTGTTGCATTGTAGGACATTTAGTAGCATCCATGGTCTCTACCCCCTAGATAACAGCAGCCTCCCCAACCCATTGGTGAAAAACAAGGATATTCTGACATTGCCAGACATGCTCGGGAGAGCAAAATTGCACCCCCTTCCATACTGATAAGCAACAATGTAGGAGAAGGAGTATTTTAAAGACTTTTAACAAATATAATCCAACTTCCATCTAGAAAATTAAGCACTTTATAAGCTTGCAGTGGTATATGAGAATGCTCAGTATAAGCAACACGGCCTCGCCAGGTCTAAATATACCAGGTAAAATTTTTGGCTCTTCAAAAGACACTGTCAAGAGTATGAAAACATAGGTCATAGACTGGGGGAGAATATTTGCAAAAACATACCTGATAAAGGGCTATTAGCAAAATATACAAATGCTGTAGACTGAATGTTCATGTCTGCCCAAAACTAGTAGGTTGAATCTAATTCACAATGTGATGGCATTTGGAGATGGTGCTTTGGTTATGAGGGTGGACGACCCATGAATGGGATTGACAGGCTTATAACAGAGACTTCAGACTTCTCTCCCTTCCCTTCTTCTACATGAGGACACAGCAAGAAGACCAGGAAGCAGCCTTCACCAAACACTGAATATGTTCTTTGATCTTGGATTTCCCAGTCTCCAAAGCTGTGAGAAATAAATTTCTGTTGTTCATAAGCCACATAGTTTATGATATTTTATTACAGCAACTGAAAAAAATCAGGACAACAACAACTCTTAACTCCAACAATAAGAAAACAATCCAATTAAAAAGTAGGACAAAGACCTTACAGACACCTCATCAAAGATCTCCAGATGGAAAATAAGCATAGAAGGTGCTCTTCAATATGTCATCAGGGAAATGTAAATTAAAACAACAATGAGCTATAACTACATACTTCTTGGAAGGGCCAAAAGCCAGAACAAAGACATCACAAAATGCTGACAGAAGGGGAGCAACAGGAACTCTCATGCATTCCCGGTGGGAAGGCAAAATCGTAGGGCCACTTCAAAAGACAATTCAGTGGTTTCTTATAAAATTAATAATACTCTTATCATATTAGTCAACACTTTCACTCCTTGTTATTTATAGGAGTTAAAACCTTATGCTCACACAAAACCTTTCATGAGGATATTTAGATCAGTTTTAGTCATAGCTACCAAAATTTGGAAGTAAGCGAGATATCCTTAGATAGGCGAATGGATGAATAAACTGTGGGACATCCAGACAACAGAATATTACTGAGCACTAAAAAGAAATGAGATATTAAACCATGAAAAGACTGGAATACCTAAAATAGCTGTATGTTAATATGTCAATCCTTGAAGTATTCCAGAAATTATATCTTTTGCAAATAGTCAATTTACAGTGACAATTTTAGATCTCATTCTAAAAACGTGTGAAGTTTTAGTGCAGTACTAGTGAAAAAAAAAAGATACAGAGGAAATTTAAATGTATATCAGTAAGTAAAGTAAATCAGACTGCCAAAGCTACATAATATATTATTCCAACTATACAACATTCTAGAAAAGGCAAAACCAGGGGGACTGTCAAAAGATCAGTGGTTGGGATTAGAGATTGAAGGGAATGAGAGTTGCATAGGTGAAGCTCGGGATTTTTAGGGCAGCAAAAGTATTCTATATCACACTACCATGATGGCTATTAGACACTGTACATTTATCTGTACCCAGGTGCACAACATTAAGCATGAAGCCTGGTTAATGGACTCTAACTAATGGACACTGCCAACTTTATTGTTGAGTGGAGGTTGAGCAGTTACAAAAAAATGTACCACTCTGGCAGGGGACGTTCATAAAGCAGGCATCTGTGCATGTGTGGAGGCAGGAGGGTTGTGCAAGAATCTCTGGGCCTTCTCTTCAAATTGCTCTAAGGAAATGAAGGCAAACTTGACAAATGTGATACAAAGTTGAATAGTTTTATATCTTTGCAGTTACTTTTCTTCTTCTATTCATCTGCTTTGCGCAATTTTCAGTTGGGTTGTTCATTTTTCTCACCAGTTCATAAGAACTCTTTACATGTTAAAGATGTGAAACTTTGACCTGCGTTTTCTCCAAATCATTTTATGACTGAGCCCACCTGTGTAATTCCCCACTACGGGTCAGGTTTATTGCTGAGTTAGGAGGTCTATGCTAACACAGCCTCAAAGGCACCTGAAAAGTGGAAAGAAAGATAATGGAAATGTCCCTCGCCGAACCATAATATAACCAGTAAGCACAACCATACCCATAACCTTCGGAACTGCATCTACTCTCTTTGCTCTGGCAAAGTTGCAACTGACTAAATCTACTTGGGTCAATAAGAAAGGAATGAGCACCTTTTCTCTGTGTGTCTACAATGGTTCAATACAGAAAATAGAAAACACTAGGTATTTTAAGCAAAAACAGAAATCGGTAGAAAGGGTAGAGTAGTGGAATTCAGGAGTCTCTATTGGCTCCATTTGAAAGGGAGATTGAGAATGCTCCTGATTCAGAACCAGGAAACTACTGCTATTTCTCCCCACCGCTATTACTGCAGTCACAGTTGCCTTTAGACACCCAAGCTGGAGATGGACCCTGAAATTTTACATCTCATGCTTTGATGGCCTCTCTTGGCTGGAGAAATAGCAGCAGGATTGTGAACTCTAGCCTACTCCTGCCTTCCATATCTCCCAAGAGTACAATCGATTGGTTGGACTTAATTTACAACCAGAATATTGTCTATAAAGGAGTCTGAGAAATGCAGTTTTTATTTTTTTTTGTCTTTGCTTTATCATAATGGCACCTAGGAAACGGATATCTTAGTTACTTTCTTGCTGCTAAGCACAATTCCAGACACTTACAGTTTACAGGAGGAAAGGTTTATTTTGACTCACAGTTTGTAGAAGTTTCAATCCATAGTCAGCTGGCTCCAAGGCAGGGTGGCACGGTTAGTGGGACATGGCAGAGGAGGCTTGCTAGTGGCATGGCAGGCAGCAAGCAGAGAGCGATCAAAGGAGCAGGGAGGGAGATAAACTCTTTCAGGCCCCATCCTCTGTGACCCACCTCCTCCTCACGTCACATTTAGCTATAAACTCATCAGTGGAATAACGCAACAATGAGTATCATGTCTCTGTGATCCAGTCACCTCCCCAAAGCCCCATCTATGAGTGCAAGAGGATTTGCTGGTAAACATCTAGATGTAAACCATTACAATGTGTAAAATGAATGTTGAACAAGTCAACCTATAGTATTCATGACATTCATAAAGTCCTAAATTCCAATATGCTATCACTTGCATTTTCATATTCTGTAAAATATATTTAAGGCAAACCTTGCTGGGGCGTAGTTAGATTCGATTCCTATTTTATTAGAATTTTCACTAATTTATTTGTTCATTCACATACCTAACAACTATGAATTAAGCTCTGTACACATACTGGGCACTGGTTCAGTCAGAGAAGCCACGTTAATGATGAAGAGAGATGTGGGGCCACAGACAAGTCAGCGGAACATTACAATTGGATGCAAAGAGCACCAAGGTCAGGAAGTAGGAGGTACTTTGGTGGCACCTGGCTGTGCCCAACAGACCAGCAAGAATGAGGCAGGCAGAGTGGGGACGTGAAAAGTGTCCTGGTGGAGGAAGCAGTGTCTACTTTTCTCCCAAAGAATTGGGGAAAGAGCCGCATATACACAACTCTCCAGGTCCAGAGGTGAGTGTATGAGGGTAGCAAAGGAGAGAAGGAACTGGGGTGGCCGCAAGCATTCTGGCTTGGGCAGCAGAAAGGAGAGAATGTGTGCCTCCCGCCACTGGGAACACTGATGGCTTCTTCTGCTGATGAAGCAGGAGGCTGCACTCATCTACTGCTGGGATGCGAGAGGTAGACAATATTTTTGGACCAAATATCAAAAATACTACAGATGAGTCCGAAATAAAATTACAGAAAATAACTGAATTTTAAAATAAAAAATTTTGAGGAGGAACCTTTCTAAGCTTTTCAAAAGAGGTTAAAAAATAAATCAAAAGGAAAGTAACGGATTCTAAATCATAAAACTTTCATTACGCGCCTCAAAAATTACAAAAGGAAAATTCAAAACAACAGATTGAGGGGTAAATAATTGCTGCAAAATGACAGGCCAAGGGATAGCTTTATTATAAAACTCATACATATTGATAAAAAATTCAGACCCTATAAATAAAATATGAAGAGACAACTCACAAAAGAAGACGTATAGCTAGCAAACACACATAGGGGAAATATTCAATTTTGTGAGTTATCAAAGAAATACAATTTTTAAAAACTGAGATGTTGTTTTCACCTATTAAATTAAGCCAAAATATTTAAGTGAGAGTAATGAATGCTGACAAGAGTACATGAATGTGCTTCTCTCAAAAAATCACTTATGGCAGCATAAATGAGTATGCAGGCATTTTGGAAGATGATTTGGCAATGTGCAATGCTATCTAGAGCCATAAATCTGTTCCTATCCTTTGACTCCCAGAAGTGTGATTAGTCTGCCTGGGAAAGAATCTTCAAAGAAGAAAAGGCCGTGCCGGGATGTTCTTCCTAGTATCCCTCATGGTACAGGGCAACCACAGACCATTGAACATGAAAAAAGGGGGAATAGTTAGGTCCACTACGTCTCGTCACCTAAATGGCTTGGTGTACAAACATTAAAAATGAGATTGCACTAAACACATATGGTGACTTGGGTTGGATCCTGGAGCAGAAAAAGGACACCGTAAAATCCAAACAGGGGCTGGGGTTTAGATGACAGCATTTCACTTACTCGTCAGCACTGTCACTAAAGTTGTAGCTGTGACAGTGTGCTATGGTTATCTGAGATGATACCATGAGGAGAAACTGGGTGAAACATGTACAGAAATTCTCTCTACCACCTTTACAACTCTCCTATAAACCTGAATTTTTTTTTTAAGTTTATTTCAAAAACGAGGCTTGGATCATGAAATTATGATTTAGTATTAAACAAAGAAGTATACTCAATTGCCATCAGCACTACTATATGGGCATGTATTCATTTGAAAAATAACCAAAGTCTTCTGGGATTCTATTTATTATAATATAAAAACATACTGGCATTTCCTCAATATTAATAAAAGTTCAAATAGTAGGCCACTTACACACGGAACAAATAAGATTTAACAGTTAAATACAGAAATAACACTCATATTTCACCAACAACTGTTACAAATGATGAAAATTATGTTATGTAACTAGTTTTGAAGAACCGTGGCCTTTGAAACTAGTATAATGCATTTATAAAGTATACCTTGAAGCCGTGTTCTTGTAAGCTAAAGGCAGTACTTCTGAAGAGCTAACTGAATAAAAACGGTGTTTCTTTGCCGCAAAGGAGCTGTATTCTTGAGCTTTCTTCTTCTCAGGGCTCTTAAAACTGTATTAGGCTTTTTTGCATCACAAAGTTCTGAATAACTAGGTCAGTATCTTACGATAATTTTATTTCATGAAATACTTCAACTTCCTGAGCAAAAATCATCCCTGATTCAATTAGTGCTGTAATCCAATTCATAAAAATACTTCAAAAAGCAAACAAAAATATCATCTGTGACAGAAATACATTGCTAGCTTTTTCAGTTATTTGATTTGCATGGAATGAACCAAGTAATATTCACTGATGCAGTGGGAAGTGCCCAGACTAACTAAAAACAGCCAGGAAATTCTGACTGGGTAAACAAAAACCGTATTTCCATCTTTTTGAACCTTACTCTGGCTACCATTACTAAAGTAGCACTGTGAAGCTGTGACCCGGAAGACGACACCCACTCGGGCCACTTGCAAGGTGATGCCTTCAGGGCAGCAGCGGAAATGCGCTTTTCAGACACAGAGAGTGTTCGCCGTAGTTAACCTGAGACTACAGAAATTCTCAGACACCGTGGAGCAGCAGGTGGCATCTTTCGGAGACAGTTACATTCACATTGCAATCATACCTCCCTTTGAAAGCTACCATTTCAGAGTGTAATCCACCATTGCAGAGTGTGGTAGACAGAGCAAGGGGTGGGCTGCCACAGGACGAGGGGCAGGTCTGTCTGCACTGCCTCTTCTCCAAGTGGACACTCAAGGCCTCTGAGAAATCAAAATTGGAACCTAGTCTCTCAGGTCATTGTGAAAGGATATTGTATACTTGTCTGGGCAGAAGGAAAGGAAATACCGTACTGAACCGTACATTTTAACATAAATGGTACCAGGGCTCTAGTGCTCGATGCATGGACGTTAGGGGCAGGTCTGCGTCTGGACATCTCGAAACACAACTTCATGAATTGGGCGCAGCTGGTTGTGAGGGGACAGCTCAGAGGGTACCTTCTGGCCCAGCTGCCGACTTCTGGCAAAGGGAAGCCCAGGCTGGGCGTCTCCTCAGTGCCCATTAAGAAGCAGGCTGCAGGTCCAGAGGAAATATGTGCAAGAGATGGGAGAGAGAACAGTAGGCTCCAAAAGTTGGCAACCTACTACAGTGACAAGCAGACGGCCACTTTCAAGGTGCAGCAATACCCCTAACTCCAGCTACTATACTAGAGGAGTTGAAGCAAACAAGGGCTTTTCAAGCACCCACTCGGGGCGGAAGCTTGCACAGTGTGATGTGTTGTTTTTACTGGCTCAAGCTGACTTCTCAGCACACAGTCTAAGAAAGCAAGCAGACAGGGTGGCAAATTTCCACTCACCGACCTCCCATTACCACACACACTCATGCACATAAACATATATACATATAGGCATATGCATATACACAATGTGTACATTCCCTCTCCTCGATATTAAAAAACCTTCCCACTTGAGAAATTTTGCTATTTTCCACAAGGGAAAATCAACTTACCTGTGCTCATTTACCAACTGAGAGGCCAAAGAAGCACAGACTGTAACCCTTGGCAAAGACATCTCACAGGAACGCACCGTGGAAGATGGAAGGCAGGGAGGGAGACTTACTTCATCAAAACCAGCGCTTCTCAATCCCTGGAGAGCATCAGAATGCCCTGGAAGAGGTTTGTCATAACTGATTGCTGGGCTTCCACCTTGAGTTTCTACTGCAGTAAAAGAGTCAGGAAAAGGGCTCAAGAATTTGCATTTCTTACAAGTTCTTGGAAGCTGCTGATTCCTGAACCAGCACTGGGAGACACTGAGGTCCAGGAAGCCCCTCTGACTTCAGCAATGGGAAAATTAAAACTCAAAGAAGCTAAGACTGAGCTCTCAGGACTCCGTGTGTGAGCTCACAGTAATCTGTGAAAACCCTTGATGTATGGAGTCCCTAGCCAGGTGCTTCCTCTACCTGGCATGTACTTCCGCATTTCACACAGCCGTATGGCTTTGAATTCCACTCTGGCCCTCTTCTCCAGCTGTGCACTGCCTGCCAACCCTTTTGTTACTTCAGCGTCTGTCTGTCACACTCCTTTCATTGGCCATCTCAATAATGATGGCTCCCAAGTGGGGAGGATGACACTACGGGGTACAGCAAAATTTCTCAAAGACCGGGTCAAGAACACTGTTACACAAGTTTGACAATGCTGTCCAGATGGTCCTAAGGTACACTTGCTATAGGCTGAGCCCTAGTGTGAGCCCCATTCTTCCAGGCTATCTCATCCATTGCTATAGCGTCTTGGCTTCCTGCCACATGTATTTTGTCCAGTGTGCTTTACACACCTGGCTGGGTATCTCAGCCTTACTAGTTCATAAATGCTCCAAATGACAGATGTCCTAGACTAGACCCATCATCTTCCCCCTGCATGCACATTGCCTCCTCTTCCCATGTTTCCCATAATCCAGACTCTTGGGCAGGTAAGTAAGTCTTCTTCTCTTTCATGTTCCAAGTGAACCCTCCATGCCACTCTCAACAGCCCATAGAATTTAAGCTCTGTGAGGGCAGAAATTTTAGTGTTTTCCCTTTATCGTAGGCATTTATAATAGCCTCTGGCATACAGTAGGCATTCTGTAATCTTTGCTGCCTGGCGGACTAAATAAATCCCTGTCTGCCTTCTTGCTCTTCTCATGACCTTACCCAGCATCCTATCAATCGGAGCTGATGTTCTTAATTAGCCACTGGCCTGAATCTGTTCTTCTGGGTGCCCACGGTGTCACAGACCTCCAGGGGCAAGTGTAGGGTACCTCTCCACTATAAGATTCCTGTCTTGGTTGGGACTGGAGGCCATTTGCTCCAGATCAGAGACCTGCTGAGACTGACCTCACGGTCATCTTATTCGTAGTCTGAGGGTCCAAAAAATGTCTGCACCAGAGATGCCTGGAGGTTGACAGTCTGTGGAAGGCAACTCTGAACAGGGATGCCTTTCCAAAGGATGGAAGAGGCCCTGGGGAAGAGCCAAGGTGATACATACTCCTAAAATGAATTGTCCCCATTCCATGGTCCTGAAGTCATAATCATGTAGATGCCACTTATTAGGACTAGAGATCATATGTCGACAACCACTTCCTGACAAGGTCGACAACCACTTCCTGACAAGGTCTCCCTCATGGCCTTAGGGGAGACAGCCCGTTCTCACAGAAAGCAGCACTTTCCAGAATGCCTGGAGCTCCCCACCAGATAAGGAGTCATTTGGGATTATTGTGAACACAATGACAATCACTCTGGGGAAAGCCAGAATCACCATTAGAACACTGCTGCAGGCAAAAATCCATGGGCGAATGCTAGCATTTCTGGGCAAAGCTGTGAAGATAGGACATTTGCACAACCTCAAAGTATCTCACCAAAAACATTTATGAATTACTGTGGTGGTTTTAATCTGTCCACAAATTCCATGACACTCTTCCCTCCAGAAGCTAGAGCTTAGGACTCTTCCCTCCTGGAGCTAGAGCTTAGAGCAACAGAAATGTCTTCCTCACAGTTCTGGAGGCTGGGAGATCCAAGATTGAGGTGCCAGCAGACTTGGTGTCCGGCGAGGATCTATTTTCTGGTTTATAAACCGCACATTCTTACTATAGCTTCACATGATAGAAGGGGAGACTTTAGTCTCTTCAGCACTTTATAAAGGCACTGGAACTATTCACGAGGACCCTGCTTTTATGGCTAAATCACTTTCCAAAGACTCCACCTTTGAATACTAGGTGAATACCAGGTGTCAGTATGTAAATTTGGGGGCACATAAACATTCAGTCCACATAGAGTTGAAGTCCCTGCCTGGAGTGTGGGCTGGATTTAGTGACTCCCTTCTAAAGAAGAGACCACGAAATGGGAGATGGAGAAAGCTGGCAGATACCACTTTAATCAGTTGACCAAGGTCATCCTCACCAGCCATAAGCCATGTCAATATCATGTGTATGATATGCCAATGACCTGAGAAGACCACACCACTGCGATTCCTCTCAAATATGCACAGCCTCGGTCTAATCACAAGGAAATACAGAAACATCTAAACTGAGGGACACTTTGTAAAACAAAGGACCCAGCATTTTAAAAAGAGTCAAGGTCATGAAAAACAAAAAAAGAAAGACTGAGCATTTGCTGCAGATTGGATAAGATAAAGATATGACAACAAAATGCAATGTGGTGCCCTTGATTAGCTCCTGGAATAGATAAGAATGTTGGGGAAAAACTGGTAGAATTTGAATAAGAACTGTGCTTTAGTTTAAGGTATTGTATCTACATTAATTTCTTAGTTTTGATAAATATGTTATTTATCAAATACAAGATGTTTACATCAGAGGAAGCCGAATGAAAGATATATGGGATCCTATACTAACATTATAAGTCTGTATAAATCTAAAATTACTCCAAAATAAAATGACTGAAGAAAAAAATAAAGGTCCTTTTTGTCATTATAATCCCAGCAGAAGTCCCTCCTCCCTCAGGTGGGAGGACTGTTCTAAGCCTGGAAAACTGACAAGAGAAAGCTGATCCCTTCCCAGAGTGCCCCACTTACAAGGACCAAACAACCACACTCGGTAAAAGCAGCTTTCCTCTGTCCCCTAATTAGGATCAGGTTTCTTTCCTACTTCTTCCTGCCAAGGCTGGCTTCTGGTAGCACCTAGCAGCACATCTGGTAAGGAGCTGTGTATGCCTGCCTAAGGCAGCAGCTTCTCCCTTCCCTTGTGCTGAGCCAGAATCTAGCTTCTGCAGTTTTCCTTCCTGACAGCAGCAAGAAATATTTTGCCAAGCCCCACCTGTGGTTCTTTCCTGGTGAAGCTCTGGGTTAGAACATGAAGTTTAATTATTAATAGACCATATGTAATTACAAGAGGCTTAAAACATCCTGTCTTTCAGGGACTAGAGATTAATAGTTATTTAAATATGGAAAAGAAACCAACTACCTCCATTTTCTCCAGATGCCTGAAATTATAGACAGTTGGTCCATAGTTAGAGCATATGAACTTGCTACAGATAGTAACAGTATAATCTACTGACCACCATCTCCGAACTTGGCGCGGCATTTTACAAAGACAGTTCACCCACCTCCCAAGCCCACAGGACGAGTTCAAGCAAATGAAAAACAGGTTCTCCCTCTTGCCAGACACAGCCGCCCAGCCTGGGCACAAAGCATGGAGACTGGGTGAATATCTATTCTGATGACTGAACGCTCATGATACGCCAACTGTTAAATATTTTGACTCGCCTTCTGCTATCATCAGGACAGGCTAGGTTATGTTACTGCTACAAATGACCACAATAACTGTGGCTCACATTAATAATGATTTGTTTATCGTGCGTTTTATAAAATCACTGGTGGTTGGTTGCAGTGTCCTCCACACCATCCCCATTGGGAGTCCCGGGCCAGTGCAGCAGCTGCTCTCTGAAGTATGGTGGACCATGGGCTTTGCTCGCCAAGCCTCTTCCCAGTAGCAACAGAAGTCACTCCCACTCACCCTTCATTGAACAGAGCTAGTACCGCCTGAGATCAGCTGGTCACTGTTATGGAGTAACAGTAGCATTCTGCAATATCCGAAGAAACACTGTGTCCTTTGGATGGGCACTGAGGTTTCATATGAAACACAGAAGAAGAGAGGCCCTGTCCAGGAGACATAACCTGGGAGGACAACTCCAGAGCATCTGCATTCTTGAGTACTTCCTGTCTACAAACTGCAATCACTCTTGCCCTGCTCGGGGCCCAAAGATGGGCAAGGAGAATAGAACTATTAGGCGTTTGTAATTATCCATTGCCCATATCCTCACCTTCACGTACGTGTTCTGGCTCTGCTAGCCTCTCTCTTGAAGTAATAGACTTAAAGTACCTTTCAACTATAATTAAAACACCATGGTATCGGCATAAGAATAGACAGACAGATCAATAGAACAAAACAGATAGCCCTAGAATGTATAAAAACTTAATTTATGATGAGAAAGCCATCTTGGATCAATGCAGGATGAAAGAATTATTCAACAGATGACATTAGGACAGTTGGTTAGCAAATTAGAGGAAAAAATCAATCTCTGGCCTTAACTCATACTACACACTGATATAACTTTAACTCCAGATGGATTAAAGAAATAGAGAAATAAACGTTTGTAAAGCCATAAAAGTAGAAGATTCTCCCCAATTACCCCTATCCACTCCAGCATAATTACTTCTACATTTTTATTAAAAGAAGAACTCATATACAAAATTAACAGATTATACAACAAATTTTTTTGAACTATTCCTGTCAAGACAACTACCAAAATTAAAATACTGCCTGGGGAGAAAGATTTAGAGACAGACAAAAGATAGATATCATTTAACATATAAAAAGCTCATACAAAAGACAATATAAGCATTCAATGATCTGTAGAGGAAAAAATGGACAAAGAGCATAAACACAAAAATTACTTTCTTAGAAAAGATAAAATTTAATCAAACAGATAGAAAAATATTCAAAACACATGACTAATTAAAGAAGTACAACTTTTGCAACCTTGAGGCCCATTGTTCATCTCTCTGTTAAAACAAGTTTTGACAATGATAAAGCCTAATTGTATAGAAGGAGTGTTTTAATACACATTTATTAGGGATTTATAATTCTAACTGGGCAATGAACAATGATTCTTAAATCTATACTAACCTGCCCTAGTATTCTAAAATCTCAAATCTATCCTCCAGAAATAATTTCAGATATGGAAAAAGGTTTTATAAGCATTTCTCATCTTAATATATTTATAATATTGAAAAATTAAAATAGAATGCATCCAGGCAAGAATATGTAAGTGAATTCTGGTAACATATATGCTTGAAGACCTATTATTGAAATGAAACTTATCAGAAGTCCATAATAATTTTATTATGGAATAACATCTGGGAAAATAATTCTGTTTTATGGATATAAGCAAAGTTATCCATGAAATGAATGTTCACACAATACAAAGCAAAATCCTGAGGAAAAAAATAAGCAAAAGTTTCACTGTGGCTGCCCGAAAGTGATTGCATCAGTTTCCTTTCTCACTGCTGACACAGAGTACCACGCACTGACAACCTAAAGGAGGACACATTTAATTTGGCTCACGGGTTCAGAGGTTCCAGTCCATGGTAAGCTGGCTGCAAGGCAGAAACATCATGGTGGGAGGTTGCAGTAGAGAAAGCTGATTAGTTCATCTCTGTAGGAGTCTCTTAATCCAGGCAAGATGACAGCTAAACCTAACCTCACAGTAATTAACTTTTCTTTCTCTTTTTCCATATACTTTTTCTCTAAAAAAGCATGTATTATTTTAATGGCAAAGCATCATAATACCTGAGTGTTGAGGGCTTCTGGTGCCATGTTAGTCACATTACAAGATCAAGTCACAAGTAACTACAACTAATGGCAGAAGAGTAAGATCCAGTATGCATTATATGCCAGATATATTCAGACTAATCCCATTTATTAATCTTCTCACTAGGTGTTATCATTCCTGTTTTACAAATAAGAACCTGAGACACAGAGATTGACCTTTCCAAAATCACACAGCTGTTGAGTACATGGTGGAGCCTTTATTTGATCCAAGACAGATGAACTTATTTCCACACTACACACGGTTATTTCATTTAACAATGGTCTGAACCCTATAAATAAAAATCATAATAATGTTTATTTACAGATGAAAAACTGAGGCTTTGAGATGTTAAGTGCCCATGATTATAGGCTAACAAGCCTGGACCTTGTAAGTGAACTCACAAATTCTGACTCTGAGATCCACCCTCATTCCTAGCCACTGGATTCAATTGCATTATTCAAAAAATAGTCCTTGTAACTCCTGTACTTTTCTCATTTCCCTCTGTTGCCCTCCTTGTTAAGGGGGTGCATACTACAGGGATCATCTTTCGAACAATCAGCATGATGACTGAAGTCATTGATAACGCATACTTGAAAACCACTGGAAGATTAGATTGTAGGTATTTTTCACCATAAATAACATGAGGCAGACCTGTTAAATGGCTTGATGTAGCCAGTCTACAATGTATAGCACTTCAAGCCATCGTGTTTAACACCATAAATGTATGTATAATTGTCGGCAATTTGAAAAAGAAAAGTGCCGCATACAAAATGGGATGACACACGGCTACAAGTGGAAGAGAGAAAGACCAGGAGTCAGGCAAAGTGAAATCACAGGGCAGAGGAGACTAAACATGGGGTATGTCGACTCCTGCATCTGGCCACCCCTGGAAAGCGTCTCCCCAGGCCTGGTGACATTGAAAGTTTTCTCACACTCCGACCTTCATTCCTCAGAAGTTCTCCCACGTGAGCAACCTTGGTGAGAAGGAGAATTTAAGGCCAAATTGCTTCGAAGTGGCAGATCAGATACAACGCTTCCAAGACTGAGGTCCTCAGCTTCCTGTCCCCACATCTGTAAGTCTGTGTTAGCTTGGCAATTGTTTGCAAATTCAAGCCTGAAGCACAGATGATTACAGCCTCGATATTTATGCTAAAGCATTAGGAAAAAGCTGACCCATTTTTTTCTTTTTACAGTATAACACTGACAGAGATTCCTAGAGAAGGAGGACTAGGATGAAGAAGACAGGCAGGAGAAAAGGAAATTCTATCTTGTAACTGAAGCAGAATAGTTTCATCTGAAAATAACTAGAGAATAATGATAACAGGCACTTTTAGAGCCCTCATGTACCTCATATGTCTGCGTGAGTTAACTCAGAAAGCAAATACCTCTAGCTCATTTAATGCTCACACCAACCTCACGCAGTAGTTGTTTCCATTTCTTATCACTCCCATAGTAGAGTGGTGCCAAACAGTGTGGCTCATAAATGACAAGGCGGGAGGCTGGACCCCAGAGCCCGCAGCTCTGCACTCTTTGCCGATCCGAAGAAAGCAAAGCAGGAGTGCAAAACTGCAGTGCAGAGTAAGTAAGTGGAAAGCAAGAAAGATACCACTATCTGGCGATTTGGAGAAAGGAGAGTACCAAAGCATATGTTAAAGGTCACCCAAATCTGTTTAACCTCTTTAAAAGCTCAGTATCAATTTCAATCAAGGGTGAAGTCCCATCTGCTGTCTGATGCTTTGTGTGTAGCTCAAGCATTTGGCAACCCTTGCAGCTCAGAATAGTATTAGCGACCTGAAATTCCCCACTAGGGCCCATCTGAACCATCCGTGTCTCAGTCGATGCCACAGTCCAGCACTGTGTTCTGGGGGGGGGGGGCATTTGGGGTTACTGCGTAACGTGAGGCTACTGACATTTTTCAAGGAGTGGGCAGGCTTGAGTTTACCTGCTCCCCTCCCAAGTACTTGAATTTACTGTCCTGAAGCAGAATGTCTATCTCCTGTTACTACTGAAAAAGAGAAGGGAAGATCAGGCAAAGGAAACAAGCACAAAGCTGAAATCCAAGCCTTCTCAGACCACCAGCTGCACGAGCTGGGCTGCAGCCTCCTCACTTTGTAGCGTCAGGGCTTTTGGTCACTTGCTCCAAGTGGTTCTTTAGCTTCTGCTGAGTACACACAGCCAGTGGCCACGGGCTGGTCTGCACAGGGTACACGGGGCTCAAACACCCAAAGAGTGCGGGTGAGGATAGAGCAGCCCACACCACAGGCTACTGAGGCTGGAGCAAAGTCTTGCTGCCTTTCACTCCCTCCATTTCTCTTTCATAAGAGTGCTACTGATTGGCTTAAAATAATGAACACGTAGTGGGTTAGGCAGAAAGAAAATATTTTTATTATTGTTAAAAGGCCCTGATTTGAAGGGCTTGCCAGTTTCTGGGGCCTCAATATATCATGATCAGCTTTAAGTTACCAACGTAATATCACTGAACACAATGTTGGGGAGAGATGTTACTGCACATTATTGGGGAGAGATGTTAGCACATTATTATGCAGTATATCCACATCACAGGTACTAGATGGAAGTAATCTCAAGAACATGGATTAGCTGGACATGGTAATCCACACATGCAATCCCAGCTACTCGGGAGGCTGAGGCAGGAGGACTGTAAATTCAAGGCCAGCCTAGGCAATTTATTGAGACCCTGACTTAAGAATAAAAGGGATTGGAAATATAGCTCAGTGCCTCTCAATTTGATGCCTAGTACCACACACACACACATACACACACACACCACATAAAACAAAGATAAAACAAAAATGTAGTAAAATAATTAGTAACTGATGAGTTTTGAGCATTTGATTATGTTTATACAATTTGATCATTAATAATGGCTATATTTAACAGCTAGCTAACAAAATCCCTGACAGTCTAAAAATTAGCCCTCGAGAGCTGATGGGAGCCAGCTCTGACACAACAGCATGACTAACCCCACCCAGGTACCACCGCTGCATTTTCGATCCTTGCATGGTCAGGGTTACTCTGTACCGTTGTAGAGCTGGGGAATGCGGTGCACAACCTATTCAACCCTGACAGGTAATAAGCAGGCCAGGGCACATCTCTGTTCTTGCTTCAGGATCTTTCTTCTAATCTTCCGCCTATCTGAGTGAGGAAGCCCTGATGGAAAAAGCACTGAGAAGCTCTCTGACACCTGTATCTTCCCCTAGATTCCGTCAGCATCATCATCATTATATTCCTACCTCTTTTTGAATAAAAAATTTGCGTTCAGAGTTCTTAATGCAATTTACTTTTAGCCCTTGGCACAACTCTTTCAAACAAGCATGACATATCCTAATTCTTGAATGAGGAATCCCGAGGAAGTGTAACTAACTTGGTTAAGTGCACGCTGCTAGAAACACGCCAGGATCAGGATTTGGCTCCAGATACGTCTGGCTCCGAAACCTGTGCTCACTTCGCCACGCCACATGGCCGAGCTTCCTTGCCTTTGCCACAGCTGTGCAGGTCTCCTGAGCAGGCACCAGGACAGAGCTCTACCCAAAGACAACAGAATAGGGAGGGTGCTGGGACAGGGCACTGGGGAGCAGCGGCAGGGTGGAGCTCCCCACTGAGAAGGAGTGGGCAGGAGCAGGGATGGCTGATTTTTAAAGTGCTAACAAGAGCTTTTGGGCCATGCCACTTTTACGCAGTAAGGGCTAACCTTTCATCTTTTATTTAGTAGCTGTGACAGGTGAGAAGTTTTGAAAAGGACCACTTGAAAAGAACACAGAGGAAGAAGTCTGTTGTCTGTTTATTCCTAAGGGATAGCTTTCTAGCAACATTTTCTTTGGCTGGGAAACTATTTTTTTCCACACAAAACTCTGAGGATGGAGTAACCAGGTCTTCCCAGAAGGCGAAAGGAACCAAGAGTCAGAGCACACCAGAGAAGCACTGAGACGACAGCTAGGCTCAGGGAAGGCCATGTCCAGCCCTCAGACAAAAGAAAGCACCAAGGCCAAAAGTCAGGGTAACTGTGTTGGTTGGAAATATTAGAAAATCCTCCATTGTGTAGAAAAACCACATCTTCTTTAGCCACTTATTAGTTGTTGGGCATTTGGGTTGTTTCCAAAACTTACTATTACAAATCATGTTGCTCTACTCTGCCATAAAAAGATAAACTAGAGTCATTTGTAGGTAAATAGATGCACCTTGAGACCATACTCTTAAGTGAACTAAATCAGACACTCATGAGTACATATTGAATTGTTTCTGTGATATGAGAAACTGTAAGCGTAAATAAGAACAAAGAGGTATAATAGATATTAGGTAAAAGAAATATAATATTCAAAAGAGAGGAGAACTAGAAAGGGAGGAGGGGGAAAGAAAGAAGGGAAAAAGAAGAGAAGAAAAAAGGGGGAAAATGGAAAAATGTAAATAAACCTGCTGTAAATAGGGAAGGGTGCGGGTATGGAAGGGTGGGGGTATGGTGGGGGTATAGGGAAGAGGGGGGGAACCAAGATACACCATGTACATGTACAAAATAACCATGATGAATGTGATCATTATGTATACAATGTACCAACACATGTTCTTGGTAAAAACAACAACAACAACAAAAACAAAATGAAAAAAAAATTAGAAAATCCCAGCTGCTGAATCCATCAGTTCTCAGGCTGATGGTCCCCTGAATGTCTAAGTAATTTACAACATTGTTTTTTTTCAGATGCACAACTACACAAAGAGAAAGATCACTACCAAGAGAATTACTTGCAAAGAGCCTCAGAAAGGACTATGACCAGCTATTTTTTTCAGGGTTGCATGAGAAAGTGGAGCCCAAAACAGATCCATGGGTTCCATCAGGTACCGGGTATAATGGATAAGCAAACAGAAATAGTAATATAGTTGTCTGTGCCTAGTAACAAACAACCCCAAAAACCTAGTGGCTGAAAATAATCTTTATTTATTATTATAAATAACCTATTATTTATTTGTTCCTGATCTTTCAGTTTAGGCTGGGCTTGGAGATGACAGCTTGTCTTCCCCCAGTGCCTTCCAGCTTGGCCCTGCTTGGGCTGAGGATCCACTGCCAAGATCGCCTGCTCATGTAGGTGGCTAGCTGGAGCTGCTGTTGGCTGGGAATTGGCATCCCAGGGACTTGCTTCTTGGTTCTTGCTATCAGCAAGGCTAGTGGACTCTCCTGCACGGAGTCCCTTCATGTAGTAGTTATACGGGCTTCCCCACAGTGTAGTTCTCATTGGGTAGTTAGACACCCTGTGTGTAAATGGTCCCTTCAAAGTGCAAAAACGGAAGCTGTCAGTACTTCTTAAGGCTAAGGCCCCATATTGGCTGTCTGCATTCTCTTAGTTAAAGTACGTCACAAGGCTAGCTCGATTCCAGGAAAGGGTCTGCAGGAGTGCCCGGACACCCACGAGAGGCCCAGGGCAGTGCGCTGGGGAACACTAAAGTAAGAGATTACCACGAAGTTCATTTTCCTCACTAGCCTGAGAAATGTCATACTCAGCACCGTAACTACAATGCATAAGCAGAATAAATAAAAAAAAAATGAGTGTTACACAAAAGAAAAAAGAATATAAATTAATGCATAGAAATAATAGCAGCAACTGCAATTCACTACAATGGCCCTAAACATGAGAAATTTAACTTTAACAGCCAACATGGGGGAAGAGACAGTAGCTTTCCTGTGAATTAAGAGGCAGGTAACCAACCAGAACCTCAGCCTAAACCAAGGGAGTATGTGGCCAGGAATGTGTGCTCTCCTGGGTCCCTTGTCCTAGAACACATATTACCAAGGAACCAGTGTTAAGCTTAGATATATGAGTTAACATAATTTGGTCCCTCTTCAAAGGAATACTCTCTGTTTAGAGACATTGTCGTGATTCAGATAAGATTTCTGTTCTTATACACATTATCTCATTCATGTTCCATGGTGGCAATATCTTACACATCTAGGTATCTAAATAAATTTGAGTGTGTCAGTTTTTTACATTTTTTTTCTTTTGAAGGTCTCTATTTCCCCCAAGACATTTCTGTCTTATACCTTTCATGTTAGAGGCATTCTTTAAATGTCTGGAAGTCCTTAATTTTCTGTTCATATTTAAATGTCCAGGAATAAAATGCTCATCACAAACTTTATGTGTGTGAATGGTGCTTGATTGTGAACTTCACTGGTTTTGAGACTTTTCAGCATCAGTATTGTTAGGTCTTTCACCTTAAGCTGAAGGATCACCGAGAAAGATTCACTCACATTTTATCTGAAGCAGAAAGTCTGCCAAAAATAAGGGCACTAAGGAGGGAAGACTCAGGGTCTCAGCACCCAGTGGGCATGTGCTTTTCAGACTGATACTAATATCCTAAGTTGGTGGATGCTCACAATTTATAGAACTTTTGTGTTACTGGTCTTTTGGGGAATGAGAAGATTGCTCAGTTATGCAGATAGTAGAAAAAGATTTAGGATTCTGACAAATTTTCAATCACAGTTTCAACCAGCCTTCTTTATTTTAGCTCCCACTTTACCTCCTACTTCCTCCTCCTCCTCCTAGAAAGTGGTATAGCCAGTGCCTAAGAATTTAAGGGTTTCCAGGATGCAAATCTAGTAGGCTCTCAGCTTTCCTTACTGCTAGCTTGGGATTCTGTCTTCTTACATCTATTAAGTCACATTTCCATCTACTTTCCAGCTTCAAAAATTTTGTGGCTATTGTCTCTATCACTCCCAATACTCTTTTTATTTCGCAAAAAATCTATTTGCACTCATGTTAATGGGTCTTTCAATAGAAGCAAAGGTATCTGTGTGTTTAACACCCCCAATTGCCCCTAATATTTGAGCAGAAACCCAACGGTCTGTATACATGGCAATGCTTATTCAGAAAGATACATTCACCCTACTGGAGAGAAGGTGAAGAAGAAGGTGAAGAAGAGTGAGACTTTATCTTCAGCCCTGTTGCCCAACAATGAAGCTTTGGGTCCAGACTTGTGTCACTTCCTCAGAAAAACTCAGAAGCCCTTTCAGACACTGGATCATCTTCTTGATAAGGCATTTTAGAGACTCCTGGTTGACAAGCATTCCCCTTAAGAGTGTGACCTCATCCACTCCATCCCAAAGCATGCTTACCAAAATCTATCTTCTAATCATAAATAACTAGCTCTGAGTGGTGTTCTGGTGACCACAATTGCCTCCCTTATGCTACTTCTTTACGATGTTTTAGCGCTCCTTAGGTAGCTTAGTTACTTTCTCATCACTGAGACACAATACTCAACACCCGCAAATTAAAGAAGGAGGGTTTATTTTGGCTCACAATTTGTAGAGGTTTCAGTCCATAGATGGTTGGCTCCAAGATAGGGCAGCATGGCAGAGGTGAAACAGTCCATAGCATGGCAGGCAAGAAGCAGAGAGGGATCAAAGGAGGAGGGAGGGAGAGAGACCCTTCCAGGCCACACCCACAGTGACCCACCTTCTCTGACCAGGTTTCACCTCCCAAAATTATTCAGTTATAAACTCATCGGTAGACTAATCCACTGATAAAGATTACACCCCTATGACCCAATCACCTTCACAAAGCCCCACCTATGAACACAGGAGATTTTGGGGGGACATCTGACATAAAGCATAACATTATGTCACTGCTCAGTTGCCTCTTCACAATTTACTGATTGAGAACTAATGAGAGGACTACAGCAGATTTGGGAAGAGAAGTCAGACTTGGGAAATGTTTTCTGCTTAATTAAGTCCATTAAAAAGTGTGCTGGGTAAATCCCAGAGACAACAAGAGTATTTTCTTCTCTTCCACAACTTACCTCCTCAGTGAAATGGGAATGACAACCCTGCTCCAGTCCCTCCTACAAGCAGCTACCAGTATTTGTGCAGGTGAGTCAGATAACAACCCCGGGACTCCAAGAATCCAGAAGGAATTCACTGCTAAATCCGGGCTCTTTGGGCACAAGGACAGCCAGAGAGAAGTGGAATGGAGGTGACATGAAATTCTCACTGAGACACTTGCAGCCTATTCAGAAAATTACCCTGGAGCTCGAGTAACTAAGGCTTCATCTCTTACCAGGTATGAGGGAAACTTCAGAAAAATCTATATTGTCCATTTTTACAGTTATTTGAACAGGGAGAGAAAAGCTTGTTTTCTAAGTGCTTGTTTTTGAGTCTCAGACAACTAAAAAGCAAATATCTCAAAGAAATAGAGTCTGATTCAAGTGTCTGGATAAAAGTGTGTCCAAACTGTTGGAGGAAAATGAACAGGAGGAATGGAAATTAATTTTGCTTTAGAAAAGAGCAGGGGATTAATTTACTGATGTCTTTTTATATTTACACTTATCTTTCATTGAATTCCTATAACAACCTTATGAGGAATGTCATTATTATCATTCTTATAATGCAGTTAAGAAAATAGAGGCCATGATTCCCTGTCTTGCCCCAGTGGCCAAGGTGGGATTGGCCCGACTCCCATGTCCATGCGAGGTCTGGCATTGCTGTCTCCGGGAATCCTGGCTCTACGTTTCCAGTCTACGTTATAAGAGCTACATGTCTAGTTGAGACTAAGATGCACTTTTGGAACTGGCAAGGGGCGAAGGTGATTGATGCTAGCTGTCTACCAGGCACCGGACAGTGAGTTGCTGGCACAAGGCACAGGGTGGACTTCCACGTGGCTGGTGACCAACTCTCCCCAAATTCACAGAATTTAACAAACATCAGCTGCCAGCTCTCTCCCTTCTCCTCTCCATTAACATATTCATCTTGCTCTCATCCTACCCCACTTGCAAGTCTCACGAGTCAAGGAGTTATACTTTATTGGGTCTATGAATCATTTAAACCTACTGTTATCTGTCTCATTTTACACACACACACACACACACACACACACCCTGACCCTATCTGTCCTGGCAATGGCCACTGTTTCTTTTCTCCCTCCCCTTTTCAGCCATACTCCCGAGAAGGGTCATCAGACTGCCACAATCCCTGGCAGTCCTATCACGCAGCTCTCCTTTCTCACTTCCTGCCACTCAGCTCCAGCCCCCCTGACCTCCTGGGTGCTCCTAGAACCTGCCAGTCACACTCCCACTTTGGGCTTGTTCACTGGCTATTGTAACTTCCTCTAACCTTCTCAGCAAAACCAACCTGACCATCCTATTTAAAACTGCAGTCCCCACCTGTCCCTGCCTGGCATCCATCAGCCTCCTTACTCGGCACTTAGAGAAAGTTTTCCTATAGCATTACAAACACACATTTAAGAACTTATTTTCAGGTCTTTGTTTATAGTCTCTCTTAAAGTTCTATGATGGCAGAGAACAGTGACTATTTTTTTCATTGAGGCATCAAGCACTCCAAACAGTACCCAGCATACCACAGATATTCAATAAATACCTGCCAAGTCAACTCTGTGGTTTTTTTTTTTAAATTCTAATATATAATGTGTAATGTAGCATACTGGTGAATTAACATGCCACAGTCAAGCCTCACTTGCTCATCTGGCCATACTGTCCCGAATTCTAAATTCTCATTGAGTTTTGGCTTCTTTATGAATGCCTCACAGTAAATGGATGCTTTGTAAGTAAACGATAACAAACAGGCCTGGCAATACTGCACCAAAAGCATTCTTTTTTCACAGCGATGGGCAGCGGGGGAGACACAGTTGCCTCCACTGCTTTCTGATTTAGTGACAATTGCAGAACACACACCGTGGCCAGCAGCAGCACACCGCAAAGACCACGAGGACAGTCCTCGACCCTGTCTGGGGGTAGAGCCTGCCTCTGCCCTTACTGGCTGCAATTCCCAGTGGTGATTTCCCTACTCTTCTGTGCCCATTTTCTCCCCTGTTACCTCAGAATACTAGTTGTACTTACACCTGGTATTGTTTTAGAGATCTGCAGTCTGGGATTAAGTTAGTCTAGGAAGAAAGTGGAAAATAGTGACTACATAATGAACGTTCAATAAATTTAGCTAACGAATGGTAAAAATAGTTCTATATTTTATTTTTGGAGATTTAATAAAGTCTTAGCTTTTCTATCCATGGGCACTGAAGTAGAGTTAGATAATAGAGTACTCAGTTACAGTAGAGTACTCAGTACCATCTCAAAATTCCAACACAGGAGCTTCTGTAAGTGACTTACAGCTCAGAGACCGTTCAAAGGCAGGGGCTGTGTGTGCCGCTCTGGGACTGAATGAATGAGCCGTGGGGCAGGGCCACACAAGAGAGAAGCAATAAGGAGGGACGGAAAAGTACCAGGAGATGTAATGCCTTACATCTCTTCTAACTGAAGAGCGCTCGAAGAAAGCACTTGAAAAATTACCTCTACAGATTACTCTGACGTTGCTCAGATGTGGCTGGAGCCGTGGCTCCATGTTTAACTACTGCCTAGATGGAAAAGAAGACATCAAGGGAGACTGGCTGCTCCTAAAGGTTTGTAGACCGAGCATGTGAGAAAATTGTTTTTCTCCTTCTCTAAGCTGACAACAGCTCCTCCATCGTCTATGTGGTCTAGCATGGAGGTGTTTTCCATCAGTCTTCTGAAGACTCGGGTTTTCTCAGAGCCACTCTTCTCTATGTACTGTACAGAGCGGGGCTAAACGACAGTGGATCCTGCCTGGATGGAATGCACTGGGGGAACTTGTTCTGGGAATACTGATGGGCAGCAGATCCAAGCTGTAAGCTGTCTCTTCCTTGGACACTTCTCTTTACCCAAAAATTCAGGACCAGGGGCTGGGGGTGCCCAGAAATGACTGAACACCCCCTGGTGCTATCATTTGGACTGTCAGGAATAACAAGCATATCACTTAGTGCTAATCACACTTACTAATAAGTGGCTTTTGCTGGGTTTTTTTGCCTAAGAAATGTGAGATGGAAGACCAGGTGGTTACTACAGAGGACTAGCTCACAGAATCATACAAATTTGGGTTAGGAATTGTTGTTTTGTTTTGTTTTGGTCTGGGTTTGTTTGTTTGTTTTGAGGGTCTCACTATGTAGCCCAGGCTGGCCTCCACCTCACAGTGATCCTCCTGCCTCAGCCTCCAGAGTGTGCACCACCATGCCCAGCAAGCATTGTTTTTAAAAGGATTCCTTCCATTTATTGTGTGACTTATTGTTCATATGGCCTAGTCGCTAGAAAAAATTGCAAAATATACAGAGCAGAATCAAAAGGAAAAAAATATCCAACTGACAGTTTAATGCTAAAGCAAAACTACACAATTTAAAATCCATTGCCAAAAGATTAGGCATCTTAAAAATTCTAGGAATGTCTGGATAAATAAATAATAGAAAATAATGACCTTTATTTGTCCCTAAAGTTAAATCTGACATAACCATAGTACAACGATAAAAATCAGGAAGTTTACATTGGTTCAAATTTGGCCAGTTTTCTAATGTCCTTTTTCTTTTTAAGAACCCAGTACAGGATCTCACTTAATTGTCCTGTCTCCTTAATCTCCTCCAGTCTTTCCTAAACCTTTCCCAGTCTTTCATGACTTCGACCTACTTTGTAGAATGTCCCTCAACCGGGGTTTGTGATATACATCTATTACTATACGAGGTTACACATTTTGGGTAGAAGTACTACATGCCTTCTCCATGCCCTGTGTCAGGACACCAGTGTCTTAGCACTGGTAATGCTAACTTGGTCACTTGGATAAGGGGTACTGGCCAGCTTTTTATACTGTAAAGTTACTACTTTTCCCCATTGTAATTAGTATATATCCTCAGGTGGAGGCTCCCGTGGTGCTATGAACCACCCTCTTTCTCTCAACCTTTTTCCCACTGATTTTAGTACCCACCAATAGATCCTGCCTGTGTCCATTATAACACAGTATTTGCCTAATGGCGATTTTTTTTTTTTTTTTTTTTTTTGGAGGCGGAAGGGGCAGTGCTGGGGATTGAACTCAGGGCCTTGTACTTGTGAGGCAAGCGCTCTACCACTGAGATAAATCCTCAACCCCCTAGTGGTGTTTTTTTTCTTTCCCTCATTCCTTTGATATTTTTAATTGGAATTCTTCTGTAAAGAAGATGCCATTCTCTTTAAGAGAGAGGCAGTTGAATTTAGATGAAAGACTTCAGAGTTAAACTGGCCTCGGTTGGAACCCAAATTACTCAATTTAGCAGGTTACAGATTTAGTAAGTCAGTTCTGTCCTCAACATCATTATCATCATCACCATAATCACCATCAAAATTGATGCTTGCTGATATACAACAATTCTTTAGCTTGGTTTAGAATAGTTAAAGGATCCTCTTACCAAGAGACTCGATGGAGATCACTGTTCTTTCTATCCCGATGCCATAAATACCCGCGTCGACCCTTTCTTTCCTTCTCTTTCCTTCCTTCTTTCTCTTTCTTTCTTCTTTCTTTCTTTCTCTCTTTTTCTTTCTTTCTTTCTTTCTTTCTTTCTTTCTTTCTTTCTTTCTTTCTTTCTTTCTTTCTTTCTTTTCTCTCTTTTTCTTTCTTTCTTTTCTTTTCCCTCTCTCTCTCTTCTCCTTCCTTCCTTCCCTCCCTCCCTCCCTTCTTTCTTCTTTCCCTTTCCATATATTGTTTCTAAGGCACTTCATGGCCAAGAGAATTATAGACTTTGTAAACCCCCAAAAGTACTATGAAAATTTTCCAAGTCTCGTTTCTGATTGGATTTGGGAGTTTAGTGCTGACCCTAAAAATATAACATTTCAGAATTGCCACTTGTACTGCTTACCCTTTGATAGAGCTATGCTATTTCAACCCACTACCAATTGGAAAAGGGCATTTGCTTAGTAATGGCACACATTCATACATTCTGCTTTACATACAGATTTTTTTCCTGCCAGAAGTGTAGAAGTTAGGTTTTACTAGTTGTCTGATAATTAGCACCATTAATCTTTATTGTTTGATGCATTTTGAGGGAAGGGAAACTATAAAGAAGTAAAGTTCACATTAGGATCTAACTTTATATTCAGTTTAATATTTTAAAACTCAGTCAAATTTCTATTTTCAATCAATTACTTTCTAATCTTTGCCATTTAGTGAAATAATGGGACTCTTCTAACAGACCTATGGAAGAAGGAAAAGAAATTCCTTATCTGGTCATCTCCTATTCAGCAGTTTATCTATCTATACATTTTTCACCTGCCATATTTTAAAACTTTTTCAATATATTATGTTAAAATATCTATTTATTCAAATGACTTCTCTGCCTTGATTGCTGCCACAAATATGCTTTCTTTTCCAAATCAAAACTGACACAAAAGGGAATAAAATCCCCAGCTACTCTCACATTCTAGGAAGTTCATTTTGAGTCGAGCATCCAGACACAGTTCTTACTGGCTGGTAGGATTTAAATGCATCTTCTTAGCCAGGATCTGTTGCCATCAGTGTGAGCTTTGTTTTAAGTAATTTATTGCTAATCCTACCTAAAGCACCAAAGTTTAAGAATGATTTGGTTTTTATAGCAAAGTAAATTTTAAGTTAAACCATTGTTAATATCATTTGAATTCAGATTATATTTCTTGAAAGGGAGGTTGTTATGGTTTAAATCTATACTATCCCCCCAAAGACTCTTGTGTTCAGAGGCAGGGATTTTGGAAGGCGAATGGATCACGAGGGCACTATACTCATCAGTGAATCAATTCACTGATGAATTCATAGCTGAAATGTGCTGTTAGGAGGCAGGCCCGGGTTGGAGGGGGCTGGTCACTGGGGGCATGACCTGGCTCCTCTTTCTCCCTCTGCCTCTCTCTCCCCGTGCCCTTATCCCTGTGCTTCTTCCTCCTTCCTAGCCACCCTGGGTTGAGCAGTTTTCCTCCATCATGCCCTTCATCCACACCCTACGTCACTGCAGCATGGCCACCATAGCGGGGCATTAGATCTTGTTATGGCTTGTGTCTAGATGCCCTCCCAAAGCCTTAGGTGGTCATAGGTGGGACTTTTCAGAGGAGGGTGGATCTAGAGTGTGTGATACTGGAATCAAGGGTGTGTGGTTACTAAATCAGTCCACTGATTGGTTTAGCATAGTTCTGGGTGTGGAACTATGCTAGGGAAGACCCACCCTGCGTGTGGGTGGCACCACTCAAGGGGCAGATAGCCTAGATGGAATATAAGGAACAGCTGCTGCTGCTGCTGCTGCTTCACTGCTTTGCTGCCTTCTGCCTGCCAAGAACTGTTTCTCCTCTGCGATCTGCATCTCCCATGCCGCCCTGCCTTGGAGCTATGACTGAAACGTCTACGAATGTCAGCCAAAATAAACCTTTCCACTTTAAATTTGGGTGTCAGGCATTTTGTCTCAGCAACAAGAAAAATGACTAGGACAGACCTTCTGTGCCTTTACTATAGAATTACCCCTTACAGAAGTTGCTTCCGGTAACCAAATGAAATGTACTCAGCAATGAAGTTAGATTAAATTATTGATTTCAAAAGTTTAATTGCTCTACCTCAATGTGAGAGAAGTGTACTTCTTAGCCTCATCAACATTGAGTTTGGTCATACAAATTGCTTTGGCTTTGTGGTAAGCAGAATATATATACTTACATTCCTTGTTGTCAAGTTTAGCAATATTGCTTTCTTTGACCAATCCAATATTAGCAGACATAGGTGGTAAGGAAACTGACATGTTCTCATACACTTGGGCTAGCCTTTTGTGCCTCTGTCGTTGCCATGAGAAGCTGCTGCCCCTTCAGCCTGGGTCCCAGAATAGACAGACGCGGAATGGACCTGTGATAAAACTGTTACTTTACAGGGAGTGAGGCCCAGACGAAGGTGCAGATGGAACAGCACTGCCCCACTACACCCAGCCTAGATCAGCCCAGCTGCAGCCAAACTGCTAAGATGTGAGAACGAGTGATAGTACCTACAAGGTAAGTCTTTGAGTTTTGGTGTGGCTTGCTGCACAGTATTAGCTAGTGGAAAGAGTCACTGAGAAGAAAAAAAAGCAAAAGGAAAAAGAAGAAACATTACTATAATGGTGCTTAATCAGTGAACACCTGGACTGATTGTGGATGGGAATCCTGAAGCTATTGCTCCTTAACAGGTCTCAATTCCCACATGCATCTCCCAGGGCAAATATCAACCCCAGAGTAGATTTCATTGTTTAAAGAGAAATATTGTTCCTACAAATAGTTCCCTAAGTGACAGTCACATGTGTAGACACCAAGCCATTTACATTATAATTTATGAAAAATCAAAGTATAAAAGACTTTCAAGAGGAACCTTGGCTCTTTGTGCAATTTAAATATAATCACTGACCTTAGGAAATAACCCAACAAAACCTTGGAAATCACCCAACAAAACCACAGTTCTACTGTGTGTGTGTGCACACGCACATGCGTGCATGTGTGCGTTTGTGTTTGTGTTTGTGTTTGTGTGGTACTGAGGATTGAACTCAGGGTCTTTGCACTGAAATACATCCCTGTGGTCCCTTTTTTGAGACAGGGTCTCCCTAAATTGCTAAGTTGCCCAGACTGAGCTTGAACTTGCAATCCTCTTGCCTCAGCCTCCCAGAGTGCTGGGGCTATAGATTTATGCCACCATGCTCAGCTATAACACCATCATTTTCAAAAAACCACATATGAATATACTTTTTGCAACCAGTAAAGGTCAACTGCTAACCAAAAAAATATGTTTTTACTTGTTTCCTGTGTGGGTAACTGTTTCTGATTAAAGTATTTGAGGAATGGAAGAAGACCTTCAAGGAGAAATTCCTGGCAGCTATGTCCCCATACAGCGCCAGCACAATTGTAGCATTAATCATTGTTAAATTTATATAATGCATGTGACTGAATTTAATCCTTACAGTAATTCTGTGGGCAACAGTGTTGTTGTCCTTGTTTAGCTTACTTTACAAACAAGGGCACAGTTCGGGAAGCGCAGGTTTCGTCTAAACCCACAAAGCCAGAGAGCCAGGAGGAGCTGAGTGCTCAGACCCGGGTGTCCCAACCCGGTCCCACGTTCTCTGCGCCACACCACACACGGACACCTGAAACACAGCCTAGACTAGATGACAAGGGGAACACCAGATGCATTAAAAGGGGAAGAATAAAAAGACTTATTGGACTACAAGTTCTGTTTAGGGCAGTTCAAACTCTTCCAAGTAGAAATGAAAAATGTGTGGGGTCAAGACTCAAAGGCAGAAATTAAAGCTGCAACCTAAAAACAAACAAGACACGAAAGCAGATTCTGGCTGTTGCAGGCCCGTGGTGAGAGAAAGAGGGAGCGTAACTGTGATTATTAATGGCTCGCCATAGGAACTCTGAATTGTCTGACCTAGGGTAATAATTATAAATGTTTGTACGCTTCTTTATGCTATTACGTCCCTTCCTCACAACACATTTGATTCCTCTAGAAAGTTCTCCTTCATTAATCACATCCCCCCCTACCCCAGACCCGGTCAACTGACTGACTACAAGTGTGTACATACAAGGTTCTCATCATGGAGCCGGTACCTGTGCACAGCGCACTTAAATCGCCTCGAAATGTACATGAGGGAATATCTGAGATCTCAGTGTAATTTCGATACAGGAATGATTATCGACACATCGACTGTGGCTGCTTAGGGAGCACACAGCAGTAAATAAGGGGAACCCATATGGCGTGTAAATGGGCAGGATTTCAGAACTGGGAGGATGAAAGCAAACTTGTAGGTTGCCTGTATTTGCAAGAGACCCACAGCTGGGTCGTTGATTTGTTCAATGTTTTCCTTCTAGAATTTCTGTTGAAGCAACAAACACACAAATCACGATAAAGTCATTCTTCAAACAAACGCTTACTCAGCCACATAAGAACAAAGAGGCAGTCAAGGAAATCAAAGGGCAGCTCATTGAAAACAGATAAAAGAAAATGCATATTTAAATCCACTACATAATTAACTTATGAATTTGCTGTACAGGAAATTGTTGAGGCAAGTAATTTGATATAATTTTTTAGAGGCTTTGACTAAGACTACAATCTGTTTCTGCACCCGCGGGGTAGGGGAGGGGGATGGCGAGGGTCACCTGTCTTTGTCTAGAGTGAATCACCATCTGTGGCCGAATTTCAAAACCGAATGGCAGTATTAATAAGAAAGGGTTGAGGTTACTATATTAGGAAACTTCAGGGGGTGCCAAGCCCAGAAAGTGACCCAATGAAAGGGGCCCTAGACATCTCTTCTGCTGGTATTTCTTGCTATGGAGCTCCGGGGTACAGCCAAAGTCTAGAAGCTGCTCTTCCTCATCACAAGACCATCGCTCTGAAAGAGGGAGAACCAGGCGGAATTTCCTTCTTTTGGCCGCGCCACTTTTCCTGGACAAGTGAGACTGCAACTCTGAATATCAGGTGACAGTACATGAGAGTCTCTACTTTTTGCTAGCTTTGAACCAAACAAAACCAAAAGTTCTTGTCAGTTCTTGATCATTAGCAATCCTTGACATACGGGATGCAATGTCAGGTTTCTGGGCAATTTTCCTTCAGGTTAATCGCATTCCCCTGGTCTTGCCATCTGAACTGAGCAAACCATCCTCATCCTACTTACACTTCTAGTGGCAGTAGTGGTGGGTACACATTTCCAGATATGTCACACCGTGGGAACCTGTCAGAGGCCACCCTCCCCTCATCAGTCAGCTCCTTTTTCTGTCCCTACTCAGGAGTGGAAACTGCAAGTGGCAACACAGATGCCAGAGACCTGGTGGGTAGAGAAGCTGATGGGGGCACACTAAACAGGGAAGTGAAAAATAACCTCCTCCTCAAATCCAGACTTCAGTGTGACCTTGGAAAGGTCAGCCAATATGGACCAAAAGGGAGAGAAATGTGCCCATTTACAGTCATGTGCATCTGCCCTACTCCCCCAAATATTTGAAACAACTGAGTAGAACATCACCCACGGCCTCGACAGGGCTCCAGTCAAATCCAGAGAGAGACCTACACGTGCAGCCCTGCCATGGAGGACAGAACAGCTGTGCACAACTGACCATTGTAGGGTCTTAGAGGAAAGAGACAGCATTCCTGAAGGTCAGAGAAGGCTGCTCCAAGGAGGCAGCATTTGAGCTGAGAAGATCACGGCCAGAATCTGAATCGGAGGCACAAAGCAAAGGGAACTCCAAGTGGAAGGAGGAATGGCAAAAACAAAGGAATGGAGAAAGAAAAGAACAAACTGGTATAGAGAGTGGTCAGCGATCTATCATGCTTGGAACATGGAGCCCTCTCTGTAGTAGTAGTGTTGCCAGGCAGTGGGTTTTGGAACGAGACTAAGTACATACCTTAGCACTTGCATCCCTCAGACAAATAACTTCATGGCTCTTGAAGCGGAAGCTATTCATGCTCACATCCCTCTGCCTTATAAGCACTCACCCAGAAACATGAGAATCCTTGCCTCTTCTGATGGGTTTACAGCGGTGATGGCCTGGCTTGGAGACATGGCAGGTGAAGATGGTAGGAAGTTAACATCTCAGGAGCAACCTTCAACCCAGGAGGACAGAAAGTAGGTGGTGGAAAAGCAGCCCAGCTCCTTCCTTGGTTCACGGTGTACAGCTCCAAGTTTCTTGGAGGTCTGCACAGGCACAGAGCCCCACTGCCCGCAGCAGCAACACACTCCTTACCACATTACCAACCCTCCTTCCTCACTATTTATTAGCACAAGTAGCACCTCCTTTAGTGGCCCACCTGGCACCTAAATTCTTACCTCACAGTCTGATTTTGGAGAAACCCAAGCTAAGGAAATAATTAATGTTCAGTTTCTCTATCTGTCAAGTGGTTAAAATAATGCCTTCTTAAACCACTGTTGTAAGAAACAGACAAGATAATGAATATAAAAACTTATCAGGGTGCCTGACATAGCGAGTGATTAATAAACACCGGCTATTCAGTGAATGCTAAAGATCCTTGAATCTAGTCTGTCCAATACAGTGAGAACCACTGAAAGATTTTAAGCAAAGGAATGCTTTGAGGAGACCGCTGTGGTCATCCTGGAGGTACCTTGGCCTTCTTGGCAGGACCCTGATCTTTAGTGAAGGATGAAGTAGTACATTCCTCTTCTGTTTCCAATGTCCCTTTCTTCACTCTGTCCAAGCAGAGGAGAGGGCTACATATTCCTGCCACGTGACTGTTTCTGACCAATGGCTGTGAGGAGAACTTAGTGTGACATTTCTAGGACAGCGTGGTATCTTCTTGTTGCCATGTTTTCTCCTGCTTCAGAAAATTCTAAGTCTTAAAGTTCGGGTTATGAGGATACTGTAGAGATCAACCTATCTTCTGTAATGCTCAGTAGCAAAAACTAAAAGTAATTTTTCTTTTTAAGCCACTGAAATTTTGTGGCTGTAGCATAACTAGATCATACTGACTAAGAGACATGGGTAGGAATCAGGAAGACCAAAGGCAAGCTAGTTAGGAGCCTATGACAGACTTCAAGTAAAAAGAGTCTGAAGACGTGGAAAATGAAATGAGAGGGAGGAAAATGAAACAGTAGTTGCAAAGGAAGAAGAATCAGCAAGTGAAGAAGAAAAGAGGCGGAATTAAAGATGACTCTAAGAGTTCAAGCTGGGAAAACTGGTAGAAAGATGGACCCATAAAAGAAAAAGACAGCCAGGTATGGTGGCACACACCTGTGATCCCAGCACTGGAGAGGCTGAGGAAGGAGGATCGCCCTGAGTTGAGGCCAGCCTGGGCTACATAGTGAGTTCAAGTATAACCTGAACTACATAGCAAGACCTTGTCTCAAAAAAAACAAAAACAAAAAACAAAAAACAAAAAAAAGAAGGCAATCCAGAAGAAGAGTGAGTATGGGAGAAATTGGTTCGGTGTGACATGTGAGATTAAAAAGGCTCCACTTCCTAGCAGCAAGAGAAGAGAGAGGCCTTCCTATTCCCTCTCCCATCAAGCAGGAATCAAGGATTAAAAACAAGAGGAGCCACAGAGGGTTTCTTTCATAATGGCAAGTGACCATCATGGACCCAGCTCTAGAACTTGATGCAGTGTGGGTGGCGGGGGAGAAAGTTATACTCAGGGCCCCTCACTGTGACACAGCATTCTTCTGCCACCCACAACTGCTCCCATGTTGAAGAAATAACACACATCTGGTCTACATAACCAGAGGAAGGACTGCTTGGCAATTGGCTAATTCAACATTGTCTAGACAACAGAATTAAGTAAGTTATAAGGGGGGACGTTTGTCATCTTTTCCTTATAGTCTGAGAGTATTTTGCCATGAGAAAATTAGCATTTAGGCTATCCTAGGCTTCATTATGGGACTATATAATACCACTTATCTCCTGGAATTGATAAGAGGCTTTTTTTTTTTTTCAATTTGTAAACCAAAGCCTCAGGAACACAAACCTCCAGTCTCAAACCTTAAATGTGAATTATTCAATCAGACTATTTGATATTATAGTTTTATGAAATCATTTAGCTTTTCTAGGCAAAGTACAATAGTGAGGCAAGGGCTTTTTATTTGGCCAGAAGATGAGAATAATAATATGCATACTAGATAATATCAAAGTGGAGATGCTTTCTTTCCCATCAATGTGTTTTTTCCATTTTCCAGTTTTGAAACTGACCATCTTTCTTTTATAACCCCAAAGTTACAGCTATTTTACTAATTATATTGAAAGTGCTAGAAGATGTCAAGAAAATTGGGTAGTACAATAAAACAGCCTCACCACACATTTGAAGTCCTTTTATCTTCAACAGTTTTGTGAAATCTGCAGACCATCTAACCTGAGCAGTGAATTTTCATTTGTATAAACCTACATTAATAAAGAGCTATAATAAGAAATTACACTGAAAAAGCAGTTCATAATGTACCTTTCAGCTTTATAATTAGTTCTATAATCTGTAATCAGATGATTTAAATCTCATATAGTTAAATTACAAACTCGGTAATTTCTATTTCCAACAGGAATCATTATATCTTTGGAATTTTCCAAAGCGTTAATGAGTTTTAGAGAAATCGCATTGCTTATTCACTTTATTCCCAGAAGTTAGCACAATATGTGGCATGTGGTACTTGCTAAATAAACAATTGTTGGATGAATAAATGAATATGTAAACACAAATAAGTGATTAGCAAAATCACACTGGTTTGTCATCGCTTCCGCGCAAGGCGTGAATGATACCCACTTCTATGTCTCGATCCAGCATGGATCCACGTCCTTCTGTTTGTCCAGGTGTCCATTCCAACCGGATGGGGCCTTTGCCTTATCAGCCATTAAACAGAAACATACCTGCCTCCACATAACACGTGACAAAGACCACTAGAGTAAGAGTCAGGGAGCACAGGGTCGAGTTCTGCCACACCCCTGAACCCCTCTGAATTTACATATGTAAAGGAAACTGACCATGCTTCGAATTAGACTCTCTGTAGTCACCTAATAGTCATTACTGGACTTAATTCATAAAACTGCAAAAGGTGACTGATTCATCTCCATTTTACACACGAAAAAAGAAAACTGAAGCTCAGAAAGGCTAAGGAACCTGACCAAGGTCACAAGTCTAGGAGGTAGGATCATAAAATAGGTCTAACTCCAAACTTAATACTTAAGACTCCTTATACCAGTACTAATAGTAACAACATAAACAAGAGTTTTATAAGCCATCATCACCGTCGTAATCTGTCAGTCTCCTACATTTGTCACTGTCCTCACAGACAGCCCCTTCCTGATGCTCATGAACACCATTTAGTGTCTCAGTTGAGTCCCTGACTTTGTCAGAGCTCCGTGACGGGATCTGGCCAGATCTGCTGTGTACAACCCTTTCCTGGTCCATTTAGGGTGGACACGAAAGTCTGAACAAGTTCACACATTGGTCGTCATTTCATAGGTACAGAGTCAGTCTTCAGGAGTGATGTCTGCTCACTCTTACAATCTACATAAAGTACAGCACGATGGTGCTGGGGGCAAAGTACTCCCAACTCAGTGATATTGCTTTCTAATGGTAATCTGCTCATAAAAGGTAAATACGCTGGAATTCAGGTAACATGGCTGAGAATTAAGAAGGATTGGTCAGTGCAACTCTAGGCTTCCCATGCCCTAGAAGGACCCCATTCTGGACCAGAAGTCAACCATGGCCACCAAAGCAAACATTTCTTCCCCAAGGAGCTGGGGAACTTGGGAGGTGGGGCTTGCCTTACTTCTGCCATGCTGGTGCCTCCTGATAGGCTTTGCTGGGAACCCACCATTTGTGCTGACTGGAGTGGATTGTAAGATGTAAAAGATGTGCTTATTTGGGTTGAGGCTCCAGCCTCTCTCCAGAAGGCCACTTCACCTCTGGATCAGCAGGAAGGAGATGTGGCTAAGAAGAAAAGTGCTAGCCCAGCCTGGGTCCACATTCTGGCTTTGTTACTTAACCTCTCTCTATCTCAGTCTCTTGAAGGGGCCATGGGGAATATACCTGCTTTAAAGGGGTGATAAGGGAAATCAGTGTTATTGTATCGAACGTTTGAAATGCCCCTGGCATGTAATAAATCTATATAAATGTTTACTTTTTTAAAAAATCCCATGTTTAGGGATCTCTATAATTTTTATGTGTGTGTTTCATTACAAAAGGGGTGAGTTTTAGAGATGGCTGGAGGGTTACTTGATGGAGAGTGTTTCATCGATTGGAACTCCACCAAGGCAAAATTAGTCGACAATTTCATTAGAGTTTGGCAGAATCTTGTGTACAACGTACTCTAAAGAGACTACCTGAGTAAGACATGAGTGCGAACAGGGGGCAGGAAATTTATTTTCAACAAACCAAACTAAATTTAAACAGCTTCTTAAATCACTTGGGCAAAAGAAAGTCTTTCTAGATTACTTTCTGGATGAAACAGCCTTTATTCCCTTGTCAAGCACATTGATACTGACGGCAGCCCTAATCCTCCAGCCCCGTGAAGGCGTGGGCTGGCGGGGGTACATGCACTCCCTGCTTGGCCCTGCATCAGCTACCCCTTTAGAACAACTCCAGGAAGGTGATTCCTAAAAACAACTGCTGCAACTCTAAAAGACGGAGAAATCCAGAGGATCCTGCACTTAGATAATGAACTCTGACTACAATTTCTCTTTAATTAATTTTATTGGTACACTTTTGATACACATAATGAGCACATTCATCAAAGGGAATTTGTACATAACATATCGATTCTTTTTTTCCCTATTCCTCTCCCTTCCCTTCAACCCTTCTTCCTCTCCTTATTTACAAAGGCTTAGTTACCATTATTTTCCTTCTATTCTCTTTTTCCCTTTTCTCTTCCCCCTCCCCACTCCCTTGTTCTCGGTGCACGGGTGGGTGAATTAGTAGTAGAATTCTTGCAGCTTCTGCTTGAAGGATGATCAAGAACTCCAACTGGTGGGCTCTTATTGAAAAAAAAAAGGCTTTGCCCTGTATCTAAACATTACCAAATATATCTCCCATTGCCACTTTTTAACTGAAAGTAAAATACAGTGAAATCTATATGAAAATCAGCTCTTTAACTTCTTCCATTGACTAACCAATGTGAATTGTACTGGATAAAAGAGTTTCTATTTTAATTATATGAAAATGATTACTGTGATAAAAATTGAGTCTTCTTTTCCCTTATAACCAAGCTATTGCTAGTACTTTAAAATATGGGCAGAATAGGAGTTCTAGGATACAGATCAGGCCTGTAAGGCTTTCTGTGTATATTTTCAATGCAGTCATTCATTGCCTATTAGCTCTATCAAATGGAGCACTTACTGGGTAATGTCTTTTTCTTCTCAGGATTATTTATAATTAGAGTAATACCCTCCACAACTCTCTGAGGCTAATCCCCCTGAACTTGCTTTAACGTCAAGCATACATTTCAACCACTACAACGACTTAGCTGTGCTGGCATTTGGAAATTTTATCAAGATATTTGCCAGGAAATGAGACTTTCAGCAAGAAAAATGGATGTTAATGATAGTAATGAATGAGGAGACCGTTGAGGAGGCAAATAAAAGAAAGCAACAGGCTTGCTGGTTGCTATCTGAGGGTTCAGATCCAGCCCTCCAAAGCAGGAAACTACAAATTACAAGCCAAAGTTGCCCCTTTTGCCTATTTTTTAAATAAAGTTTTATTGAAATACAACCATGCACTTTTATTTATATATTACCTATATATCAGTTTTTGCTCTACGATAGCAAAGTAAGCAGTTAGGATGGAGACCTAGTCAATAAACATAAAAATACAGTAAATAAAATATTTGCTGTCTGGCCCTTTAAAGGAAGCTTGCTAACCTTTGCTTTATAGGACCAATGCTACAAAAGGTATGACTGTAACTGTGTCTCTTTGAAAAAAACTGTAGTTTGGGCCTCACACGGATGAGTTTAGGGGCGGCGCTACCGTGACTGGAGATCAAGGACAACCTTTCCCCGGGTCATTCATTTCTCTATGAATAGCATGAATAGTCTTAGGAGCCTTGGGCTGAGAGTTCATTACCTCTAAATGTAGAAGCAAAGACTAAATGCTAAAGGGAAGAAGAACTGGTCCAGGCCAACAAAGCTGCACACATGCTATCTACCACGAGGTCGCAGAGGTGGTACATGCGGCAGACAGAGCATCAAACAGACCACCCCGGTTGCAGTTCAGAGCCTCCTTAACTAGCAGCGCAACCTTCGGCAATGATGTGTTTTCCCTCAGCACACAGGGTTAGACTGCTCCCCACATCCTGCCCGTGCTGATGGTCTAGGATTCTGCAATGCCCGTCTCAGGAGGCTGTGTCCTTACTACCAGTACCCCTAATGTCGTTATCATAATTGTCCGGTGAAAGCACAATGCCTGCCTTTAAATGTAAATGTGGATTTTTCCCCACTGTAACAGGCTATACACAGGCTATACAAGGTGACCTACAAACACCTTCTAAACAACAAGGTAGAACTATAAACACGAAGACTGCAATTTCTACTGACCTTCTCAATTAGAACAAATGAATGAAGTTTTTGTTTTCATTTTTATTTTTTTCAGTTGACGATGATTCTCAGATTCAGAACCTAAGTGGGTCAACCGAGAACTCGTGGTTCAGTGCTTACTCAAGCCAGCAATGGAAGAAAGTCCAGGTTTGCTGCGGTCTTTCTCTTAGGTCAAATTCACGGGAGTGATGAGAGGTTAGTTGGGGTTCATGGTGACTTTCTCAAGAGATAAAGAATTATTTTCCCTTTATTTCACATGTGTCCACTGACCTTTGGATTCTTAGAATTTTCCAGTTAAATTATTTTTATTTGAATAAAGACAACAGTAAAATAACTTTATCTTATTTAGCAGGTACAATGTATCAAGCACACTAAATTCATTTTTCATCAACCTTGCACAAAATTTGCAAGTCTTTTGTAATTAACCCATCTTATTGGGGGAGGATGGTAAATCACGTGGAAGGTTATTTTTCTGGCCCCATTTCACCTCACTGGTAAATGACGGAATCCAGATTTAAACTCCCCTGTCTTTTTCTAAATATCATGCTCAGTCTTCAACCAAGACCATTTCCACAAAGGACAAGGATACTTCTATCTCGTACAACGGGTGCTGAGACTGAAAAAACACAGTATCACACATTCTGCTGTCATTAGGGTTGCAGATTTAGCAACTAGACATGCAAAATGTTCAGTCAGATTTGAGCTTCAAATAAACAATGATCTTTTTTGATATACATATGTCCCACACAGTATTGTGGATACATACACCTACATTAAAAATCATTTGCTTGATCCAATAAGTCTTTAACAAAAGTATTTGTTATTTTATCTGAAAATCAAATCAAATAAGCACCCTGTGTTTAATTTGGTGACATCAGATACGATGTTTATCTTTTAGTTAAGTTCATACACTAATCAAAACATAGCATATTATATGTGGCAGGAGCAATTTTTAAATTTTTTATTTTTATTTTATTCTGGTAATAACACTGAATGTAAGATCTATCCTTTAAATGATTTTTTTTGGGGGAGTGCTGGGGGTCAAACTCAGGGCCTTGCACTTGCTAGGCAAGCGCTCTACCACTTGAGCTAAATCCACCCCCTACTTTAACAGATTTTTAAGGGTAAAATACAGTACTGTTATCTATAGGCACAGGCTATACAAGAGCTCTCCAGAACTTAAAAAATTTCTATTAAGAGTCCTGGATACCACTGTAATCATTTCTCAGCACCACATAGCCAAGAGCGTGTCAGGTTCAGTTTGATCTTATTCGGCTGGCCAACAGATATATGCCTACAGGACAAGTTCATCTTCAAAAGATCAAGGTTTCCACCACACTCATAGTTCCTCCCTGAATTTAGAGCAGGTATCCTTAAACCTGAGGGTCTAGGTCAGGCCTGACCCTCACAGAGTTCTGAAAGCAAGCTAAACACAACTCAAAACCTTATAGGTGTGCCTAGGGAGGAATATAGTAGAAATAGGGCATGTATTACAAAGCAGTAATATCAAAGCTATCAATTAGGGTCGCAGTGGGAAGAAGAATTCACTTAATTAAAAAATGACTTTAATTAAAAGACTACTTACAGAGGTATGAGCAGCTTTAAGGGACAACTCAGGTACCCAGAGACCACCCCAGTAAGATGCTGTCGCTCCCCTGGAGCCGAAAGTACAAGTCAAGAAGGCGGAGCTGAAGTCAGCCAGAGCTGGAGCCATGGAAGGCCAGGCGCTGTCATTTTCCAGAAACAGGTACAGCCAGTGAAGCAGGACCACAGCAGGGAGGGATCACGGGAGAGACACATCAGATTCTCTCCCCTGCTATCCTCTGATATCTTCCTGGTGCCATCCAGTGGTAGAACCCAAAAGAAGGCAGGGAGAAAGTCAGGGTGACGCAACCTGGCAGCGCAGCCCTGTGGGTGTGCAGCAGGGCAGGAGGAGCTAAGGGCAAACATGGAGTGAAGAACAGCACAAAGTGGATTGCCCACTGGGACTGGGTGCAGAGCAGAACATGGTGGAACCTCATTCTTTATGGGCAAAAATTTGTGGCCATTTCTTTCCTTAATTCTTAGCTCCTCTTTTCTATCGCTTTATTGTGAAACTATTCAAACATATAGAAAAGTGAAAGAATGTTAGCGCGAACATGGATTCTACCATTAGTATTTTCCTATACTTATCACACATCTATTTAATACTCTCTCACTTTATCAGTATTTGAAAGCAAATTTCAGAAATCAGTACATTTCCTAAGAATACTTCAGCATTAAATAATTTATGTAGTTGATTTTTTAAATTGCTATTTAATTCTGTTTGTGCTTGTAACATATGCGTGTGTGTGCGGGGGGGGGGTCAATCCATGTACATATATATGAAGTCACTTGATGAATGGGTCAATCAATTGGTTGTTTTCAATCAGCCTGCCCAAGGGCATTCATTTCAGCAGGGTTGTTGGCCCTTAGAAAAAAACTCTGCAAATGCTCTAGCTTTTGGCTGCTTTACTTTCCAGGGATTGCAGGATTGATCTCTGTAAACGAGCCAGGCTCAGTACCATAAAACTGAAGAAGAACGTTGAGGAACTGGGGTGCTGGTTTCCTCACAACCTTGCAATCAGATCTCATTAAGAGAGACAGACTAGCTTCCTCTGTTCTCCTACACCTGACCTTCTCCATCATACCATTCCCACACAAGCCTCACTTTCCTTTTGTTTTAAAGACAGATGGAAGAAGAAAGGGTGTTTGTTGAACATTGGTCTCTTAGCCCCTCCTCACCCGCTGTCTTCTGATGTCTGAATAAATGGTCTCACCTTTGCTTCTTAACCTCTGAAGATCTGGTAAAAAGTGGGTCTGAGGCAGCCTCAAAGGTTACTTCAAACCCTACCCATTCTCTGAGTATCAACAGTGATATTTCACAGCATTGATCACTCAGCGGTCTCCTTAAACCCCTGCCACTCCAATAGCCTTCAGCAATACCGCGTAGGTGGGACTGAAATTACCTACTGCTGCAGCCTGACTCCCCAGGGCATTCCCTTCTCTAAATCACACTGCAGTGTGGGTTTGCAAATGTCTGCAAAAAAGTTGGCACATGGAAGTGACACTTTTCCTGTGTTGTTCTCAAGGAAGGAAATGAATCTGGGAGCTGGAAGAAGGACCAAATTAATCACACAATGTGAAATGTCTTTGCCCAGAACAGAGCCGTCATCTTCCATTCTGTGGTCAGTGAAGAGCCAACACAGGCAGGACGCTCCCCCAGGGAATGGAATGGGCGCAGAGGGAGAGAAGTCAAGGTGTTTTGCCTGAAGAAGTCAGAACAGAAGCCCTGAGTTAGGTGTACCAACAACATAATATAGGGCAGAATGGGAGAAGAGGGAGCTGGCTTCTGGTTAAGGGGGTACACAGAAAGCAGGGGGCAGTAGAGCCTTTTTCCAAGGGCCATTTCCTTGGGCAGAGATGAAGAAAGGATGTTTCAAGGGGCAGCGCAACACACCCACAACATTCAGCACTGGGAAAGGGAAGAGGCGGTCTATGAAAAAGCAAATAACTCTAATCTTGGCAGGAAAATGGGCTATGTGTTCAGTGAGAAGACAGTAGAGTAAGTTGAGGCCATATTGTGACAAAATTCAGATGCCCAGAGTTAGAGTTTGGAAGGCTGTAAGGAGCCAGAAAAACTTATTACACACAAGAGTGACAGGATTAGAACTGCACTGGGGAAGATTATTCTGGCAAAGAAGATGGTTGAATTAAAACGGTGAGAGTGCAGACATAGAAATAGCATCTTTAGATTTATTTTCTTAATACTACAGTAAAAAAGGAACATTTTTTATGTTCATTCCAACTACAAATAACCTCTTTTTGGACAGGAAGCTATACAGTTTATATATAAAAATCTATTATTACTACAGTGGCTTGATTGTTCTTGGTTTTTTTTACAAAAACAACTATTTTTATTAAACTTGAATCTGGTTCTGGGTCTTTCATCAATGACATGAACTTTACAACTATCTACTTACAAACAGTCATCATATAGGGGTATAAACTCCAAGAATCTGTAATAAAAAATCAGGGAAACAGAATTCTTTTCATTTGTATTTTCAGGGTGTCTAAACTCAATTATATATTTGTGTCAATGTTGTTAAAATTTAGGATTATATTGAATATGGAAAACTACCATCTCTACCACTATATAACCTCTACAAACCATACTGAACCTAATCAGTGTTCACTCACTTTAGAGCATCCATTGTACACCAAATGTTTAGATATCTCTGTAGGTCTATTTAACAAATCACACAAAACCCTTGTTGTAGGCTGTCTTAGTCATTTTCTTCACCACTGGGACAAAATACCCAACACCCACAATTTAAAGGAGGAGAGGTTCATTTTGGTTCATGTTTTAGAAGTTTCAGTCCTTGCATGGTCGGCAGGCTGCAGGCGGAAGCAGCATGGTGAAAGAGTCTGGTGGTGGAAGGCTGCTCACCTCATGGCAGCCAAGAAGCTGAGAGTGAAGGGAGAAGCCAGGGAGGGTTTATAGCCTTCTAGGCCAATGCCCAGTGACCTCCGTCTTTCAACCAGGGCCCATCTCCCAACAGCAAGCAAAGCACAATGCCCCCATAATCCAGTAAGTTTCCACAAGCTCTAACTATGCACATGAGGCTCATGGGAACATCTATGTACAAACCATAACATGGGTATTATGAACCTTACTGGAAATCTAAAGAATAAAGAGATGAAGTATTATGTATGCCATCAGACAACAATACATTTTGAGGCTAGAATTCACACTCAGGTTTATCTGGTTGGAGTCTCATTACAATGCCACTAAGCCAGGGATGGCGAGCCTTTCAGAACTTTCAATGGTAATAACCAGCTGGCTGTGGCACGCGTGCCGTAGGTTCACCACCACTGCAAAGCTGAAGGGATGCGTGTTCTATATGTAGACTGTAACTGAAGCCCTTCGATGACTTTAAAATAGTATCGAATGGGTCCTTCTTTTTTTTAAACCTTATGGTTTATTCAACTACATCAATTAGAAACTCCCAGCACATCAAAGAGATTGTTTGAGAACTCCTCGAGACTTGAATGATAAAGCTTAAAACGTGTCACATTGAAGATATAGAAAATACCACTTGCCATCAAAGAAGATGGCTGAATAGTGGGGGGATGGAAAGCTTTAAAGCCAAGCTGAGTCATCTGCGTGGTCCCTAAGACCCCAAAAGAGTCTTCTATAAGAGACATCTGGGAGGTACCCAGATCAGGGGATATTCTGCAGCTGCTACAGCTGCTTCTCAGTTGGAAACAGCCTCACAGTCGTCAAGTGTTTTGCAAAATTAGCACTTCCCCTGCACACTAACCAGCCAGAAGCATGACTGAAATTGACCTTGGGTCATTCTACTGAGTGTTCCATGGCATGCATGGAGCTCTCCATGTGAGGCTGGATGAGGAGTGTGTCGCACTGGTGAGGTTCCCATTGGCTGTAGAGCTGGTCTCAGGCACACTATGAAGAGCTTATCCATTATCTTGTCCATTCACTGTAAAAGCACCTCTGGACTGATGGGAAGCAGCAAGAGCGGGGGGTCAGTAAACCTAAGTTCATGTGCTGGTTATGCCTGTTTACTTTTTGTTAAGTCATCCACCCTGACTTCCCAGAGGGACATACAGTACAAAAACCAAATGAAATCATTTTTCTGAAAGTGCTTTTAAAACTGTGGTAGTTCCACCAAACATAAACAGACCAATTTATTTTCATTGGGATCTGTCCACACCATCCTCATCCTCATCCGAACAGGCTGTGGCATCTAAAAAATGATTTTTATATTTTAAGAAGCCTCTCTCACTGAATAAATTATTCTACCATGAATAGTCCTTTTTGTTATGCGACACAAATAGAGCTCTAGAAAACTGGGGAGGGGCTGGAGTTTTAGTTGATGTGACTTAGAAATTCACTTTATATAATAAATTGGGTAGTTGTGTTACTTTTTTTTGTATTTTCTTTTTTTTAGTTTTGTTACTTTTTAAGGGAATTGGTTTTACTTTTCAGTAATACAAAGGAGGCATGGAGCAACACATGACATATATTCACTTAGATGTACAAATTTGGAACCTATTACAAAGTGACCTAAGTCAATTTGACTTAGTTTTTAGATTTTTTTATTAAACTGTGGTGGCCCCTGACAAGTAAATATAAACTGCTATGGTTTGAGTATGTGCCCTAAGAGTTTATGTGTTGAAATTTAATCTCCATTGTGAGATAGTAAGAGGGTGGAAACCTGATCTAACTATAATGGATAGAGGTGTAGCCTTTGGGAGGCAATTAGGATTAAATAATGTTATCAGACTGGAGTCCCATGAGGGAATACTGGTGGCTTTATAAAAAAAAAAAAAATGGGGAACGAGACAAGGATAAATGCACATGTGAACTCTCTGACCACATAATGGCCTGTACTGCCTCAGGCCTCTGTTAGCAAGGGCATAACCAGATGGGACGCCATAACCTTGAACCAAAACCCTAGTCCAAAATAAATCTCTTTTCTTAATAAGTTCCTGTTATAGTAACAGAAAACAGACTAATACTGTAACTATTTTCTTTTCAACCAGGTTGTACACTGCAATGAAAGCAAATTCCAGGTCAAATTCTGCAACATATACAAATATCCATGGGCAAAAAGATATTAAAAAAAAAATTATCATACAACCTGTTCTTGCAAATCTCGTCACATCTGTTCTTTGTCTTTTTAGGAACTCTAAAACAGTACATCAGAGGTACTCTACCACACTCTGTTCATTGTCTTCCTGTGCACAAAGCTGAAGTACATTTCCCAGGATTCCTAGAGTTAGACTGGGGTCAGGTGAATATGTTCTGATCTGGTACGTAAAGTCTTTCGCACAAACCTCTTTTCTCTTTATCAACCACCTTGGAGTTCCATTTTAAGATGGCAGCATTAAAAGATAGAGGTTAGTGAAAATAGAATGACTAAGATGTTTAGGTCACCAGTTGGAAGAGAACAGCCTAAAAGAGCTGCCAACCAGAACTAATTAGTTTAGATTCAATATAAATGAAAAATAAACTTTGTGTAAAGCCACCAAAATTTGGAGTAGTTCATTACAGCAGGTATGGTTAATTAGCCTAATTAACACAAGTACCTGAGGCAGATACATCAATATTCTAATGGCAGATCAGCATACCACTTAGGGGGGGCAGTCTGATGAATGTACAGTTACATGACGGAGACACAGGACTGGCTTGACTGCTGGGCTTGCTGGATTCTTACTGCGCCCATGCAAAAATAGAGAGACAGATACAACCTTTTTAGTTAATCATGTTTCACCAATGAGAACATTGCATCTAGCATAATTTATGCTAATTAACAAAACTTCCATGTAAATTTCAAAGTATTTTTGTAGCTACCTTTAAGAGTAGACTTCATAGTAAAGTTCTTCAAATGCTAACTAACTAGCCTTGGAGTATATATTTCCACTTAGAGCGGAGGTAAAGTTTCAAATAGTTAACCACTGGTATGGCGCAGTCGCTGAGAGATGAAAATAGATGTAAACTCTTATGCCAGATCTGTGCCTTCTGGCCTGGATTACTTCAAGCATTAACTATGCTCCCCCAGGACAGAGATTAAAGTAATTCATACAACCACTGTTTGCACTGAGGTATTTAAAAATAAATCACAGACAATATAACAGGCACCTAATTCACAGCCATCACCCATTTTATTTATTTCTCTGCTCACTCCAAGAATTACGAGCAAAGGATCATGGGACTTATTCCTAAGTGTAAGATTAGATCAATAAAATTAGCCATCTGCCCAAGAATGTCTTTAAATGCAGGTTATGTTTAAGTATTATGTTTCCAACTGCCCAGATGTTACAGAAAAGTGCCTGCTGATACGACTCCTTTTGCAAAGTGTAAACTGTTAAATGGCTAATATAAACGTATAGCACCAAGAAAAATAAATAGCATTAACATTGTGTTAAACCTGATTCAGGATATATAGGTGCCCCGTCAGCAAAAACAATTGTTAAAATTTAAGTTGCTCAGTATTTGCAGAGTCAGATGTAGAAAGAAAGTCAAGAATCTTCAGAGGAATGGAGAAGGGAGAGACTTGGAAAGGAGATCCAAATCAAGAAGAGTATCCTCGTTTGGTCTGGTTGGCTAAGATAGTAATAATTACTGTGATTCTCGTTAGATAATAGAGGTTTAGTACCCTTTATCTGAAATAAAGGACCAGAAGGGATTCAGATTTTTTTTTCTTTTTCAAATTTTGGAATATTTGCATAATATACATACAGAGACATCCTGGGAATGAAGCCCAACACTGAACTGGAAACTCATTTATGGTTCGCATGCCCTTTATACACACAGCCTGAAAGTAACTTTTCACAATATTTTAAATAATTTTGTGCATGAAAGCTTCACACAGGAGGTCAGCTGTGGATTTTTCACTTGTGGCACCACACCAGTGCTCAAAGGTTTTGAATTTTGGGACAGTCAGGGTTTCAGAGTTTTGGAACAGGGATGCTTAGCCTGTAAGATCGTATCCCTGTGTAGCACTTCAGCTCTTTCAAAGCAGTCACCTGCTTTATGTACTTTCATTCTTTAAATAAGCTGGTGGGGTTTTCTAAAGGCAAGTCGTGGCTTTTATAGCTGAGGAAATGGAAGAATCATGAGTAGCAGGTGGACTGAGCCTGCTCTGTCTTTCTATATTACTGGTAGTGGCTCAGGAGTTACTTGGATCTTCTGATCAATGAGCTAGACCTGACCGATTTCTTAGCGCTGTAACTTCACGCAGACTCTTGCTGACTCCCAGTCACAGATCAGTCTGGATAATGTTCTTACAGTAACAACTCCTCACCACTACCACATCCTGTAAAACTTTGCCCAAGACAATTATCAGGCAAACACCGTCCAAAACTCTGAGGGTCACTATTTTGCAAAGGTGACTCTTTCAAGGGAAACCACCCACTTAGCAGCTTCACAAAAACCAAGGCATGTAGTTGACCAGAGAATCTTTCTAAATGTATGGGTTCTCTATTGTTGCTGAGACACAATATCCAACACCTACAATTTAATGAAGGAGAAATTCAATTTGGCTCACTGTTTTGGGAATTCAGTCCATGGTTAGTTGCCTCTGAGGCAGAAACATGGTGGCAGAAGGGTGTGGTAGAGCAAAGACACTTACTTCATGGCAGCCAGAAAACAGCACAGGGGAACAGTGCCAAACTGAGGGACCCTATACAGTGCCCAAGGTCACACTTTCATGACCCACACAGACACATCCAGGAGCATGCTTTACTAATCTACCAGGCATTTTTTAGTCTAATGAACATGACCTATCAGGATTAATAGTCACACTGATGTACAAATTAATTTTATCTGAAAAAATTTACAATTCAGTACAATCAACTCATGTGCAATCATACATTAACATGCATGGGAAAGGGTAAAAGTACATGAAATCATAAATATCTGTTTATTATTTAGGAGGTCCAGAAAAATATAGAGAGAGAAAGAATTGTTTGTTTCCTTCTCCAGATTAAATAACACCAGTTTCCTCAATATTCAAACTTGCATCTCCTCATCCTTTTCAACGCCTAGGGATGTGTGCTGCTTCACTAACTCTGAGCAAGCCTGTAAGATGGGTTCTTCCCTTACCCTGGGTTTTACAGGAGGGAAGCTAAAGCTTTCACCAAGTAACCAGTATGAGACACTGCCAGATCATGAACCCAACATTGTTGAGTGTCAAAACATGTACTCCCACCCAAACCTTCCTGCTCAGCCAGAAAGAAACCATTTTAAAGGCTGAAAGAAGCAGTTTCACAGAGGTGAGGGCAAGATGGAGGCCAGGGACGGGTCTGACAGCGTCTGGCAAGGCTTTTCAATAATGCTGGATTTCCCCTCCTTTGTACAGCCATCTCTCAATAAGCATGAGGGGAAAGAGAGTGAGGAGGAGGATCTGGCACAGAAAAGGTGTCAGCCAGGTACTAATAAGACCACGAGTCCCAAAAATTCCACCTAGTGTCTAAACGCAGGATCATTTGATACGTTACAGTTACCCAGAGCAATGCGCTGTTGCTAGAAGGCACAGTTTGGTGTGGATGAACCAGACAGAGACTGTGGGTGTAACACAGAATACTCAGGAAGCAGGTGCAATGAGAGGAGGGGAGAAGAAGCCCAAGTTCTCCAAGCGTGGCATGTGAACCAACAGCATGGAGATGCCTGTAGTTCTTCAAAAGGCAGTAGCCTAGGACTCACTAAAAATTCTCATGTTCATAGGAAGTTCAGGACTCATCCAGGGCCTGAGGCCAGCTCAGAGTCAGCTCTGGAAAGGGTGCCCTCTGCTGGCAGAATTTTTATTTTTTCCCACTTGAGTCCCTCTTCTGGGAAGACTTCTTGCAAGGAGGCAAATAAATCTGCCAGCTCACTTCAGGAGGCCGAAGCCATACTTCAAAAAGCAGGCTCATAACAAATGGAATCAAAGATGAGTTGGGGGTTTCCCTACAAACCACCACTTAGGATCCGTCATTTCTCCCTTTTCACTTTCTCTATCCCGGAAACAGCAGGTTTGCCTCCAACATGTGCAGCTTGCAGGGCAGAGACCAAGGCTAGAGGCAGAGGTCTTGACGAGTTCCAAAGGTTTCCTGCTGCCATCAAGACATCATGCCATTCATTTAGTCAGCTGGGAAAAACTATAGACCTGCTTGCCCAGCTGAGTGAGGTATGGGAATAGCACACATTCACAGGCTAGCCATGTGGCAGTCGCGGCCCACCCTAGCCCCACACACTTGGGACTATGCCATTCCTAATTCTAGCTCAGAATCACTGGACCGCTTTCGAGCTATAGTAACCCATGAGCATGCGGACATCTGTTCTCCGAAGAATGCTAAGGTTATTAAAGCTCTGAGTTCTGTCTAAGAAAAGAAAAGCAAAAAACACCACTCACTGCTTTTCTGGCCAAGTGACTCTTTCTGGGGAAAGAATTCTGAAAAACAAGTACTGCCTTGTATTAAACTCCACTTAGCCCTGACCTCGACTTCTCTGGCCCTTTGCCTCACAGAAAATCACACGAAAAAGAGAAAGCGAGAAGGAGGGAAGGAGGGGGGATGCTTTATTAGAGACATGAGAGATGATGTAGAAACCAATAGGAGGAGAAGAAAAATGACGAGAGGAAAAAGTCAAAAGATTCTTTGCCATAGTTCTTGAATTGCATGGAGCAGAAGTCGCTAGGTGCTGGGAGGGATATAGCTGTATCATATGATGTATCTATATGTATATAATGGGGCTCCATATATCACCCCTGTATCTAACCACCTGTCTCCTGCCTCTCTCTCTTTCTCTCTCTCTATATATTGTGACCTTCATGAGCTCCAGTTTCCCCCCCAAAGCAAGACAATCTGGATCAGCACTGTGATGGAGTGCAATTGGCTGGAAAGGCAACAGGGAGGGACATCCAGCAGAGATAAGTTCCCCAAATTACATACTTTGGAAGAGGGGCTTAGTGAGAGCCATAAGTCATAGAGTAATGAGTCTCTTGTGAATTCCACGTGATCAGGATGACCTCTGACTCCTGGCTCCTGACCCCTTAGCCATTCAGCCTTACATCAGCAGCTGCAGAAACTACCGTGAAGTGCAAGTATTTGCACCATCAACCAACAAGGTACACTGCCATGAGCTAACTCCAGCCGTTTGTTTTTCCTTACAGAGTTTCCCTTGATCTTCATTTTTAATCCAATTATGTGGCTAGAGAAATGCTGGAGAAGTGGAAAGAAAAAGATTAAAGGGGTGTATCTCATTCAAGATGAATGTGTACCCCTCAAATCTTCCAGGGAAATCTTGAGCTCTGACCCTGTCTTGACCCAGTGACCTTGGGACTCCTGGCAAATTGGACAGACAGGAGGAAAGGTAAGACCTACATGCATTCTTCAACCCCTCTACTCGTGCCAGAGTGTTAACTAAGGCCATGAGTTTTGTCTAAATAAAGTATAACCCAGGCCGCAGGACTAGACAGAGGCACTGGCCTTTAACTCAGCCCCAACTCCCAGTACCCTACCCTTAGACTGAGCACTTGGCCCCATCCTCAAGTATGCCATAGCAGGATTAGCCTAAAGAACTATGTGTTGGAACCTTATAGAGATAAAACAGATCTATCTACACCCACCTACCGGGTGAAGACACGAGCAGGCCTGAATGACACCAGCCATCGTGGACAGAGTTACACCAAGCTTGTCTGTGCCTTGCACCACAAACATAAGAGTGCTTATTAAAGCCAATTCTTCCACATACAAGAAAATAAACTTTGACTTTTATGTCACACTCCATGCAAAATATGACAAAATAAATCATAGACCTAAAACAGACACCTGTAAAACTTCTAGAATAAAACATAAGGGAACATCTTTGTAAGCATGAAATAAACTTTTTAAAAAGCACAGCCAGTAAAAAAGTGATAAATTGGCTTTATCTAAATTTAAATCTTCTTTTTCAAAGGTACCATTGAGAAAATAAAAAGACCAGCCACATGCTGGAAGTTAATAGTTACAAAACAACTATCTGATAAAGCACATGCATCCAGAATATACAAAGAACACTCAAAACTCAATAGTAAGAAAACAAACATCTCGATCTTTTAAAAAATCAGCAAAAGATTTGAACAATCATTTCAACAAAGAAGAGACTCAGATAGTCAATATATACATGAAAAAGTGTTTGATATCATTAGTTATTAAATGCAAATTAAAACAGTGATGAAATATTAGAATAGCTAGGACAAATAAAAACAACAAAACAACCCTCAACTATACTAAATTCTATACAAGATTTGGAGCAACCAGAAATTTTACACATTGCTATAGGAATGTAAAGTGGTACAACCACTCTAGAAAACAGTTTGATATCTTATAAAATTCCACATAGTGGAATAGTGACCTCACTCCTATTTACCAAAAGAAATGCAATCATATCCAACCAAAGACTTGTACGTAACAGTTTCATAATAGCCAGAAAGTGACAATGATTAAAAAGTTGGTTGATGAGAAACTATAACTGTAAATAAGGACAAAGTAGTGTAACGGATATTATATAAAAGGAAGATAATATACAAAGGAGAGGAGTACCAGAAAGAGGGAAGGGGGAAAAGCAGGAAGGGAAAAAACGGAAAGAAAGGGGAAAGGGAAATCATGGAGAATTGTAAATAAACCTGCTGTAAATAGGGATGGAGGGAACAGAAGGGAGGGGAGGGTAGAGGGGGGAGAACCAAAAGACACCATGTACAGGTACAAAACAAACATGTTAAATGTGACCAATATATATATGGACAATGTACCAATACATGTTCTTGGTTAAAAAAAAAAAGTTAGTTGAACAAATAGTGGTGATCTATGATCTATACATTTACTGAGCAATAAAAAAGAAATGAATTAGGGATAGGTGCAACAACATAGTGTTACACTAAATGAAAAAAGGGAGACAAAATAGGACATTCAGGAAAAGGCAAAATAAGACGGACTGAAATCATGTCACGGGTTATTAGGGGCTGGGAGGCGGTAGATTTTCTACAAAGGGACACAAGGAACATTTTTGAGTGGTAGAAAAGTTTTATATATTTTGGTGTGGTCATGGTTATATTACTATATGTTTGTTAGAACTCATTATATCATACCCCTAAAAAGCACAAATTTTACTAGATGGAAGATATACCTCAATAAATCTTATTGGAAAAGATTATTAATAATTCTCTTGCACTTTAGGGTGAGACCCGGGGAAGGGAAAAGCCACAGGCTAGAAACACTGGGGGCAAGGGTGGGGTCTGGCCACTATCTCAGTTCAGCTTCTCATGTTGACTTGAGCAAGTCACTTTATCCCCCTCAGCCCAGTTGCAATATGATGAGTTGATTTCTCTTCCTTCTAGGTCTATATTCTAATCTCTATCAGAAAAGGAATGAAGGCTTTCCCACAAATTTTGTTTCCACACCATGGAGACCAAGGGAAATAATACCATGATGATGGTATAGACTTTCAGGCCCTATGCTCTCCTAATTATTCTTCAGAGGCCCTTATTTCTACCCCCAAGCACTCTAGCAGACCTCTGACCCTCACTGGCCAAGAGAAAGCAAGTAGCTCACTGTCACTCTACAAGGCTATAACCCTGGTTGTTACAGATGAGGTTACTACACAGTAGCTTCCAACCCTGTGTCAGTGCCACCCACAGCCCATTGTCCAGAGGCCGAGGCATATCGCAGGAGCAAGCAGCTCCCATATACAACAAGGATCTGCCCTCCCCTGGCCTCCAGAGTTCTGAAGCTTGGGAGCTCCCTCTTTAGCCTCAAGGAAGATGCCCTACAAGGCAAGATACATCCCTCTCTGAACAGGGCTGCTATGGACTCAGTTTCCAGTCCCGATTATCACAGCCTAAATTCTCACTCCCCCACTCACCAGTTGTGTGACTTTCAGTGAGATATTCAACCCTTCTAAGCCACCATGTGCCCTTCTGTAGAACAGGGATAATAACAGTATCCACCTATCTCACAGGGGTTTTGGTGTTGATTAAAGAAATCAGTAGGACTTAAATTCTCAGAACAGTGTAGCAAGCAGTTAATTAGTGTCAGTTATTATTATTTATTTTGACTTCATTTGAAAACTGCCATTTCTTGTGAGTCATAGCAAATGCAGAGGTTTCTTTATGTCTCAGTGCCAGAAAAATGAGCTCTCTTGGGGTAGGAGAAGGGTGCTTATATTTGAAGTGTTACCTCTTTTTTGGCTTTTGTGTTTCCTCAGGAGAGGTAGGTGGGGACAGGGAGTTTTCAGGTTGATTTGAATCCAAGACTTCAACAAAGCTGTACTTATCAGAAGTAGATTTAGGGGCATGAGGAGAAGGGAGGGCTATCCAAACAAAACAGGATTGCTCTGGAATGCATGCTACCTTCAAAGTACTGTACACAAGCCAATTTCTATGGCAGAAACAAGGTACGAAGACACTCCCATATGAATACTAGCAGGATTCGCTGGTGTCTGGAGAAGATTATAAATTAGCTCGTTGCTGTTCACATCAGAGCCAAGCAGGGCACATTCAGTTTTTAATCTGGACCAATTTTCCGGATCAAAAACTAGTCTTTCCAAGGGATGTAAATGAGCCCAGGAGGGAAATTTCCCCTGAAGTTTATGAAGTAGCTGTCATTTTAATATGAGCAGCTTTCCAACCTGAAAGCCAGTGTCTGGATAAAATTATAAAGTAATAAAAAGCTCTTCTTGGCTGAATGTAGTCTAAACATGCCTTCTACCTCGAATGTGATGCATTTAATATGCCAAAAATATTTAAAATATAGAGTCGCCACTATCAAAACCCTATCTATGCCTCAAATAAAACCAGAGGCCAACATGACATATTCATAGCATGAATATAAGAGTGAGACCCTGAGTGAACGAAGTAGAGAATATGTTGGAGAGAGGAACTACAAAGTAGGTAAGGAAGTCAGGTGAACTATATGAGCAATTTTATACCAGCAGGCTTTTGTAAAAGACTTTAAAATTTTGCTTAAATGGATGGAACTCTATCCTTTAAAAACATTGCACACACTATTCAGGCTTAGGAACTATAGATACATCTATGCGTTGTTCAAAATTTGTGACTCGATGGTTTCAGGGGAAGAAACCTGCAGAATGCACCTGATCGTGATGTGTTCTCTTAAGCAGTAAAGTTAGAATGAGGCCCTTTAGTGAAATCCTTGGAAGTATGTATGTGGGCACACAGGAGGAGAAACAATTCAATAAAATACTATCTCCGACTGTTGCTGTTACCTCCAAAATGAATTGAACAGTGTGGACGTGGACTAGCTCATAATTTAAGTGTGGGGCATGTCAGGTAACATTTGTACAGGTGACAACAGATACAACCTGAAGACTGAGGATGTGTCCCAGAACTGAAAGGCAACCAGCTAAATATTTGAGTAGTGAAAATATTTAAGCAGACAAATGGGAACCTGCTAAGATTATTTTTTTGCCCTCTGATAAAATTTCTCTGGTTTGCTGTTTTCTTATAGAAACATTTGTGAAGATGCACTGCACTTTCCAGGAGGGTTTGCAGACTGCATTCAAATAGTTTTACTGTTTTCCATTGTTCATAAGATATAATTAATCCCATAAGACAACCTCACTTACAAAGTAAGCTAAGAAAAACAGATTTTTTTTCATAATTCTAAATATGGTCCCAGCGAAGAAGAATAAAAATCGTTATCCGGAAACAATGTTCAGAATTTTATTGTTTAGGATGTTCTACTTTGAATAATCTCACAACACAGGCCAAATCAAAGTAGAAACGGACAGAGACTTATTACCTATAGAACTAGAGGAAATGCAAGTTTTTGTGGTTTCAAGTTCTCTCCGGTCCTTTTACTAGTCTACAGTGCATACATTTTTGTTTAAACAGCAGAGCAAAGACGGGAGTTCAAAACAGGATCAAATTAACCCAGTGGGCTCTCTTTTCAGCATAAATGGCCCCAGGTGGGAAAGGATCCTAGCAGTGGAGCCCACATCCCTACAGATGTGTGGGGCAGGGGGACTCCAGGAGAACCTTCAGACGCTTAACAGGAAATGGCTGGGCTCTAAGCAATCTGAATTCAATAAGATGTTGAGAGACCCAGGCGGAGCTGTTGAACTCCTATGTACAGTCGCAATCCTCTGTAATTGAGACAGCAGGATCCCTGCCCCAACTCTTAGCTCTCTGGGGTCAAAAACAGAGCCCACCGCCTCTCCAGGTCTGCAAAATAGATCATTTCTTTTAACAAATACCCCTGGGACCGCTGGGCTGCGGGGAGGGAGAGGTTCTAGGTCTGCTGAGCTCTGCGCAGAGCTGAAGCCAGTTAAGCCGGCGCTGGTTAGGGGACACAGAGCCGGCGCCCTGTCCGCTCGGCGTCCTCACCGAGGACCCCGACAGGGGCGCTCAGGGCGTGGTGCCCGGGGGCGGACCGCGTGCAGTACCTGGCGTTCGGAGAGCGGCTGGGAACGACGCTGCGCCGGGACGGATGCTGAAAACCAGGAGCGAGAGCCGGAGCAACACGCCTCGGATTAAATCCATTTCACCGCCGTGCCGGCAAACTTTCACCAAGTCCCGGACGCACTGGGGAAGGGCGTCTCCCGGGGGACGCGAGGGACGCGGACCCGCGGATCCCGGGCGTGGGTGAGGAGGCGGAGGGCCGAGGGGGCTGGACCAGGAGCCACCCGGGAGCCAGCAGGCGGGCGGAGGTCGGCGTGCGGGAGTGAAGCGGCTCGGAGCGGCCGGGCTTTGCGGGAGGGGGTGGAGGCCGAGGGGCGGGACGGCCTGGCGGCCGGAGGGAGGGAGGCTCGGCCCGCCCGAGGATGGAATTACAATCGAATGGACGTGAGGAGGACAGGCCTGAAACAATGCACTCCTCGCCCACCGCGGGAGCAGACAGCCCGCCCCTCGCCCCGTCCAGCCACCCTCCGTGCAGCCCTCCCAGCTGGTGACCTAGATTGGGGGCCTGGGAGGGGCCAACTTCAGCCACCGGGAACCGGGGCCGGAGTTGGTGATCGCAGGTCCGGAACCCTGAACTCTTGGGCCGCCTCCCCCTCCCCTGGCTGGACAGGTCGCTTCCACCCAGCTTAGCGACTTTTCCAACTCCCCAACGGTGGCTCCGGGGTCCGGCGCTCTCCAGGGATGCGGGGGCGGCGGGGCTGTGATTTGCAAGCGGGAAGAGAGGGCGGGTGGGCCAGGTCCCCGGCGCTAAGAAGATAAACAGGATTTAAGGAGCGCAGATGGAGGCTGAGGCCCGGCCACTCCGACGGAAACGCCGAGTGGAGACTGGGGGGCGGGGTCCCCGTGCGGCCCCTGCGAGGGGTGCAACTTGAGACCCCCCAGGGAGGAGACGTAACCCCGGGACACCCTGACGTCTGGGAGAGGATCGAGAAAGGCGGCTGAAGGGGCCGACCCCGGGATCCGTGTGCCGGGCATGACTCCCAGGCCGGGGAAGACCTGTCCCCTCCCAGACTCTGCCGCCCCGGGACTCGGGAACGTGCGCCCCGGGCCCGGGTCGCAGCGCTGCCGCGGGAGGAGGGGACACCCGGGGCGCAAGTGCCTTCGCACACCGGCGCTCTGACCTCCAAGCCAGCGAGAGGAGAAAGCGGATGCGATAAATAAACCAGGAGGGATAAACTAAAAGGGAAGCGGAGCGCCCAGGGAAAGATCAAAGACCCGGGAAGTGCCCCGCAGAGGGCGGCCGCCTGCGCCAGCCAGAGCTCCGCGTGCGGTCCCGCCCCGCCCTGCGACGCGCCCGGCTGGTGGCCGTCCTGCCTCTGCCTTGTCAACCTGCCCTTGCGACAGCGGGAGGGGACAGCGTTGACTGATCTGTTCTCAGATTTCTACTCCTGGCTGGAAGGCTTGTAATAAGCCCAATCTTGTTAGCACTTTGAGAAAATGTTCCTTTATACGTTGGCATTTCAGGTGGGCACTTGAAATAAATAAATATATCCAAAAATAAATCCATAAATAAATCCAAAGTCCACTCCAGCTTGAGTGTTTCGAAGCCTTGGCTGTGACGCCAGAGCTTGTCCTGTCACACACACTGGTGCACAAAAGTCTAGACGGAGCTGGTGAAGCCACTTGCAAAGTGAAGCCAGGAAGGAAACCAGGAAACATGAACCCCCACCCCCGCCCCGGGCTGGTGGTCTAGAAGGTCACAGAATTAGAGATCGTTAGGGTTCTCAGGACCCCCGGAGGTCACCTCAGCGCTGCCCCCCATCCCACACAGGAGTCTCCCTTCGGTATCCGTGCCAGGTCATGTCACCTCGGTTTGCTGTGGTCAGGGAGCTCCTACCTACCACCAGCCCAGACCTCCTATGGCATCCGGGCACTCACAAGTGCTGAAATGCAATTTTCTCCCACCGTTCGTGTGGCTGTTTCCCCACTTTACAATTCCCTCTGAGGCAGACATTGGAAATAACAACAATCAATATTATGGCTAGCACTTATCTAACATCTCCTGGGTCCTAGACCCTCTTTGAAGTGCTTTTAAATTCCTGTAACAGCCTTGTGTGTGCGTGACAGGTATTGTCCTCATTCTACAGATGAGAAAACTGAAGCATGGAAAGGTCGAGTGACTTTCCCAAAGTCATGCAGCTCCCAAGTGTGGAAGGACTGTGACTGAATTGAGCTGGCCGGCTACCCCCCAACAACCCCATACAGGGGATTGAACTCAGGGTCTTTGCACTGAGCTACGTCCACAGTCCTTTTCAAATATTTTTTTTTTTATATTGAGACGAGATCTCACTAAGTTACTAAGTTGCCCAGGCTGGGCTCAAACTGGAGATCCTCCTGCCTCAGTCTCCTACAGTGCTGAGATTACTGGAGTGCACCACCATGCCCAGCTAGAGTCCAAGCTTTTAAGGAAACAGAGTAGAGGGCAGACCCAGCAGTTTAATCTTAGACCCTGCCTAAGGTGTATCATACAAAAATGAATTATCTGGATGAGATCACTGCTAAATTTTGGTTTTGGTTTCTTCGTATTAGCAGATCAAACAGTACCATTGAATACAAGCCTTTTTTGCTCTGAATGTGCCTTTTAAAATATCTGTACAAATTGTCCATGCAAATTTTGCACACCTGGATTTCAGCCTTGTTGCTGATATCCTCAACATGTGCCCACACCATCTCTCCCTGGCCTTGTACCCCTTTTACATCTTTTGCAGATGGCCATAGAATATTTGGGAGAGAGGGTTAGTTTCTTCACAGGTGCCTCTTGTTTATGCCTTAGTGTTGGTTATATTGTTGTGGGTTTTTTTGTTTGTTTGTTTTAGGGCTCCCAAACTTTAGGAACACTTAAGCCATTGAGATAAGACCTCCCTTCTTGAAATCAGCTTGTCACAAATCTGGGGCACCTAATAGACTGAACTTATTTCCCTCTTTTGCAGTTCGACTCGTGTCTCCCATGGTTCCCTCTCCTTCCAGTTTGACAACCAGCTTACAGGACTTGTATAGCTGACTAAATACAAACAGAACACTTGCCTTTCACACTCTCCTTGCCTTCCGGGAGGAGAGGAACTGAAAAGGGCAAAGGAACTTTGAGTTTTAAAAAATGTGTTCAAATTCTCTTGTGGTCTAAACTCAATTAATAAGGTCACCGGCAGAAGAGTGACCTACCTCCTTTGCTCAATATCATGGAAGAGTCTGACCTTAGCTCCATGGAATAGATGCAGAGGCTGCTGGAAGAGAGTAAAGACAAACTTTGTCAGTTATGGATGTTTAGTGAGACCCTCTATGAGAATGAGACGACAGCAGCAAGAAATCATCTATTTATTTTCCTGAATATGTTACATGTACATATAAAATTTGCAGTGTGCATCAGGCAAAGTGCAAAGTGAAAAATAACTTCCTTTCCCTTTTGTGAGAAGCAACCACTTTACCAGTTTCCTGGGTATCTTCTAGAGATACTCTGTGCACAGCAAGTAAATTATAGATGTGGGTATTTATCACAAACAGCCTATCTGCATGCTTTTCAACCTAAAGATCCTTCTAAGATACAGATCTAGTTAACTGCTGAATAATATTCTATTATGTAATGTACAATTTATTTATTCTTCTTCTGTTTTTAAAAATGTATTATTCAACAGGGGAAAAGCTGGGGGCATCACAGTCCCAGACATAAAACTATACTATAGAGCTACAGTATTAAAGACAGCATGGTACTGGCAAAAAGACAGACCTGAGGATCAATGGAATAGGTTGGAGGATGCAGAAATAACCCCAGGCACACTCAAATACCTCATCTTTGACAAAGAAGCCAAAAACCCTCATTGGAAGAAG